>MU392171.1:0-508623 GCA_022578495.1 Nemania sp. NC0429 | reverse complement strand
TTGCCTGGCGACCGCCTCCCCCCTCCTGCGCCGGGGGGGCCCCCCCCCCCCCCCGGGTGGCAGAGAGGCAGTTAATGTTACACGGCAGAGGAGTCGGGATACGGCAGTAGAATCGTCGTATTACCGCAAAGGACCTTCGCTGCTGCTCTTGTTCTGTATGGCTGGACTCCTGTTGCGGCTGTAAGGAATAATTACGAGAGAAAGTCAGACCTTGAAACCGGGCAATGCACTCTCCCTAAATAGATCCGAGACCCCTGGAAATGGCCGGATGCACTAGGTGACAAGTCATTCCAGAAGTTGGGGATAATAAGTAGACGAGGCCTGCTCTCTTCGGTAGAACAGAAGAAGGCGGACCTTGCAGGACCAAAGAGAATTATAGCTGAGTTGAAGCCTTATTCCAAGCCCTCACAGAAGCCCTTGTTGTAGTTAACTGCAAGGAGTGTTGTGGTACTTACTTCATCATATACAGCATGTACCCAGTATCAACGCTCTCAATTACTGACAGCCGCGTGCCCAACGTACTGACATCCACCGTTGTATATGATGTATCACCTGTAAATGAAGCCGTCACCGACACTTGCTATTATGAAGTATGGATTGAAAGTCACTGTACCCGAGGGGATTGAAGTTACATCTCAGAGGCACAAGAATTTGTTTGTCATGGAAGGGCTCCATGTTTCGGTCTGGGTTCAGTCTGATTGAAAGCTTACGCCTGTTCGCGCATAATTACTGGCGAGGCTCGGCAACAAAGGGCCATGTCGCCCTTTCCTAAGCGACCTCTTTCGTGCATGCGTATTTGATACGGCCTTATCCATCTCATTTGAGTCTTTCTTAGTCTTCTAGCCAGCTGTGTTGAAAACCCCCTTTCGTCTTTGCACCACTTATCGAGTGTCAGCTGATTTTTCCCACTGCATTCCGACATCTCACCCAAGTTCTGCCCACTTCTTCTATCCACCAACATATTATCAAGATGGCTTCGGAAAGCTATGATATCATCATCGTAGGCGGCGGTACCGCGGGGCTCGTCCTAGCTCACCGCCTCCTTGAGAATCAAAACCTACGAATCCTAATCCTCGAAGCCGGCGAAGACCGCGCCGCCGACCCGAACACCCTGACCCCGGGTGCTTGGCCGTTGCTCGCCATGTCTCCGGCCAACTGGCTGTTCAAGACGGTAGCCCAGCCCGAACTCGGAGGCAAGCAAATATCGATCCCGCAGGGAAAAGCCCTGGGCGGCTCCAGCGCCATTAACAGCTTCCTCTTCATATCCACATCCAAGGATAACGTGGATGCGTGGGAAGGGCTTGGCAACCAGGGTTGGGACTACCTCGCTTTCGAGAGTGCCTTAAAAAAGGCATATAGTCTTCATATGCCGTCGGGCGAAACCGAAGGCGATGGCCCGCTTCAGACCACACTTGGAGCTGGTGACGGCTTCTGGGAGAAGGCTTGGATCGAAGGGCTTGAGTCGATGGGATTCCCGGCCATCATGCCCCTCTCGGGCCGTGTCGGCGGGCCAAACATCGCTACGGAAAGCATCAACTACAACAACAAGCAGAGGAGCTATGCTGCCAATGCGTACCTTGCGCCCGTTCAAAACCACCCAAACCTGACAGTTCGGACAAAGGCCGTCGTCGCCAAGGTGCTATTCGACAAAGGCTCGTCTGGAAGCGATGCCGTTGCAACCGGAGTCCAACTCTCCTCGGGTGAGAACATCACAGCCTCCCGTGAGGTTATTCTCTGCGCCGGAGTCTTTAACTCATCTCGAATCCTCGAGCGTTCCGGCATAGGCGGGGCAGACCTACTCCAAGGCTTAGAAATCGACGTCATCGTCGATAACCCGCACGTAGGCGAGAACCTTCAGAACCACGTCTACACAGGATTGACGTTTGAAGTAATCGACGAGGTCGACACTATCGACTCGTTCTTCCGCAAAGATCCAGAGGCTGTTTCCGCCGCTTTCTTGGACTACAAAACCAAAGGAACAGGTCCCATGAGCACCAGCAACTTGAGAATCACGGCTCAACTACCGCTCCCCGAGTTGCAGACAGGCGAAGGCCGCCAGAAAGTCGATCAACTGGTCGTTTCGCAGGCGTCTCCGCCGGCACCCACCACGACCGCCTTCGCTGACGCACACAGTGAGTATGTGCGGTCGACCCTCACGAGTCCCTCGCGCGCTGTAGGCAACTACATATTTGGCCCGGCCTACACCCCCTTCGAAGGTCCCGACCCTACGTATCGCGCCCCCGGGAAATACGTCTCCGTCGTCATCAACCTCTCGCACCCGCTCTCCCGTGGCCACGTGCACATCACCAGCACAGCCGCCACCGTAGCCGACAAGGGCGAGGGCGTGGCCATCGACCCGCGCTACCTCTCGCACCCGCTCGACCTCGAGGTGCTGGCGCGCCAGGTTCGATTCGCCGAGGACCTGGTGACGCGGGCTGAGCCGCTAGTGCGGTACCTGAAGCCGTACGCGAAGCGGTTCGGGGACCTCGACGCGGCCAAGGACTACGTCGTCCGCACGGCGACCGGCGCCCACCACTACACGGGCACGTGCTCCATGATGCCGCGGGCCATGGGCGGTGTCGTAGACCATCGTCTACGCGTCCACGGCGTCACTAACCTGCGCGTGCTCGACGCGAGTATAATCCCCCTCGAACCCACTGCGAACCCCCAGGCTGTCGTTTACGGCGTGGCAGAGCTGGGCGCCGGCATCATCAAGGCGGACTTACTAGGGGCCTCGGGACGAGGCTTTTAGGTGTAATGGAGTGTAGCGCTGGGCACAAGGCGAATCAAACAAATAACACTAATTTTGTCAGATTTAAATTAAGTAGTTCGTGTCTCGTGAATAATTAGGTGCTGTTTATCGAGATTCTCCAACCTTCCTTACGCTTTCTCACCCTAAACCCTCCCTATAAAATTAGACGGGGAAAAAGACGTTGTTGTTGTATCGTGATAGAAGACCAGTGCAGTACAGGAAGCAGTCAAATACTGTAGCAGTCCCAAGTGCCTTCTTCCCAGCCAATGCAGGCTACGCCTGCCCTACTCCTCTAACCTCATCTCGTGCAGCGGTACATGCGCATGTTCGGTCAGATACTGCCCAACCAACCAGACAAAGAAAAAAGGGAGAGAAACCTGCGGCGTGGAAATATATGACAGCGTAAGGACCCCACGTCGTCGTGGGGGAACAGTAGACCGAGGACGTACATGTTTGTGTGTTGATGCAACAGGATCGTTAATCCGCCGACAAGGATAGAACCCATAATTATATTTTCAGTGCAACACATGAGAACACGCATATAACACACATAACACACACGCGACATGATCCCTCTGTAGCTTCGGGATACCCCCCAAAAGTACGTCGGACTCCATTTGGACTGCACAGCCCCCGTCCAGTAGGAATGGAACCGCTCCGCTGACCTAAATGCTATAGGGAGCCGATACAACGCTGGCTATGTCTCCTAGGATGGCAAGTCCACGGGAAAATGCCGGTCTTTTTGTTCAGGCGGTCGAATAGAAAGCCACTAATAAACAAGCCGACTCTACTTGAATAAGTACTTTACCCACCAAGCAGATTCCATGTACTGATATTTTGGTATAAACATGTACCTGCGATAGCAAGCGCATGCAGCCTGTCCTCGAAATTGGACATTAAACGACATGTGACTTTAAAGTACCATGTTGCCCATGCGTGCCATGGAGTCCCTACTGAATGGAACGGGCTACGTCTGGAAAACTAAGGTAATGAGATGGAAGAGAGCAGTGCGAACAGTGGACTGTATACTTCGTCCGGAGTCAAATTACGGCAACCCAACCACCATTTGAGTCGTAGAATGGAGGGTACGTACGTGGTAGCCATGCAGCGAAGAGCGTCAATACATGTTTACACCACTGCGAGGCACACTCTGCCACTTGAGTACTGTTCTTTCGTCTGGAACCGAGAGCGGTGTGAGCCCCAAACCACGATGGTCGTGTCAGCGGTCAGGGGCTACGTCTATCCTCAAGCTCTATTTCCCTCCCACGGCCATCCCCCCCCTCCTGTTCTTCTTCTTCTCCTTCCCCATCTTCATGTTATTTATTTCTCTTGATAATATCCTGGATAGTAGTAGTCTTAGGACCAGTTCAAACAGCGGCATCGACATTGCCATTGTGGGGGGCATGGGTTCCACAGACATAGACTTTCTGGTGCAGGCCGGACTCCAGGACAGCATCATCCTGCCCTCGGCACCTGAATATACTACGCGCATCGATTCGTATTTCAATAACTGTGCGAAGCTAAAGCCGGCATGTATTCTGATGCCGCGGGATACCGTCGAAGTTGCGCGTGGCGTCAAGGCACTAGTCAAAGCTGGTCAAAAGTTTGCCGTTAGGTCGGGCGGCAGCAACTTCTGGCCCAGCAACAATATCGATGGTGGAGTGACGGTTGACCTTGGCCGCATCAACACCATTGAGTATGATCCGCAGGCTGAGACCGCCAGGCTCGGTGCCGGTGTGATTGCAGGCCAGGTAATTAGGCCCACTCACATAATTACCGATCCTAGGTTCGAACTTTGAATATATATTCCACCATGATGTGGTACAATAGTTCCCAATTGTCGACACACTGCTGATGCGTATGATATGCAGATCTATGAGGAGCTCACAAAATATGAACGGGCAGTTGGAGTCGCCCGGGAGAGTAGTGTTGGCATCGCCGGGCTCATTTTGACCGGAGGTATCACACTGTTCACGGGCCGTTATGGATTTGCGTGCGACCAGGTCGTCTCGTACGAAGTGGTGCTTGCAGACGGTCGGATCGTGACAGTCGACGCCGCGGGGGCACATGCAGATCTCTACAGAGCGCTCAAAGGAGGAGGCAACAATTTCGGCATCGTCACGTACTTCACCATGCGTACTTTCAAGTGCAAGGAGGTATGGGGCGGTGGGAGTATCCTTGCTCAGGAACACTTCCCTGCCGTAGCCGAGTGTATCGTGGATTACATCAATAAGGCCTCCGGCGATCCTGACACGAACCTGATCTGTATGTACGGTAAGCTGACGCCACAGCCGGTTACCGTTGTTGCCTCCTTGTATGCGAATATGGCTGGCGTAGAGAAGCCGCCAATTCTAGATAGGTTTTGGGCGTTTCCAGAGATGTTTAAATCCTATCAGAAGACCAGCCTTGTTGGGCTCCTGGAAACCACGAAGCAGGAGAGAAACTATCAGTAAGTACATGATTATTGCCAAGTTGAGGGAAAGTTGTCTGACCACCATCTCTAGTTGTAACTGGTTCACATTGTGCTTTAAGAATAATGCTTCCATCATATTGAAAGCCGGCGAACTCCACGATGCCTTGGTGCAGGAGTTGCAGGACCACGTTGAAGGTGGCGACTTCAAGACGCAGTGTGTTTTCCAAGCCCTTCCGCTATCGTTTATCCAGAGATCCTCCGAGGCTGGCGGAAACGTGCTGGGCTTGGAGCAGCATGATAGTGACGGTATCATCTGGGCGTTTCACGTCATGGTTCGAACACCCGAGTTAGAAGCTTGGGCATTCCCTCGATCTGTTCAAGTCTATGAGGGCGTACGGGACTATGCAGCGTCCATCGACGGTCTTCTCAGTTGGGTCACAGGCAGCTACGCCCACCCAACGCAAGGTGTTTTCCAGAGTTATGGCAAGAACAACGTCAAATATCTCAAACAGATGGCTGCCAAGTACGATGCGGATGGCATATTTCAACATCTCTGTCCCTCTGGCTTTAAAATCTCTGCTATCAAGGAGTAGATTGGTGTAAAGCGAAGTGGATGTTTATATTGGTCTCATAGGAGTGGAGCTACAATGTGTTAACAGAAGTTCCAGCCGGGGGGCTTTTTTTTTCAAGCTTTTAAAAGTCCTATATAGCTTAGCTCTCAGCCAATGACGACCGTTAGTTCAATCGATTTGTGTGGGGCAACTTGGGTACATAGGTACATGAAGTACTCATCTCAATTTACTAGCTGCAGCAACAACAACACTCCAACAACCCAACTACAACTTCAATTCTCGAGCAACTCAGCCCCTCTTGTTAATGCCCTCTTTCTACCTAACTCTGCCCTCATATCACTCGCTCATTCGCACCACTTCTATTCATCCTGCTGAAAAATTAGATAATCCTAGAAGCGCTACCTCCATCTCCGAACTCGATCCGTACCCGATCCAACCACTACCTTGTGAAGCGACAACGACGACAACGACGACGACAACGGCACAGGCAAGCCTCCAGGGCAAACCGCTTCACCGAATAAACCAGCCATGTCTCGAAAACCCGCGACCGGCGGCTCTACCGTCGTCAAGCTGCCCGCCGTCGCCCTGCCCTCCGACATCTGCCCCGTGTGCAAGCGCGTGCGCTACCTCAACACGGACATGGAATTCCTCATCAACCCGGAATGCTACCACCCCATGTGCAGCAACTGCGTGACCAACATCTTCAAGTCGGGCCCGGCGCAGTGCCCCTACGCCGCCTGCGCCAAGACGCTGCGCCTGCGGGGCTTCCGGTCGGCCTTCTTCGGCGACTTGGCCGTCGAGCGCGAGGTCGACATCCGCCGGCGCGTCGCCGCCGCCTACAACATGGTCGAGGACGACTTCGAGACCCTGCGCAACTATAACGACTACCTCCAGGACGTCGAGGACCTGACCTTCGATCTGATCTCGGGCGACGACGACGAGCGCACCACCGCCGAGCAGAAACTGCTGTCCCGCGAGCAGGCGTTCCGCAACGATATCGAGCGCAACAAGCGCCGCGGCCGCGAGGCCGAGCTCTCCCGCCAGAAACGCGACGCCGCCGAGGTGGAGGCGACCCGTCAGCGCCGCCTGGAGGAGCAGCGGGAGGAGGCGCGCGCGCGGGCCGAGGAGGCCACCATCAACGCCGAGGTCATGGGGGCCCTGGCGCGCGGCGAGTCCGGGTCGGCCGCCGAGATCCAGGCACGCATCGTGGCACAGAAGCGGGCGCGTGTTGCGGCCATCGCGGGCACACACTTCCCGAGCCTCTTGGATGCCGAGGTGGCCAACGACGCTAACGCTAACAACACACTGTCCATCCGCGGCCTCAAGACCAAGAAGACTTCGGACGAGGAGGAGGACCTCAGCAAACCTTACGATCCCTTCGCGGGTCTCGGCTCGGCCCTCGAGCCGACGCGCTATCATCTCAGCGAGGCCTATCCCAACCCGTGGCTGGAGGCGGCTCGCACGAATGCCGACCATCGTGTCCCCGGTTATAGTATCCACGAGTACGTCGCGCGAGCCATGTTCGATGCGTTCGCGGGTCTCGGCATCAACATTGCCGACGAGAAGAAGGACGTCGCGCGCGGCCCGGGGACCGTCGTGGCGGCGGAGGCAGCGGCTACGAATCGCACGTCGGAGAAAATCAATGCTGACGACGTATTCGGGTGAAATGCTCTCGAATACCGATCCATAACATTAATTCCCACATAAACTATAATGCAAGTTGGCGCTGGACGTGGCGGCTAGAGCCAAGGACCAGACCAACGACGAGATATAGGAGCCCGTATATGCCCTCCGGCGTCACGATCGCTGCCTCTAGGTAGGCAGTAGGCATCAAGCAACGCTATCAGCCACGCCAGTCGTCATCACTGTTAACATGGCAGAGACAAGTAAACAACTACTTAACAAGCCTCGCATCGTATCACATCCCTACTAAGATAGACTAGCCAAGCCCCAGCTTCGCTTTCCTAGTACAGGGCATGAATCACCACCTCGACGACCAACAAACAAACAAGCCGATCAATCATCTTCGTCCATTCCACACGCATAGCGCCGGCGTTTCTTGTTTCGTTGCATATACGAGCAATCCTCATCGCCCCCTCCCCACGCCCCACGCCCCAATGGTCCCGAGTCCAAATCGGAAGCAGAATTGGGAACCAGGTTGGGCCTGGCCTGGCTGAGAAGTCCTGGCTGACGATGCCTGCTCGGGATGCAGGAAATGACGATGTCGCCCAGGTAAATACTAAGTAGATGGGATGGGGGTCATGCATTCATTGGGTATGAATAAGCCCACGAAAAAAAACCGTGGTGTAGAGTATCAAAAGTCCTGACATCGGGGGCATGGATAGGCGTACGGCATACATAAATAGGTAAATAGATAGACATAGAAATGAACTGCGGAGGCAATGTATGCAGTGACGAATCAAAGACGGTAGAGTCCAGCCATGTCAAATCCAAATCTAAATTTAAATAAAACCCTCCAAAATGAGAGACAATCTCGACAACCAGCCAGTCAGCCCTTAGGTATAAAAGAGGTGCACTTTGTCATGATTCCGCGCTCACGATCCGTCGGAACGATGAATGTACTAAATTTAAAGTAACTATATATATAATTGAATCAAACAACGTTAACGTTAAAAGAGCCCTCCCCCCGTAAAAGCAACAGTGGCAAGCGGCAGCGACAGTGACAGCGATGAAAACGGAGCCGGAGACGAAGACGACTCCCACAAGTTCCCGTGACGAAGTATTTCCACGCACTTGATTGGTATCTCTGTTCTTGACGTTCCTGCTGCTGCTGCTGATTGCGCCTCCATCCTATTGTGCTACTGCTATACGCATTTCGCCTCGCCTCGCCTTGCCTCGCCATATTTCCCTTCAATAGGCAAAAAGTAGAGAAGTAGGTTAGGCGCCTATCCTCTGTAATCTACTTATCTAATCCTGACCCCGACCTGACCTGACCTGATTCGACCTGATCTGACCTGACCCGGCCCAGCTCGATTCGACCAAAAGGAAAGAGGAGAAAAGAAAAACCCTAAAGGTACTCGACGACGACAAGTCGCAGTTGTAAGCAGTGGTAGTAGCCATAGATAGTTACGTTACATTGCAAAGAAGAGGTGGCGGGTGGAGAGAGGCGTTAAAACGCTGCTTCGTCTACCTGTACCAGCGAGCAGGCAAGGTAGGGAAGAGGCTTTGAGAAGGGGGGGGTTGGGGATTAGTCGGGGATTAGTCGTTTCTTTCCACACGGCAAGAAACTAGTCTCGAGAGGGAAAGGCGAGGTAATGTCTTTCCATGCTTCCATCTTACAAAAACGTCGCCCGTTCCCATATCAGGGCCCGCTTACTGGAAGCGGTACCAAGCGATCTATTGTTCCGGCTGCTGCTGCCACGGTGTCTGCTGCGCCGGCCGTGGAAATACGGGTTGTGTCGGCACCTGGTCTAGGCCACCACCGATAGGCATCTGGTTGTGCTGCCATCCCATCCCAGTTTGGTGATTGACAAAGGCACCCTGCCGGAACGGGTTCGTGGCCCCCGTGGCCTGGGGCGCAATATTCCCACTCGTCTGGGGCCGCTGTTGCTGGGTAGGGTTCCCAGCGGGCGGAAAATTCTTGGCGAACGGGTTCGTCCCCGTCGCTGCGGGTTGCAGCGATCCTGAGGGCTGACCAGGCGGCGGCGGCGACTGGAATGGCGACGCAGATGGTGGACTGGAGAATGCCGCTGTGGTTTGCGGCGATGTCCTGGCAAAGGGGTTTGTCGACTGTCGAGTTTGAGGAGCCGGAGGCTGGGCCTGGGGAATAGCCGGAATGGGAAAGCCGGCTGGAATGCCGCCATTTGTAGGCATACTCTGCGGATTGGCCATCATCATTGACGCTCTGAATGGATTCGTTATTTGTTGACCCGTTTGCATTGGGGGTAAGAGGTTTCCGGTGGGGAAAGATGCAACAGCGTCTTGTGGTATTGGGCTCAAGCTGCCAGGCGTAAAGGCCGGTTGCGGTGTGTAACCACCGAAGCCTGCACCCGTGAAGCTGGGCTGCATTTGAGGGGGCATCTGAGCAGGTAGTTGGGGCGCCATTTGGGGCGCCATTTGAGGAGCCATTTGAGGAGCCATTTGCTGTGGCAATGGAAACCCGGTGGGGTTCGGCTGCTGGAATGGACTATTATTCGGAAATCCTGCGGCCTGGGGCACGAAACCATTGGCTTGAAGTTGGCCGGGCTGCTGTATTCCGGCTGACCATGGGGTGCTAGTGTTCAGCAACGGCATCTGTACTTGGGCGGCTGGTTGCGTATTAGGCTGGGTGCTCATCGTGGTCTGGTTCTGCTCTATCGAATCGAAGAAATCGATAAGATCCGGATCGGGGCCTTTGGTAGCCTGAGGTACCTTGATAGCGGATGAAGACGATGCATTCCCTGATGGGAATGGCCTGGTAGCATCTGCCTTTGCGTCTGACGTACTCTTCTCCCCTTTTGAAATGCCGCCTTTCTTCTTGGCCTGCTGTTCAGCCATGTACTGTCTCCTGTTTATCTCGAAGTCAGGATCATTCAGATAGTCTTCGAGTTGGCGACGCAGGTTGACCGGCGCATGCTTCAACTTGGGAACCTCCACTCTCGTATGGGGTTCCCACTGTCGGGCCACGGTTAGATACTGGACAACAGCATCGGTAATCTCGGTGAAGTGGCGGTAGATGTCCATAGCCCGCTCCGCATCTACCTTTGACATTTCAAAGAAGTGTCCTAACATTGATCAGTCCAGTAGGATAAAAGATGACGAGGAGTAACGTATTTACCGAGTATGTTAATCATGGCTTGGTTGAGTACCTGAAATAGACTCAGAAGGTCAAGAACTAGAAGCCTAAACACGGTGATTGTAATCTCGTTTTCCGGCTCGTCCAAGACCTATTTTGCCGGTCAGTCCACTCAGATTTCCACAAACGCCATCAAGTTGACATACATCACATTGCAGTAAAGCGGTCAGTTGACGCTGGACGACTTCGGTTTCCCGCAAGAGGCCCTTTTCGACCGAGAGTCTCTCGAGCCGCGTCTCCTTCGCGCGCACCCAGTCTATCTTGGTATCCTTATAAGCGCGCACCCGTTCCGCCAAATAAGAGGCATAGTGCCGTATATTCCGACCTTGTATCTGGGCTGTGATGGGGGCATGCGTCAGCATAGAACATTGAGACGTAGTGATGGGAATGACGGACCATCGGTAAAGGAGCTGATGGCCAATTGATTTCGATTCCTCGCAAGGTATGATAGTGTGGCATCGGGAGAGCCCTCTCGGATCATCAGATGCACGGTGATCAGACCCTTGAAAGCGACGGTCCATGTCGAGTCCCGGAGCCGATTCTGCAGAGTGCGGAAAACCTCGCCGATGCCAGCCTCGCCCGAATGCGTGGCGACTAGAATATGCTCGATATACTTCGTCTTTGGGGGGGCAGCCTAAGACATCGAGGATGGTCAGTACTGATGAGAGACTCCACGATTGTATCCCGTTGCCCACGTTCCGTCTGGCATGTGATCACTTGCCTTTATCTTGGTTGCGCCCTTGACGGACTTCTCGAAGGAGCTCGACATGGTTTCTCGCAGGTTCCGTGGTTCCCGTGGTTCCGACGAGTACCTTAGTTCCGAGGAGGCGCGGGCATGGGAGAGAAGCGGTCAAAGGATCGGGCGGGTGAGGGAGACCAGGTAGGCCAGGAGGAACTATGTCGTCCGCTGGGCTTCGCTTCGCGGCTGTCGCCTCACACGTTACGCAGGTGGGCGATGGGCTGAGTTGGAGGAGCGATGCGACGTCGTCACGGTAGGACCAGAGCTACAAGCCACAGCGCTCACACCGCAGTATGCAACACGCAGATTGCGAACGAACAGCCTGCGTGCACGTGAAGGTGAGGCGATGTTCGACGGTATGAACAAAATACGAGCGGACGGGGTGCAAGAGTCGCCGTCAGCGTCGTTCCATGGCGAGTCCCGTTTGACGCGCAATGGGTTGTGGACTATAATATCGCCTGCATTAACAATACAATTATCGATTCAACCAGACAAGCACCAATCGCCTCTCGACATCTGTATTTGGGGGGATATCGGGTATCGTAGCGAGAAGCCGTCGTTGGTTGGTGGCTGCCTGTCCGTCCTCGTCTGGCTGTTCCGTGTTGTGTCGTGTCGTTGTCGTTGTCGTCGTCGTGACCAAGCTGACACTTCGAGGGAAATTGGGAGTCGGGCAGCATCTACGAAGTAGGTACTACAGGATGTACCAGCTAAGGAGGACGCGGAGGTACATGTAGGTACTTTGCATTGCCCATCTGGGCTAAGTACATGGAGGTACGGAGTAGGTACCTGGCGGTATTACGTCGTCGTCGGTGGGGCACCAGAAAGCCGCTGTACAGTTTACCAGTAACCCTGTCGCAGCCCGGGCCTAGCCTGAAATAGAAGTCGACACCAATAATGATTGGCTCCTGATTGGCTCCTATAACGTTTCACAAAGACATAAAACCGAGCTGTACAGAAAGAAAGACCGACCGACGATTTCGAGCTTCGCATCTCCCAGCTGTCTGCCCGGTCTTGTATCTAGGTTACCTAAGGTTGGTTGATGAGCTCAGCTGAATTCTCTAATACTGTGCGGCGTGGCGCCCGCTGGTGGCTTAAGGACCTTAGTGGATGGTTCCAAAGATAGGTTTTCTTTGAGGCCCTTTCTTTTCCCCCCTTTCGCCAGGGCATGCGTTGCCATTACCTACCAGGTTACCGGGTGGTCGAAGGATCAAGATCTCCTAACGTTATGAATCTTACCAGCGTCAGCAAGAAATTAGAAACCGTCGTATGTGTAATGGCGGTTTCCAGAAATTGGCGGACGTATAAGGTTGTCCATTTCAGCCTCACGAGACGGACCAGTCATATTGAAAATTTAACCCTGTAACAACACAAGTCACATTGTTTCCCATTATCAGGTCGCTAAGTTCAATCACCGAGAGGACAAAATTGCGTATTTAGTGGCATTTGAACACTTATTGGGCCCATGCAACTAGCATCAGACTGTCACTCGAGTCGATTAGCTTTTAGAATGTGGACGACAGTCCCAAACTCCCAAGTCCATCTTCTGGTCGCTAATTCTACTCTTGAAAAAGTATTGCCTGGACGTCTCGCTTTTAAAAAAGCTGAGTACATGTGCTCGGCGGCTAGTCGACGTAACAGGTATCCCCGGCTCTAGAGAAATACCAGAGTCCACTATGAACGGCGAAATTCGATTTTTATTCTCGCTCCGAGCTATCATTCCGCCTCTCGTTACTCCTTGATAAACTTGTAGAATGGGATGCGAAACTTCTCAACGACAAGTCGGCAACGACCAACAGCAATGGATCAAATACCAATCGTATAGCAAGCCGCATTGTCCTTGCCGATTACAAACAGCCACAGTAGCTTTGTGCATTGAGCTGTCAATGATAAGTATAAGAACTGAACTGACCGAGCAGGAGGTTTACTATACTCTACCTTGACACTAGGTAGTAAGTAATATGGGGAAGGGGGTGGGTGAAACA
This sequence comes from Nemania sp. NC0429, assembly GCA_022578495.1. Classification (NCBI taxonomy): domain Eukaryota; kingdom Fungi; phylum Ascomycota; class Sordariomycetes; order Xylariales; family Xylariaceae; genus Nemania; species Nemania sp. NC0429. Next base: position 495,370 of record MU392171.1, on the reverse strand, counting down.
AGGGTCACAAGCCACGCTTGAGGCTTCAGCAACCCCATATAAGAGAAACAGCGTGCGACGCCGGTGCAGATGTGAGCTCTGAGCCAACGTGGTAGCGGCGGTGGAACAGAGTGATCGAACCCGCCCGACGGTCGCAACAGAGGTGATTCGCGCCATCAGTACTTCGTCCACGTCTTCCAACATTCAAATATTTTATCAGAATTGCTTTCTCGCGTCCGATGATAAACAAGGTCCGGGTGTGTCGAACGCTTATATCATGATTCACGTCCTCTCTTCACAGCAGAACCACTTGAGCCTCCGAAGAGGAGAGTTCTGAAGCTCCGAGAAGCGGAACACATCATATTATACACGTAGCTTTCATCATCTGCGAAAACGGGAGAGCTGTTAGCAAAACAAGTCCAGCAATAATGAACGCATGGAAAATAGGGAGGTGTGCAATTGTTGATACTCACATTTATTTGAATTGGAAGGATGAAGAAGGAAAGGAAGAAAAGTTCCCAAGCTCCACCAGCAGAGGCTGAAGAAATACCTACTTCCTTAGGTAATCCAGGGAGATTAGATCTAGATAAGGGTATCTGCAGGTGTCGGACAGATGACCGACAGCTGACCTAGCAATGGAACGATCGTAGAACGACCAACTTTTAAGTGGGCCTGGTCTTCCAACCTTCAAATATGGACCAGGTAGGAGGGCGTGTGACAGTCTATAAGGTAGAGCACAATAAATACAACTCGTGTCATAAAATGCGCAGCATTTGACAAGCGACATGTTGAGAAAACCTCCAACATCTCTGCTGAGGAACAGCTCAAGACGCGTTATCAGATGTACCGCATGGTCGCCCTTGAGATCTCAACCTCAGCTTCGTTTCTTTAGTACCCCAGATCCCTACCATGAGCCGCCTTCGGCCGAGCATAAGAAGCTCCTAGCCCAGCTCGACGTATTCAAGAAATCTTGTAAGCCTTACGACGTTTATTTGCCTCAGATGGATAAAACTGAGCGATATCGTCATTAGTCAGTCTTCCCACGCCCACAACCTCCAGCCCGGCCTCATGGGAACCGGGCCAGCATCTTACCTTGCATGGCTTCCTTGGAAAGCGGCGAGATAAGAGTGCAAAACTGGCCTTCTGTGACGTGCAATTGAACAACACAAACCATTCAGCAATTCAAATTGTGTCGAGCTGGGAAGAGAAAGGCTCAGCGCGGCATACCGCGCATCTCGACTTGAAATCGATACGGGCATATAGTCCAGTATGCATCACGGGAGTCCTAAAAGAAGCTAAAGCCACCGCCCAAGCGGATAAAACAGCCATCTCCCAGTCTACTCCCGAGAAGGCTTCGCGCAACTACGAATTAGAACTGCACTCGGTTGAATGTCTTAACCCATTCCCTCAGAACATCATTGTCTCTAAAGACACTTTGTGGCCCCCTACGTCTCGTCATTTACAGATGAGGTTCGACCCCCTTCTGTATGATAGGTTACGGTTCCGTGATGAAATAAACGAATTATTCCGCCGCGGTCTGAGACATCAAGACTTCATGGAAGTAGAGACACCGGTGCTATTCAAGTCGACGCCAGAGGGCGCTCGAGAGTTTTTGGTGCCGACACGAGTGAGAAACCACGTGTACGCATTGCCACAGAGCCCTCAGCAATACAAGCAAGTTCTCATGGCAAGCGGTGTCTCGAAATATTTCCAATTTGCCAGGTGCTTCCGTGATGAGGACCACCGCGCCGACCGGCAACCCGAGTTCACCCAGGTCCGTTCTCCTCGCCTACCTCGCAGTATCACACAAACACTAAACAAGAGCAGCTCGATCTTGAAATGGCATTTTCTACGGGAGCCGATGTGATGAAGACGATAAATACTTTAATATCATCTCTAGTCCATCATATCAGTACTAATTATGAACACACTGTCATCGACGGCGTGTCACATCTGACTCGCACGACGCGTGCCGAGACGACCTCACCACAATCCAATCCGCCCGATATGGACATAAAATGCATATCATTCGAGGAGGCAATGACTAGATACGGCATTGATAAGCCAGATCTCAGGATAGGGCCATTACAAGCGTCACCCGTAAGTACTTTGCTTTGAAGGAGGAAGAGGCTCTATGCTAATGAGCGATAGATAATCGATGTGACTCACTGGCTTTCTGAACCAACAACTCGTATGATTACCAAAATAGACCGCCCCGTTATGGAAGCTTGCAAATTTCGGTTCGGAGCATCCCCTGGCGAGTCGTTGAACTTTATCCGCAACTTCTTTAGTACACTCACAAACACGCCGCACTCATTGGCCAGTGGTAACATGCCCGGCGTGTTCGTTTTCGATTCCGCGAAGCCGATACAAGGCTTAGCGGCCTTCGGGCACGAAGGGGCGGCGAGATTTACCGGATACAGCGGCGAGGGCTGGCTGCCATGTGAAGAGGGCGATGTGATCCTCATACACGGGCGGGAAGATCTGCCTCTTCATAAGCTAGGCGGCTCTACGGAACTAGGCAGACTCCGGAAGCTGATATATGACGCCGCCGTGGAGGAGGGCCTGCTCCCTAAGGATCACTCTTACGAGTTTCTCTGGGTAAACAGATTTCCTCTGTTCTCGCCCAATGACGAAGCCACAAACGACGAAGACCCAGGCCAGGGAGGCTCGGCGGGCCTTCGCGCCACGCACCACCCCTTTACCGCGCCTCTAGCAGCGGAGGACGTGGACTTCCTCCTCGCGAACGAGCCTCTCAAGGCTAAAGCCGACCATTATGACCTCGTGCTGAACGGTGTGGAGATCGGTGGTGGAAGCCGACGTATTCATGTTGCCGAAGTGCAAGAGTACATCATGCGGGACATCCTGAAGATGAGCCCGGAGGGCGTGCAACAATTCTCACATCTGCTGGCGGCACTCAGGGCAGGATGCCCGCCACACGCCGGATTCGCGTTCGGGTTCGACAGGCTCATATCCGTGCTCTGCGGCGTCCCCTCCGTCAGGGACGTCATCGCGTTCCCGAAAAATAACAAAGGAGAGGATAAGTTCGTGGGCAGCCCGTCTGAGACAACTGCTCTTCAGCGCACGACGTATCATCTCCGTGTTTAGTAATCCGGCGCCGACTTGCCCCTTAGGTGCGGACGAGATTGGGGCTTTATCTACGCTCTTAAGCCTGGATCCTGTAACATTTAGCCACCACCTGTACCACTGACATTTGTCTATTATTTATGTATAATATACACAGGACTACATTCCACGAAGTTCTAGAACTCATCCTGCGTGCGACAAATAGACCTGCACATCTGATCCACGACCTAGTTGTGGCTTCACGGTGATGAATTAGTATCTAAAATATATTCCACGCTTCATGCATCCCTCTCCTCAAGCATGCGGCATGTTCTCTCAACAGCCCGTATACTGAATACGTGATTCCGAGCCGAGACCTTCTGGTCACTCAGTTGATATGTAACAGAAGCATCTCTTGCGTGGGACCCGTCGTCATCTGTACCCAGAACACATTGCACGCGCCGAGTACAATCACAAGGCCAATAATAGCATAAATAAGGTTCCCCATTTCAGCGTACGAAGTGGATATAGTACCTAGGTAGTATAAGAGCTTTAAGACATAACTATTTCCAGGGCATATATGAGGGTGAAAAAAAAAGGTGACAGCGCACACGTATTGATTCCGAATGTATGTATGTATGTGATGGCGGCGATGAGGTGATGCAAAATGCCCGTTACTACAACTACCCCCTAACATCAGCGGAAATTGCTTTTCCCCTCTTGATAGTTCCCAGCTGAGAAGAAAGGATTCCTTTCTTCCATCCTCGACGACGGACTTAGCAAAACAAGCAACAGGCCCGCCGGCCCAGTCCTTCCCCTCCCGTCCCCTCTTCTCAAAATTTCACGTTGGAAAAGAAAAGGCGGGGAAAATAATAGTGACCGAAACCGAAAGAGAGAAAAACGCCAAGCTAAGTACCAACCAACTAACACACGAACTGAGCGAGGGCCCCTATTGCCCTTTTAAAAAACAAAATTTGTACAGATGAAGTATGTATGTATATGTAATGCTAGTCAAGACAGTCCTAACCGGGTATTTTTACTCGTAAACTCGCTCTCAACGTCTGGAATGCACTGGGTGTGTGCGTGCATGTGTGTCTGTGTCTGTGGCTCTCTGCCGGGCATACTATTCCTCGCCACTCGCATGACCGCCCCTATGTGCAACGCGTATCGGATCACGCTAGCAACGTAGTTTCCTCAAGAGTAGAACTGAGACTTCTGAAAGCTCTCGGGAGAGATATCTCCCGCCTTGCTGGTGATAACAGGTGGTTGGGTGCTGGCGCTGGTTAACGAATTTGTCCTCGAGTTCGAAGGTTCACTGGCGACAGCCTTGATAGCCGCTACGGGCTGGCCAGGCCGCCTAGCAATTTCCAGGAAGGTCGAGGGTAGATAACCAAGCCGGCCGTCCCTCGCTCTGCATCGCCACCATTCGCTGGGGTTGCCGAGCGGGTCGCTTTTGCTCAACACTGCGATGAAGTCGCCCTTCTTGACGGCAAGATCAACTCCTTGCGTCGCATTTCCGGACTCGGGGGTAAAGTCGTAGAGGACACGGCAAAATTCGAGCTTGCTAGGGTCCATTGCGGCGTTCTGGCCCATGGCCTCCATTCGCCTACGTTCCTCTTCCTCCGAGGATGCTGCGAGAGATCGAATCGCCTTGCTCATGAGGTATGGCAAACCGAAGGCAGCTAGGAGGAAGAAAATTAAAGGTTTTCTGCTGGGCTTCGGGTGGCCCGGCGCACCATTGGGACCAGGATTTTGCCGGCCCTCAAAGAGCGCGAAAGCAGCCGGCGTTAGCGCCATGGCGTCGACCGGGGGAGGACGGCCGGTCAGTTTTGCGATCAAGGTGCGAATCCAACGCATCAAGGTGAATATACCCAGGACGGAACCCAGGGTATCACGCAAGTTACCAAACTGCTCAGCAACAGATACCATGGCTATATTCAGTTAGCTGGTGTCTAAAGCGGATAGGAGATATGCGCTTGTCTCGCGTACCAAAGAAACTAGAGTGTGTCGCCATGTAGGTGCTCTCGAGCATTTGGGTGAAACCACTGAAGGCGCCAACGATGCCCTCAAGCATCTGAAAGGTCGCCTGTGTGCTGTTGCCGAAGCGACTCGTCAGGCTGTTCGGGTTATTCGGGTCGTTCGGCATCATTCCCGGCATTCCTCCGTACATGTTCCCGCCGTACATGCTACCATAGCCGCCATAGCCGCCACCGTAGCCACCGTAGCTTCCATATCCATAACCGCCCATCGTGCCCATCCTCGAATAAGGTGATGAATAGGGAGATGAGTATGCCGAATTGTATGGGTTTGTGCCGAGGCGACTATAAGCCGAGGCATTCTGGTTGACGGCAGCGGCTAACGAATCGGGGCGCGGGGGTATGGCTGGCGTTGCGGAGGACATGTCGCTGGTTGTTGATGAGGGTGCGGTGATGGCATTTGATGTGGGCGGAAGAGAGGCGCCAGTCGTAGTCGCCATCGGCGCAGTCGCAGTCGCTGCTCGGAAGAGATCACGTTAGTCATAAAGTGCCAAACCGCACGAACGATCGAGGCGTCTTAAAGAGTCTCGAGCAGTGCGAGGCCGAAGGAAATGCCATAGCAGCTAAACGTACCAGCACCGGCGCGTTCCCAAGGTTTTGGCGGCGACGCCATCGGGTCGACTTGCTACGCCCGCCTCGGTCGTCTATATCAGGCGCAAGGAGTTGCGCTCAGAGCGTCGTTGGAGGTTATTAGGGTCACACGCGCGTGGTTGATGGGCCCAGCCCTGTCCCTTCCTGTGCCGTCTCGTCTCGTCCCGTCTTATTTCTTTGTTTTGATGCTTATGTGAGAATTAGTAGAGCAAGGGGGGACCGGCGTGGTGGAGTAGCGGTAAACGGTCGCTATAGGCAGATCATGAGCAGAAGAGAGAAAGAGATTAGATGGGACAGATTGAATGATGCAGGAAGAGGAAGAGGCGACGTCAACGGGATGCCGACAATTGCAAAATCTGGACGGGCTACTTCGGAGCGACAGGCAAGATGGACTTGATGAAGGATGGCCAAGATGGGATAGGCTGGGGTTGTCTAAAATAAGCGGGTCGGCCTGTCCGCTGCGGGAGATCCTTAGATCGCATGCACAGGCCTGTTTTTTTGTCAGGGAACCTCGGCTGACAATGTGGCTTGTGCTGCATTAGCACTTTATCCGCGGCATACCTATTGGATCTAACCACCTTTTGAGGTACATGCATTTAGGTACCGTACCTCATTAACGTGCACGTGCAAAACGTCCTTCAAACCCAACAAAAGGAACAAAGCGACTCTCTATATATTTTGAACAGAACTACAGGTATATTCTCCATGGGGATTTATCTACATTAATTACAGGTAATTCTCGTCTTGGTTTGAAATTTCCAGGTATATGCGCTCTTCGAGATTCTGGTCTGTAAGTGTGGGTCTGATGCCCCTTAGGAGGTCATCCCTGCTATCATACAAATACAAGTCATGCAAAGCCCGTCAGAAATGCATTGGAATTTAGTTCGTTCAGCCTTCGTAGTCAAACTCCGAATCTCAACTTCTAATCCCAAAACCGCAATTTCATACCTGTCGAGTCATGACAGTGAAATTTGCCACTATCCTAGCTACCTCTCCTTATCTCAGGCAGTGCACCTGGAGGAGACCTATACGCCTAAATGACATCACGTCTCGAGATCTACGGCCCCACCATTCAAAGCAAGCTTGCGATGGATGCTTCAGTCTGCCAGTAAAAGGTACGGTACTTAGGCATTTCATGCATGCACTTATAACTTCAACGCCCGCGGCTATACAAGAGCTGATGCGTGCATTGACGGGCCTCGAGTTTTATACTTCCCCTACAGCCTCTTAACCCAGCAGCTTGGTTCGACACATGCGCAAGTAAAAGGGGTTCAGATAAATATAGTTAACGCAGAATGAAATTCTCGAGTATATCTACGCTACAGATTCGAATCGTCCGCAATCATGTCCGTTGCCATATTTCACTGGAGACCCTCAAAAGCAGGCGCCTTCTTGACGAAGTCGGCCCACGTAGTGAGCGGCTCCTCGACGAACGCGTGCGACTCGTTCAGCGACGCGCCGCCGTAGTATCCGAAGTCCTGCATGAGGACCATGTTCTCGTACAGCTCGTCCACCGCGAACTCGGGCAGGCCGGTGCCCTTCATGAAGGCGTAGAAGTCGTCCTTGGGCGTCTCGTAGTACGCCGCCGTCCTGCCGGCCTCGGGGAACGCGCTCTTGAACTCGTCCACGACCCCCTGCGCCGTGACGTACTCGGTGGCCGCCAGGAACCGCTTGCCCAGGAGCGCCTCCTTGTTGTCGACGATGGCCTTGATGTACTTGCCCGTGTCGGCCGGGTCGTACAGCGGGATGGGCGACGCGGGCCCGATCGGCAGGCTGAAGACCCAGCTGTCGCCGCGCTTCGAGAGCATCCCGCTGGCTATTCCCGGCATGTAGAACCCGGGCATGAAGAACGTGGCCGGGATCCCGAGGGAGCGCACGTACGCCTCTACGTGGGCCTTGCTGTCGAAGTGGTAGACGCGAGAGAGCTTGCCGCCGGTTACTGACGCGAAGGTTAGTATGGGGACCTTTACGCAATGAAAAATCCGTCGGGATTATAATCATTTCTTTCCCCCTTTTATTTCTAACCCCTTTGAACGTACATTCGTTGATGTCGAGGAGAGAACTCCAAATGAGATGTTTTACCCCCACTTCCTATTTATAATGTGTTGTCAGCTAAGGGAGCTCGTAAGGCAGCTTCGTTGTCGAGACGAACCTTGGCGGCGTCGGCGATGTTGCGGCCCTGCTGCTCCTCAAGCTTCATGTCTAGCTTCTCCCAGTAGTTGGTAACCGCAAAGACGGTATCGGAGCCCGCGAGGGCTTTCACGAGGGATGCCTTGTCGTTGAGGTCGGCCTGTGGGGATTTCTCGATTAATTTACCGTCCAAATCGATCGGTAGGATGAACCAAAACTCACGGCAACGACCTCGGCACCCTGCGATGCAAGGCTTTTCGCCGAGTCCTTGGAGACATCGCGAGTGACACCGCGGACGGTCCAGGTGCTGCTCAGCTTGGGATCGCTCAGGAATTGCTTGACAACAGCGCCGCCCTGGTTGCCGGTGGCACCAAACACGGTTATTATCCTCTTGGCAGCCATTTTTTATGCTGAATGATTTCTGATATAAGTATCTCGAAGGGATGTAGCTAGGGGTTTTGTCGAGTTCGCTCGTGAAATCCTTGAAACTGACTTTGTAAGGTACTCGCTGTTCGTGATAGTGATAAGGAGTGACAGAGGAAAGGCGTTTGGGATGACGATATCCTCAAGACTTATATAACAGGTCGAACGACCACCTTTCTCGTACATTCTTTGTCGTAGGATGTCGTTCCCTGTCGTGATCGCTCGACTGCTTTACTGACTTGGGTATGCCACGGACAGCCCAAGAGCCCGAACTCCTTGATCTGGTTTGTCGGATAACATCACAGCAGCCAGAGAGGGTGGTGAGGCGATCAAGTCGGCCGAGCTGAAGTCATTTCTAATGGATAGCTAAGAAGTAGTCATTCTAGACGACGGGCGAAATGCTCGAGACAGCGGGCCATACAATGACGTTAGTAGCATCGAGGTTAGTGTAGTGTTATTAGCATCAAGATCTTGCTTTGTCCGAGTTCATCTACCTACCCTCTGCTCGCAACCTCGCGGCCGAAATGCTTGGCATTCTGGGTAGCGGCGATTGTGTAAGGATGACCAATGTGGCTTGAAGGATCAAACGCGGCATCTTTTCACGACGACATCATACCGCGTACTCTTGATTTCGCGCAGCATTGCCACTCTACTTGTACGTCTCACGTTCAAGTCTGACGTTCTTTGATCTGCGAGGTGTGGCATCCATAGCCCAATCCTTGTTACCACCATCCAATAATCCTTCTCGTGGCATCCAGATTCGATACTACCCCGTCTCACCAACTACTGTAAAATGCGTCTACCTGCTATCTATTATGGCAAGAGATAGCCTATCACATAGGACTCACTGGGACATTTTAGCTGTGTAATTCATCATACAGGATTGCTGCCTACATGTAGGTACAGGTAGTTTGACATCAATATAGAGTTTGCGATCCATGGGGCCCACGAAAGCCGACGGGTTCTTGGCGATCGGTCCCGTGTTGCTCCGTGGGACCGACACCCAAGCCCAAATGGATCTCGAGTCTGCTTACGAAGTACTTAGCTCAGCATATTCGGAGTATAACAATGCAAAAACGTCCTGAAAATAAATAATTGAAGTGGATGGTGGTCTCCTCACTCACGGCGAGCTGCTTTCTAACTCCTCTCCTCACATAATTTCTAGCGACCCTTTAGCCTTTACTATCTAGTCGAAATGCAAGTTTCTCCAAGATGTTCTGTAAACAACTCTTTCACCTCGAACCCGACATATATCTTACAGGCTAATTGCAGGTGATGATGCAGGCGATGAAAAGACAGCAATGACACAAATAAATACCCCATCATCAATCACCATAAAAATTCCCAATTCTGGATACTTATTTAATTTCATAGGACTATCGCTGAAAACAGAGTCTGTCCCTCCAGTCTGTCTCACCGCCCATCGCATTGTTCTACGGATCGGCCCATGACAACGCTTCCCTGAGTAAGCTGCGCCGATCTTATCTACTCGCATGAGTAAGTGATAGGCAGCATAGTTCTCTCTTTGGGTCTTACGGCTACAGTCTTATCGAGCTTATGAGATCGCCCGTCAGAGTCAGAATATGCATCGAGGGCAAGATGCTAAGTACCAGTTGCGAAGGGCGCGATTTCAGTCGGGAATGTGTCCCTCGCAGTTCCTGCAATTGAGCAAAGCGAGAACAGAGACCACATCTCACTCCACACGCGCCTCCCGTGGTTTTCACGTCGGGTTGGAGCCGTCGACGAACAGTTGACAACCACGCCTGTGAGAGCCGTCAAGGCTGATAGTGAAATCTCGACTCCTGCGTGCGCACTCACTCGGATGGATTATTCTATATCCTGTTTAGGGAGCTAACGCTTTGAAAAATACCAGGACTCAAGGGTACGAAGACGGAGCCGGGGATGAAGCCGGAGGCAAAGCCATTGAGTCTGTAGTCATCAAGGTTGGAGACGTTTTACGTTGTGCCTAGGTCGCTAAAAATCGACCCGTTGCTGAGATAATGCAGGCTCCGGTCGTCAAGACAAATAATGTTGTTGATATGTGCAACCTGTCAGATTTGCGGCGCTGGAGGGGTGCGCCTGGTTTTGGGAAAGAATGAGATTCTTCGCTCGGAGAGATGCAGGAGGAGAAAGAGAAGATCTGATTACATATTAGATTTTCCGAAACCTGGGCAGTATCGTGCCTTGACGCTATTCGCCCAAACTCAGTTGCGCTCGTATTTTTGCTGTCTCATATCCACTCGGCTTCACTATGTTGAGAGTTGCTTCTGTTCTGTTATGTGCATGGAATGAATCTCCAGAGTTGTTTATCTCCGCCGCATAGAGAAGCCACTACTCGCCTATGAATGTAAACAACGGCACGCGGTTAGGTGCCACACTCGAAGGTATTTACTTTTGCCTTTGTAACAGTGGTGTTCTGGTGTAGTCGTGGCGTCGGCACTGCGGATGTACACAATGTTCAAGCTTTGTAGCACGGTCTTGCTCGTATTTCAACCAGCGTAAGCTGCTAGGTAGCATTGACGTTCAGCAATGGGTGCTTTTGAATTGAACGATACTTCTGAGACTGCCAACTCGCTGTCGAAAGAACCATCGAATCTCGCAAACGATGACCAGGTCGTATGTGCTTCGTTCTAGAAGCAACTCGGACTATTCCAGGCGAGACGGCCTGTCGATCTGGCAAGAACCGGCCCCCACATGTCAAATGTATGTAAGCCAAGCCGAAGCCCGCCAAGCATTCGGCAACATGGGCTGCAGGGCTCCGGACCCTCGCGCCGACCCAGAGTTCGGCAGCCGGGGATTTCCGGGTTTGGGTGCCTTACCAATCCAATAAGCTACGGCCTATGATCAGACGGAAGCTTATCTATCTAGAGGCAGTTGCAGGTCGTATTTGTTTCCGCCTCCGTGCATATGGTGATGCATGAGCAAGCCGGATGTATGCATCGTCTTTCGGGCACTAGGGTAGGGAGTGTGTTCTCTGGTTGGTCCCCTGTGCACTTCATGGAACGAGAAAGGCCATCGTCAAGTACTCGGTGGGCGACGCTGCAGCACGGCCGGGTCCACAAAAGGTTGGGGCACAGCGGTGGACGAGATGGCAGTAGAGCGGCGACCTGGCGGGCGAAGGTGAGCATAACTTGATAACACATACTGCACAGATACTGTAGTGATTGGAGTTGAGTGTCCGACGCGATCGATCAGGTCCCACGTCAGGCTTGCAGAGCTGGCTGGGCTGACAGCGCAACAAAACAAAAACGACGTACCTGTGGCCCGTCTCGCAGCAGGGTCTCGAATTAAAACCTCCGAGATGGACACCGGAGCCAAGGTGTAGGATTTGCCGGTTGGTTTAGTGCAGGGTGGGCTCAAGGTACCCTTGAACAACGGCCTTCGTCCAGAGGCAGGCGGCGCCGTTTGCGGATGGCTAGGAGAAGCGGTCTCTCTGTCGGTGGTGGACATGATGGGTCAGTAATGGGCGCTTCCCGGCCTCGGGCGAGCGAGCTAGCTTCTCAAGCCGTTGTCGAGTCGTTCGGGAACCCGCCAGCCAAGGCGCTTTCATGTGCCAAGAAACGATGCCTCAATACCTAATCTAGGTAAAATATTTATTCGCCTGCTCCAAGTAGGCAGGTAGACATCTAACGAGGTAATATGTTCTCAATATTGCCTACCGGGCGTCACACTGAGTGCAGCAGAGAGGAGAGAGAGGGAGACGGAGCTCCCGAAGATTCAGCCAAGTGGGCTGCCCTGCATGGTTAAATGCTAGCTCCACTTCGGTCGGTGCACGGGTAGCTTAGTTCAAGCATCCCAATACCATCATCACGGATCTTGGGTACACTACGGATTAAATTGTCCATGATATCCAGCAAGTACCGTAGGTACCTACTTGAAGTCGGTATCGTAGGCAGGTACGGAGTTATCTGATACCTATACGAATTGATTCTCAGCGGTTTGTTCCACGTGGCACCGTTTTGCATGAAAAGATGGGCAATGTCCGATGTAGATAGGTACCGATGCGATTTTGTAATTGGTAGGTGGTACCTACCAACTTAGTAGGTGGTAGGTAGGTCGTGTAGAAGCAGAGAGGTCTGACCCCCTGAAATGGCATCAGGCAAATCAGATCGCAAGAACCTGCCATGTTACAGCTCTGTGAGTGGCCAATGCGACGCGACAGGACCGGGGTCGATTACCCCTCATCCTGGACGCTTGGCAGCAGACCGGCTTGACCACTTTCGGTTAGATCCGCTCGGGTAGTGCAGGTCAGGTGGGCAGCCCGCCGGAAACACAGTGCCACTCCAACCAATCCAGTCACTGCTGGTCCTGCTACCACAAGCACACCCAGAAAGAACCACCTTTCTCCACCGCATACCGCCCGCAGCTTCGACTCCTTCCGTGGCGTCATTCCACTGGGCGCACTTGACACAGACGGAGATTTCCTGATTGTACCTGATTCTGACTGGCCGTGTCCTTTTCCACGACAACTTCGACTTCAACGTCAACTTTAACCTCGACCTGCATCTCGAGACGCAAGAATTCCAATTGGCGCAGCACCATACAACGGCATAGGTAGTCCGACATCCTAGCCTCTGCATACGCATACCTAGGTGGCCGGCCAGTTGCCTTGTACAGTGCATCGTGTATCCGGACAAGCGTCCAGCAGCCAGCAGCCAATAGCCAGCAAACAGCCAGGCCCCTCGTACGCCACCGTAGTAGCTTCAGTGGATGCTCCTCGTGGCCGGTGTGGGTGTGTGGGTGTGTGTGGCAGAGGGAGAAAGAGACGGCTCGTCGGCTTGCCGTTTTAGTGGCAGCAGCAGCAGCAAATTTTCAACACAGTTGATTTGACTGAGTCAAGCGCTCGTCGTTTCTTGGTACCTCTTTGATTCTCCCGTCTTTTTTATTAGTTCAGGACCCCTCCCTCACCAATTTCCTTCCGTGATCGGTGTGCTCGAGTTTCCCATTCACGGCGCGACACCCAGGAAAATCCGGAAAAACGCAGAGGCAGGAGAAAAAAAAATTAAGGGCTCCGGCAGACACCAGCCCGCAACCAGCCCACCAGTCCAGCCCCAGCCCAGCTCAGTCCAGCAGCATTGGTCGGAGCTTGCTGCCGTCGCCGTGGATCGGACCCTGCTCGTCGGCCTTTCGCTCCAGGCTTTACTCCGGGTATACCTGCCTATTCTTTGGCCAGTGAATGCATGGATGGTCACGTCGTCGTCGGCGGCGGCGCCCCCTCGGCCCCGTCCGTGACTCCCACGAGTCCCATGAGCATTCAACATCATGATTCTTTCAAGCGGAAGCGCAGCACTGTCGAGAGTAGCCCCGGCAGTCTTGCTGACGAGGACCAATCTTTGATCGAGCCCGAAAAGAAGCGACAGCCTGGCGTCAAGCGTGCATGTAATGAGTGTCGCCAGCAGAAGGTGAGTCGACACCATCGTAACCATCACAGCCGTCATCACCAACATCCGCAAACACTCTCCAGTCGCTCCAATTGGCCCGCGCTGGGCTCAGGACACAAAGGACAGGCTCCTACGCCTCTGCGTTTGAGGCGAGATCGGCCATGCATTGTCTCCAGTCGACTCCTCTACATCTCCCCTCTGTTGTCTAAAGCCCGACGCAGTCTGCGTGGACGCGGAATACCTTGGGTCCATTGCGGATATACATAGTCCTCTCAATTCCCCGAATCGTGCTACGACTGACTAGTCCCACTTCATCTCTCTCTAGCTACGGTGCGATGTCGTACAGACTCCCTTCAGCAGTTGCTCTCGCTGCAACCGACTCAAGCTCGAATGCAAGATCGAATCCAATTTTAAGCGCGTTGGCAAGCGGTCCAAACACGCCGAGATGGAAAAGGAGATCGAACGCTTACGCCGAAACATCGCGCAGGCCAAAGCGCAGGGCTACGTCGTAGACGAGGAGGAGGATCTTCAGTCGCAACTACAATCGCCAATCGCCAACAGCACCTACTCCCACACACGAAACCCTTCTCTCATGGGGTCCGACGAGGCCGTGACATCTCTTCTGACGTTGAAGAGGGGTGGCTCCTATAGCATGCCGACCACTCACTACGCCTACGAGCTGGAACACGTGCGCTTGACTGAGCAGGACGTGCTTGGCTTATTTCAAGAATTCTTCACCTTCTACCACCCCTTTCTCCCGTTCCTCAACGAACACCAGTCGCCCGATTTGTATTATCAACAGCACGCCCTCCTTTTCTGGACAATCATTGCCATTGCCTCTCGCCGCTATGCTCCGAAGCCTACAATATTACACGACCTATCGAGCGGTCCACTCAACAGGCTGCTATGGGGAACGGTTGGGGATGTGCCCAGCAGTTATTTCGTCGTCAAGGCCCTGTGCCTCCTCTGTACATGGCCCTTGCCGACAAGTACGACGACGGCGGATCCTACCCACATCTTGTGCGGCGTCATGATGAAGGCTGCTACGGGCATCGGTATGCACCGGCCTAATAACACACAAGATTTTTCCAGAGTTTCTGTAGAACTCAACAAAGACCAACTGCACGATCGCGTCACCACCTGGGCTGTATGTAACATTGTTGCGCAGTCTATCGGGACGGCGTATGGCCAGCCGGCCACTACCTTGTATGACTGGACGTTAGCGATCCGTCCTGGCGAAGACGGCCCTTTCACATTAGCACCGGAGCTGGAGGCTAGATTGCGCATTGAGAGATTCTCTGATAAAGTCTCCAAGGAGATGTACAGTAACGCAAGCGATCCGCGGGGTGTTGCCGGTGACGAGCATAGAGCCATGCTGATGCGTGTGTATCGACGAGACTTCCAAGAATTGCAAGCCTCTATCCTTTCACAGCGTCTGAGCCCCATTGTCGGCGCCCATCTACAAGCTGCAAATGTGCACCTTCGCCTCGCTGGTTTCTTTGATTCCAGTACTACACCAGGTTATATGGACGACCTGATGGGTCTCTGGCGGGCTATATCTGCCTACTTAGATCTCCTCTTTGTGGACGCCAACCAGTACATACTGGTCTATGCTACTAACTACCTACAGCAAATGCTTGTGGCCTGCGGGTTTGCCTTACTGAAGTTGATGAGGTCTTTCTTCGCCAAGACCATAGATGCTTCGAGAGGCCGGACACTTTTCCTCAAGACCATTACTGCGATTCGCAAGACTAGCATTGTGGACAATGATCTGCCGTGGCGTTTAGCAGAACTCATGGTCCAGATGTGGAACGGCGCCCGCATTGAAATAAACAATAACAAGTCGAGCTACGACGATGATACGGCAGTGGCCATCGATGATAGCTTACAGCTCAAGGTACGATGTAGGCATAGTATGAGTCTTGTATATGACTCGATCTGGCGTTGGAGGGAAGAATTCCAAGCGCAAGGGCGAGGGCTTGATTGTAAGGACACTCTTCCTCGTCAACTAGCCTCTCCGTCTGAGAGAACATGCTAATATCCATCAGCTCTCAAACAAGCTACTGACCCAGACTCCGCTAACGAGTCTTCAGCATCATCCACACACATGGATAGCACCCTTCTGCCACAAAACAACCTGGCAACCATGGGATCTATAACTAATAATGGCGGCTTGACGCCTACCCCGCAACACGGTCTCAATACCGGCACCAACAGCATGATTGGTCTCGGAGGCTATGGGACCGAAACAAACTACGACTTTTTTGACCCACAGCATTGGGTCCTCGATGGACTCCTCGACTTCAACTATACATATAGTCAGCCTCTAGAGGGCATGTAGGACCAATCTTGGGTGAGGAAGAATCTGCATACATGAAGGAACGCATCTGTTCTATAATCGGAAAAAAGAAAACGACAGAGAATTTCAGGATCACAGGCTGTACGACTTCGGGGACAAGGCTATAATGCGCTGAGGAGGGGAGAAGCGATGACTGATGACTTAAGCATAGTACGGCTTGAGATTGTTTGGTTTATATCCTGCTGGTGTGCCATGGCTCGGGCATCATTTTTGAATTTCTGTTTCATTTAAAGGGGGGGATCTACGGCATGGGCGGCTTATATCATGCGATTGAGGTATATAACCGTGCATGTTGATTATTTTGGTTTCACGGGGGTGTTGTCCCGATATAGACACACATAATTTAGTATCCCATCGGATACGATGCGAATTCGTATCAACAAAAGTTATACTACACTTCGAGACTTTATGCTATATCAAATCCTTCGTATGTCGTGTTCTATGTTTTTATCCTTTTCGCCACCATACCTCTGATGCAGAAACGCGCAAAACCCCCTTCCCCCTCTCTATAAATTTCTAGAGAGAAGATTCATAGTTTATGTAGATAGACGAAACTTGCTAGCTGGTTTTGAAGCCTGATTGCCCGCCCGCCCGCCCGCCCGCCCGCCTGTGTCCCAGCATGATACTTGCATTCTGGGATTCGTCGCTGTTTGGCGTTATTGTGGTAATGGGACAGGGAATGGATGTGGGCATGGTGTATTAAAGGTAGCTAAGCAGGGGCTGGTGATATGTTGGTATAAGATGTGTAGACGTATTTATACCCGTACACTCGATCTTTATGTGAAAATACCGCGAGAGAGTAAGATCGATTCATCCCTTCGTGTATGAGGGGATATTGGTCATTGTCCTGGCTTCGCAGTGGTATCAATGATACTACTGCCCGTCTGTCTATCTCTGTCAGTACCTATACTTCGTAGTGCTTATTTGACGACTTTTGTGCAGACGCAACTCGTTTTCCAAGGGGTTAGACCCTTACTTGGTCGGTTAATTTCCGACATTGGGCTGCTTATTCTGCTCGTAGATACATGCCATGCCCGCCTGTCTGTCTTGTTTCGAGAGGGGATGTCGCTGATTGGGAACTTGTGGTACATCTTTGTGTCTTATGGGAAATAGGGGCTGGTGGTGAGGGATGGGGAATACAGGTGGGCTTACAGGCGTGGCAATGTAATGAATGAGCTGTGTTATTAGGTATTCTGTTGTGTGTACTAGGAATACTAGAAACAACTCGCCATGACCGTTCGGGAATCAGAGGGGGGAGAAAGGGGGAAGGGACGTGTGCTCTGTTTCTCCCCGTCTTCCATCTGGTCCCGGACGCAGGGCAAGGCAAGGCAGGGCTTCTAATTTCATAGTAGCGGTGTTGCGCCCCGTACTTACTTGCCTCTCTTATCTAAGTATCTACGTAGCATTTCTACCTTCTTACATAGCTCGGCATTTACTTTTTCATCCCCGTCCCGCCTTATCCCCTTCGTCCGTCCGTCTAGCCGTTCTCTACCAATTTGACATACCCGTGGCGCGTCACGGGTTCGACTGACTAGGGGGGTCGCTTTGCTCCAGATTAGTTCCACATCGTGCTCTGTTCGTAATTTCATATGTCACATTTTGCCCCCCCCCCCCCCTATGTGGTGCGTCTCACTTTGTACAGCCTACGACGAAGGATGAAACCCCTTGGTCATGGCTTGTCAACTATTAATTGACACGAAAGTTCAAGGATAGGGGCTCGAAATTGTGGTTCTTTTTTTTTTCGGAATTTACGTTCCGGTTAAACGAAGATCTCGGATTGAAAAATTTGTCAGGCAGAATTATCACAGTCTAACCTGTCACAAGGAGGATGGTGCGTGTACGTCCGGAAATTCCTCTACGGAGCAATAATAGAGCTAGATTCTAGAGAAAATATCATTCCCGTTAGAGTACATAGCCATAGCTATCTTTCGTGACCTAGTCTGCCCAAGTAAGAATGTTCAGCGATGACAGCGGAGGGAAAAGGAGTGTCGAATGCTCGCGGTTCCTCAGTGTGCACCGACATGACATAGTTGGTCTCGGCGTTTGCCTCGAGGACGGGAAGGACTCGAAGCAAATTGCGCCGGATATATGGTTTAGCGCGAGACATGTCAACATTGTGCCTAATTCCAAATGCTTGTTCTACTCTGGCCCAAGGATCACGAGCCTAGGAACGAGGTGATGAGGCAATACTGATTTACTATTGATAGGATCGGAGAAGCGGGTGTGGTGGGTGTCCTGCTAATGGTTGCGGCTAGGCCTAGAGTCCTAGGAGATTGTGGTGTTTCGGTTCGCGGGCCTGACGGTGGAGAGGGCATGTCGGCTATGCTCTGGAGGTGGGAGGGACTGAAATGGTGTGAAGGCGTTTTCAATTTCTATGAGAGAATGTCGAAGAGGGGGCGAGGAAGCATGTATAATTGTAATTCACGACGGGTGTGAGAGTTACGTGATGCTCTAGCAGCGATGCCCTAGTGTCGTGTTGAACGCTCAGAGATCTTTACTTCGAGGAAAATGAATCTACCCGTGATTATAAATACGGTCTACCTGGGCCTGGCCATGTACTGTCATCTCGTTGAGCGGCACATGTCTAGGATCTACGAAATTCGAATATTCTGTTAGTAGATGGCATGCCACCTTGCATTTGTGATATACTTAAGCGGCCGTTAGCTCTACACATAATTACAGAGTGGCAACAACCGAAGTAAGGATCCAAGTCACTCGCAAGTATCCAGTACATCACGCCGGTGCCAAAAACCCGAATCACCTTAGCTCACATATGTGACCTGGGTTAAATCGTTCCAATATCGTATAGAGGGTGTGAACACATTTGATCGAGGTTCTAGATATACGCCCGCGCGGTTAGCCCACGTTCAAGTAAGCAGACTGTCAACAGGTTTCTCAACACGGTAAGAGGCTAGTACTTTATTAGCCCAACTAAAGTTTCTTTGCATGGTGGAAAAGCAGCGAGGAATATTTGCCCCTTTTACACTCACCAGTGAGATGTTTAAATAGAAAGAAACGACGTCTGGTATGAGGAATGTGTTAGCTGCAACGGCACTTGGGCAAAGGATTGGGCAAAAACAGCATAAAGCGGCCACCAGTACTTCGGATCGCCGGGGGTAAGGGCAGGCAAGACGAAGAGATCTAGGATGGCGGAGTGGCTGAGGTTGGATTCACGCGTTCTGAACTGATGCCAGCCAAAGCTTTCCTATTTGATATATACCACACCATGTTATCCATGCCCCGTGTAGTACTTGGCATAGCCGGCCGATATATGAGATCATACCGAGAGAGATGCGCATAATGAGCCTGGATGGCGCATCCTCGAGCGTGAAGTATCGGTCTGATAGTCGGTCTAACATGATAGTAGTCCCCGACTATAGAGACGTATAGCGAAATATAGGGCCACCCATCAGAGGAATCTTGGTCTTCTCGCCCTATGAACTAATAGGGCTGTGCTGAGGGGCCTACGTCTCTCCTCTACGCACATGGCGGGAGAGTGCGGGACGTTACAGCCCTCACGACATTGCCCGGCAATAGGCGCCGATCAAAAGCGGCGTAGTGTTTTGTGTGTCATGTGGTTGGCGGTTCCTGATTGTCGGCACACTCTTTTAAGACACCGCTTGATGTGAATGCAGCGTGCTAATAACAACGAGTCCCTGAAGTGCTATTGGTTGCCTTATACGATGGCACCCGGCCTGAAATAGATGAACGATACGGCAGTCGAGTTCAGGGTGATCCCATCCACGACTATTCCCTAGCATGACGCGCATAGCCCCAGACCATAAAAAACGTGGTGTGGTAGGGACAAGACGCCGTTAATCGGCCAACTAGACTGACTAATGATAGATTATGCATTAGTTGACAGTTTTCTCAGTTGCTTTACGAAGAGAGAAGTTATCATGGGGCTACGGACGGTTCGGGATCTTGCGTGCATCACCAGTGCCGTCATTTTCGATCCCAATAGGTCGGGAATAGTATTACTTTTTTATAGTAACAGAATAGCCGGGAATGTTTGTAAAAAAAGAATTGAGAAAGCGGAAGAAGCTCGATGCATCGAGATTAATCGGAACGATGGTAGTGCAGCCCGCTCCCTTTCCCGGCCCCCAAGCCCCTCTCTCGATCCCAGGGAACCTTCGGCAGCCTCGGTCGACTACCGGTTTCACGTCATTTGGGGTCCCCATGGCCGGGTTTGGAAGGTTAATTACCCCAGAATGGCCGGGTGGTTGTACCCGCGACGGCGCCGTCTCACGTACGTTCAAAGATGGCGAGCCAGATGCCATGTGGCAGAGAGCCTCTTGCATCTCAAATTCTGCTTACTTGGTAGATTTGAGCTGATGTCATACGGATGTCATACGGGGGGTAATTAGGTAGCGGACGCAAAGTCCGCTTATCAGGCCTTAGACTAAGCTGAAGTTCTCGACGTCGTCTGTGATGATGCGGCTGTTTGTTTGAGCTCATACGTGGTCCAGAGTAGTTGGCTTCATCTGGCAAATACCTGAGACGGCCGGGCAAGAGCATAGGCGATTACGTTGACCGCCAACCTGCCTGCCGCGATTTCAGATTCATTGGGCATGTAACGCTGCTCCTATATTGGGGGCTTACAGGGTAGTAAATGTCTAATCGAGGTCAGCCCTAAGGTTTCGTTAGGTCCATCTGCATCATTTAACTGAGGATGATTCGACTACCGATAGACTGGAAACACATCTTATACGTCGTTCGCGTATGACAAGGATTGGCCCCCAAAGATCGATTCTCCGGAGTCGCAAAACGATTACAGATTTGCAGTCCGGAGTTTACAGTACGATGCACTCCGGATCTCGTCAGACCAGGGTACTCAGATAGGTTAGACTGTGAGTCGAATTTCACAGCGCTCCTTCTTTTCGAAATCGAGGATGTTCCATTTGCCGTTAGACCCCATTGTCGCCGTGTCTGGCCGTTCTTATCTCAGGACGCAAGTATGTAGCCCAGCATATCTGGAAAATCCAGGCACCATCCGTCATACCGTCCTAGCGGCCCGTCGCTTTTCTCGTTGCCGAACACGAGAAGACCGCAGTCACCACGAGGCATCTCGTCTAGTGACTCTCCCCGACTCTACTAGACTCTAGAATAGCAACAGTGCGGATTCGGGCGTACGCCGCTAATAGAGAGTCGTCATCATGGTGGTCCCATGAGAAAAAATGAAGAATCCTTGCGCCTCAGTCCCAGAAATCGCAATGCGCGCTCGTGTTCAGTGGTTGGTCGGTCTTCGAGTTCTCGTTGCTCGAGATCCAGTGTTCAGGGTCCAGAGTTCGGTGTTGCCGGTCCCGATACCATGGTTAGAGGCCTGCGACGTTCAGAAGACCAGTGCCTAAGTGTATAAAATATTACCCGCAGCGGGCTTGTCACACCGAAGGTTTCTTGCTCGTCCAAGTACGAAGCATTCGATTGTTCTTCGCCCCGGGATGGCTCCGTTCGGGGTCGCGAAAAGCGGCCGACCGGGGGGCCAGAAGAGCTGGCCAGTTGACAAACTCGCCGGCGAAGGCTGGTCGCAGAGGCGGTCGCATCATTCCTAACTTAGCGGTTTAGGTACCTAGCCATACCACATCAAGCTATCGCGATTATTGGCTAAGCGCGATGACAACCTGACCTCCTTGGCCAGGAAGACTAGGTAGAACTTGGCTAGTGCTGTGGCGATGCAAGGCTTTCTTACCCTGTCGCTCTGTCACTCCGAAACCCCGAGTCTTGCCTCCTGAATCTTGATCAATCATCAATGAACTCCGGAAAAAAATGAGGAAGGAACTTTGGTAGTCGGGATGCCTGAGATGTTGAATCGCCGTTGTATCTCACAGTGTCGTTGTCGAGGAGGGCCACAAATATGACAAATATGATTATGTAAGAAGGGGTATGGTCATTCTGTGCCTTTGAGCGAAGCTGAAGGAGTAATGGCTTAGGTTACATTCCGAAATGTGCCTCTCCTCTCGAGAAATAGGGTGGTAATGTCGCTGCTGTTGCGATTCCACGAATCCGAACTGACGAGCAATCGTGACTGGAACTCCAAAATAAAACATCCTTGCTTAAGCTGACCATCGTATTGTTGTTCTATTCGGCTAATAAATTTATAGATGATGAACACTTGAAAACGGACCGAAACGTGAAAATAAAAATGAGATAAAAATTCAAGGGGGGAAATTCGCGATACGTGGAAGGTTACATGCGACTGTATTTATGCCAGAGCTCGATATTGTACGAGTAATAATGCCTGCACCAAGGTCCAAAGACAAGATCCTTCGGTGCTCTTGGGCAGTTTGTATACCTTGCAAGCTGGCCAGAGTCCTACGGTTAGCTAAAGGGGGCTTTAAAACTAAATTTATGATACCTATACAACGAGCCCCGCCGTTGTCTTGTTAGAACAGGATCGAGGGAACAGTTTTCCATACTTCTGTGTGGGGAAGAAGAAATACTTGTAAGACTCGATGCTATGTGCCGGCAAATGTGAATAGATGGTGGCGCTCTTACAGGTTTCTAGGGGTAACTACCGAGTGCCTAGACATGGTAAGTCATATCTATACTTGAGCGCACTTTTTACGTACCTCAATAAATTTCGGCCACGTAATCAAGATAATATTAAATTGTACGCTCCGTTGGCACAAAAAAATATAGGACAAGATGTGGCTGAGAAATTTTATACTCTGTCACATGGCCTAAGGCCCTAAGGTTATTTGGATTGATGGCGTACGTGTCCTTTGGAGCCCATGAAAGTGAAAGGGTTTGAAAAGGGGGTTTCGGGTTGGGTGGAATTCCGCTGTGCGGAGGTCAAGTGAATCGTGAATTGGATCATCTTTGGTACTAGGAAACACAGGAGCTTCACCTACCGTATCCAAACCAAGCGAACCCCTGGAAAAAAATATTTTCGTATTTAAGCGCGCCAGCCTCCGAAGCTGGCTTGCATCCGAAAGCACTGTATCACTCTGATTGGGTATTATGAATGCAAAGAGCTTCGCCAGGGGGCTGGGTCACGGCTCTTGGTTGCAATCCTAAGGGGCTCGAGGCCCTCAGGGGGTCATGCTCCGATTCCTTCCACTGGTTGTCGACATTAATAATGCGTTCAAAGACTGACGGAAAGTCACGTTTGAAACTATGGACATTATTCCAATTAACAGCCTCACGTGTTAATATCAAATTCGACATGTAAACCGAATGAAGTAAGGTTTGAAGACATCATGGGTTCATTGGATTGCCTTTGTCGGCTAATATTTGGAGAGGTTATCTGCGAGTTAGCTATTAAGACCTAGGGGGTTTACCAGCCAGCATTAGCGGATTTTCCCCAGAACACACTTCGGTCGCGGCCCGAATCACAGACGTAAAATAACATGTGATTATCAAAGCTCAGAGAATACTTGACATGAAACTCTTATGAAAGTATTGGTCTTATCATTGGTCGGATGTGTGCTCTCGATTTATCCCTGGCCCCTGAAGCGTAAGGTGAGCATGTAGAAATCAGTAGCATAAAAAGTGCTGGATCAAAGTCAACGTAACTGTAACAGGAAGTAGAGCACCAGATAGCTGGCGTGGCATGCTACAAACTTACCCCGGGCGCTTGCGTGCGTTAGATAGGTAGTTGGGAAAGTAAGCTCATAGGGCTGTAGAGGGGGAGTCCCATACCGTTTCCGAGCTATCTATGAGCGGCATAAAGGCCCTTAGACACCCCCGGCCATGTACTAACAATGTCGTTTGTTGTACTCGAAGAGGTGGATAGAAAGTCGGTTGCTGCAAATCGGGAGAGCATCGCCCTGCTAGAGGTGCCGCTCTAGCAGCCTTTGGTCGACGAAAATACCCTTGACAAGGTGGGGGAAGTAGGTAGTTGTTTTGCAAATAAGTACACCGTGTACTGATTGACGCAAGCTAGATATGCATCCGCGCATCTTAGGGGGGCACAAGTGCTTGATCTTTTTCTCTGTTGGCTGCAGCATCAACGGAGCGGCTGTTCTAGCGTCTCTGTTCTATTTGGACATCGCTTAGGGTCGAATCCAGAGAGCTTTTGAGTCATGCCTGGGACCAATGGAATCATGATCTTTCAAACAGACGCGCGGATGTCGATCGCCACGGCGTGATAACGGTAGTTCTTCTGCTTCTGCCTTCTGCACGAATGCGAATGAACACCCGACGCTCTAGCGAGGACATGACGAAACGCGGATACCACTGGCCAAAGGTCTGGGCAAAGCAGAAGGGCCACAACTAAGCGCACCGTCGTCTAGGTTACATATATCGGCGACTCGATTTAAGAAGACTTGGATGGATGGGAGTGTTCGATCGAATAAGCTATAATACTCGGCTGCTCCCGGTTGAAGCTAGACGTGACGTGCGATTTGATGCTATCGACCCAGGGGTGGATGTTATTCCTGGTCGTTGATAATACTGTCCAGTGACCAGGGCCGACTAGCATCGCATTTACTAGTTCAACCTGCCTGGACCTATCTGCCTCGGTTGACCCGCTGAATAAATACGTGCCGCCGGCCGGTGCCTGAATTGAGGGAGTATGTATGTGCTTGTTATTTCGATGTTGGTCAGCTGATTCGATTGGTGATGCTGGACCTCCTACACTATCGTTAGGCTATACCGGGAACTGGGTCTTCATGGAGGGCCTGGATCCCGACTGTGACCGTGAAAAGACACGGCTAAACTCCTCTGTCGGATTTCGTGGTGGATGCTGATCCTTGGATCTTGAGTACCCAAGTAAGCGGTTTTTTTTTTCTTCTTTCTTTTCAAAACCCACTCGAAAGTGGATTCCATAGATCAAATTCCACCCCATACTTTTGGACATGGGAATATTTTGCGATCGGGTCTGTTTCGGCTCTGACAAGGAGTGCAGCGCCTCTGGCCGCCTTATGGCCTTGGCCGCGAGACGAAGTTGTTCTTGCGAGTGGAAAAGCAGACCGAGATCCCATGACAAATGATAATTGGGGGGACATACGTCCCTAGTCGTAGCTCCCGCGATATGAGTGGTTACCGTTGTGTCGGTAACCAATGAACGCCATTTCCATAGCCGCTAATAGCAACAACCCTGCTAGAGAACCCCAGAGTCACGCCTAAGGTAGGTACGTGTCCACTAGAGCTCCACAAATACTCCTCTGTCATTGTTGTACACACAGTGCGCCGGCCGGCTCATGTCGTGTAGTGTAGCACAGCTAGGGCTTGTACCTGAAATGTCGGGCAGGAGGAGTATCGCAGATGGACAGATAGAGTAAGTAAGGTAGTAACCAGGTAGGCAGCTGGGTTCATGTACTAATTGAGAAAGAGCAAGTCACATCTGGGTACGGCACCTATGGAAAACGCACCACATCTGGCTGACCGACCGGAACAGATCCAGGTCAGCGGGTTGTGTTACATGTAACCGCTGTTGCTGGGCTAAGGTACTTCTCGTAGAGCCGGGAGCTGGAGGAACTTTTTCTATCGATCCTCCTAACCTATCCACCTTTTCTTTTGCATTACCCAATCAACATTTTCCATGCAATCATCTGCGCTCATCCTGACTTTTTGCAGTCCAGTGCATCTTACTCCCCTTCCCTTTTCACTTCTCGTCGCCAACAATCTGCGTCGCCGCCGAGTTATTGCCAGATTACGGGCGTCGCCATCATCATCACGACCGTCAGCGACGGTGCTGTGGCTCTCTCCTCCTTTCTCGTCCATAGTCTCATGCATCCGGTGGCACTATGATAACAGGATGCTAAACGGACGAAACATATTCCCGCGGCAGCCGCCCAACGGAGTCCAGGAGAGCGATTTGCAATCCTGTCCCAGACTGTCGGGACTGACAGTGCAACCCACCGACGCAGGCTTGTAGCAGAGAGGTGGTAATGAAGCGGCCAGCTGGGTCAGTGGTCATCCTTCTCTCGCATCGCTGTCAGCCGAGTCCTGGTCCGTCGGGATGATGCTCTGCAGTTCTGGAGCCATGTATTCCTCGCTCCGCCTTTTCGTCTGTCGCAATCGACTGCCCACGCACTCGGCACACGTCCACACAGCCACAGGTTGATTCGACCATGGTCCATCCATGCTGCTTACAGAAAGATCAGGTAGCGTTGGGAGTTGACCTCCTGGCCTGGGCAAACAGATCGGCTCGGACTGTCCCTCCCATCTGCGCTACCCGGGGAACCATACCAAATCGCTTGCATACAAGTCTCCGCAGTGAGTGAGTAAGTATGTAGGTAAAGTAAATACCGACACCTACGTACATGCGTTGTGTGCTTGTCCTGCCCCAAGACCGTCACATTCGTGACCCACAGACGGAGAATCTAGTTCGGCTCGAACTCAGTGTGTTAAAACACACTTATCTGTATACGGAAATGGTAACGAGGAAAACGGGGTCGTCGACTCTGAAGCTACACACTTTCCGAAATTCCATCACACCAGCCCGCCGCCATTGGTTGGTTTACACATTATGCCTTCTAGGGTCTATACACCAAAGGCCGTGTGTTTCCGTTTGCGAGAACCATATGTCCCCTCTTGTTTTTCCACGCTAGGTACCAAGCTGGCTAGTAACGCTGGATTTGGGCTGCCGTGTTCTTTTACAATGGAGCGGTAACAACCTAGGTTAGGTATCTCATACCCATGATCCCCTGAACACGCCCTCTTTACCTGCTTTATCCACTCAGCCGCCAGCCGCTCTTCGTCGAGTTCCATGTGCGGGTTGGAGCCCGGGTTCAGTCCCGTCTGCAACACGTTACCATGATACTCAAGGTATACTGGATGAATTCCTTAGCTTGTGAGGTGCCATGAGAGCGGTGACAAGATCGCGACAATAGCGTACTGCTGGATTGATAGCTCTACGCTCTCGAGAACGAACTCTAGTGAGGTTTCCGCTAATACGTCAATGCAATCAGCGAGCGCACGCTAGTATTAGGTTCACAGGTAGCCTGTCTTCTTTTCTTCTTCTTTTTTGAACATCAACCGGTGCCCTAGGTAGCGTGAAGAATCACCTGGGCGCCACCTAAACGGGCCGCTCCTCCTGCCCGAGACAGCTCCCTGTCCTTGTCGAAGTCTCTATAGACACGCTTTCTCTCATCTAGCGCAGCTCATATAGGCAGAACAACGTGATCAGGTCATGCTACAAGCCGGCGAGCGAATAAGACTCGAATTCATGGATAGTTATGTGTAGCGACGAGCGTGTCCAAACCGCTGGGTCCTCCCCCTTGCTCTTGTAAGCTACAACGAGCTGCAGCACCTAATTAAGCAATAGGGATACTTACATCTTGGCAAGTTGCACAGTAAGCACTTATACTGTGCACCTATTCTATCCAAACCCCTAGTCTAGAGACGAGGAGGGCGTTGAGAGATTAGGCAACCTTACCCCCCAGATCCCATTCTGCATTCTGTCTATGGAATCGATATCGTACTGCCAGAGTCCCTCACTGCCATGACGGCTTGGATTGAATTAACTCGTGTGTCACTGCTCTGCTGTCCCGAGTCTCGGCTCACGATGGCCCAATTCAACGTCGACCTCGCAAGCTCTGCTGGCTCTTGACTCTATAGAGATTCTGTCCGGCTTCAATTTGCTGCTTCGATATTTTCACTAGACTCTGGGTAGGTCGCCCACCACCAGACTAGGCGCCCATTGTGGAGCAACGATATCAACGCCCACCCTCCCGTTTGTCGATCAGTCCTAGTATACACTACTGCAGCACGCTTGGGTTATGTACCATCTGTCTACATACGTGTACAAGGCGAGCGATGGGGTCTGCATATGCTCGATACTGTACCAGAGTACATCGTCGTCCAGGTATTGAGGTAGGGGAGGGTATCCCATCTCCTTAGCTCCGGTATTACATACCCTGGTGATACCTGTTGAAGCAGTATACCTGTTCGAGAGTCATTGCTTTGGGCATGGGGGGCATGGACACGACGATTAATCAGGTATGTGGCCGGACCTCACCTCTACCATATACTTTCCCGAAGACAAGGCTTTGTTTTATTCGACCCGAACTTATAACACCCCGTCTTCTCCGTCCTCTTGCCTCGCCTCACCCATAGTTACGGCCTGGAAGGCAGACTTCCTCTCCCAACGAGTCACTTGCCTTGCACATGCCCCTCCCTCGTCCCTCCGGAGAGTCTATCCCAAACGCCCATGTACGCATATAATATTGCTGTTCCATCTTCATCGCCATCGTCCAGATCTACTTCTACTCCAGAAGCAGACAGTTCTCGACGAGGCACTGGCTCCCCAATCGCACAGCAAGCCTAGATTATTACCATTGATATGCATGACTCTCGGTACATGACGTCTTCGACTGTTCATATGGACGACCATATATCCGTGGGAACTCCTCCGTCGGAAGATAGACACTCCTCTGCTACGTCGTCCGCTTCTCCCTACGGATCACAGGACATGGCTCGACCATACGCGTCGGTACGTCCATACTAGCCCATTGCAATGGCAGAGAAATGGTGGCTCACGACCCGTCTAGGTTTCGCCCTACAGTTCATATTCCTCAATACCAGCATACGATTCTTCGTTGCCGACTCCCGTATCCGTGGCCGGGTCGCCTCCGATGCCAGAAAGGCGCAACAAGATGTTGTCGGCTTACAACCAGCATGGGGAGAGGTCCCAAAGACTCACCCCGCCAACAACCTCCCGTGCTTGGTCATACGCACCTACTATGACAAGCGCCCCATCGGATTCTATGACGGTGCCATCCAGCGCAGCTGAGATGCTAGGAATACATCATCTGGAGTCACCACACTCGCCGGAGCAGCAGTCGACAGTGGTTGATCCGACGCAACACTTTCACTGGAGCACTTACGGCGTCTCGAGCCATGACCCGACAGATGAACTATCCTCCCCGCCTCTACCTTCTCAATCTCTATATCCTAATGTCCCGCCATCAATGTTGATGGGGCCACCTTATGATGGACTCCCTACTCCTGCACAGGTTGCGCTTGCGCCAGCTCTATCACACATCTCGATGCCCACGCATCCCGCAGATCCGCGTCCGCTGATGGCGCAGCATCTGCAACAACAATTTGATGATCTGAGCAACATTTCCCTCGAGTTTGGTCAAGCGTATCCCGCGAGAAAATCAAAGGCGAGGGTAAATCGATCGGGCCGGCAGTTGAAGCGAGATCGCAACATGCCACCACCGTCTGCCAACAATACTGACAGGGGCTACAACAATGGAAACACCAACCCCATGACGGCTAGCACATC
The DNA here is from genome assembly GCA_022578495.1 of Nemania sp. NC0429. Lineage (NCBI taxonomy): Eukaryota > Fungi > Ascomycota > Sordariomycetes > Xylariales > Xylariaceae > Nemania > Nemania sp. NC0429. The sequence continues at coordinate 466,228 of MU392171.1, read as the reverse complement.
ATCAAACATCCCTGAGTCTAAGCCTACGGAGCACCTCACCTTTGATGATAAAGCACCGGAGGACTCTCGGTTTCTGCTGGAGACGCGGTGCCAGATGAGTGATGGTTTGGGAAAGGGGATGTGGGACCATATTCAGGAGGCATACAAAGAGCGCTATGGCCGCAAAACCAAAGAGGGGTTGCAGATGCAACTAAAGCGCTCTGTTCAATCGTATGCCGTGTGGCCTAAAGAAGAGGTGAGCCTACCCCCAGTCATTGAAGGAAAATTGCTTAACTAACTTCATGACAGGACCAAGCCTTGAAGGATGCCGTTGAAGAATACGAGCGACGCCGATACGCTGAGATACGGAGAATCATGAAAGAAAAGGGCGGCCGTCGCGTCTGGGACTGGAATGATGGAAATATAGCCAAGCGACTCGTTCAGCTAGGCGTTGACGAGATCGACAACAGAGATCAGGTCAAGAAAGCGCGCCGAAAGCACAAGAGCACCGTCCGCCAGAAGGCCGGCGGTGAGCCTTGGGAAGGGTGTGTGAACATTCAATATAATAACGAACCACGCGAGCTGACGACTGAAGAAGACGAGCTGCTACTACGAGAGTTCTGCAAGACGGATTCCGAGACGTCGCAGCCGGAGCTAGCACCATCCGGTACGAATGGTAATAGACACCCCAATCGGAGCCAGCATGTTGCCCAACAGGCGCATGGCCAAATTCTCTCAAGACAGAGCGAGGATTTATACACCGAGCACAGCCAATACTCATCTTGAGGGTCCCCATACATCACCTTATTTGCTGGCACACAACCTCCCAAAGATACCCCTTCTTGTTAATGGCAGCAAATACCCATGAACATACCTCGCAGCCTCTTTTATGCACTGCTTTCTCAGCAAGCGATAGGAACACAAAATTTGCATTACGGATATCATTGGCGTACTCACATGTAGAAGGAAGCATATGGGCTCGCAAGATGCCAAGTTGTTTTAAACCCCCTTGTTTTTCCTTTTTTTTTCGACCTTTTTTTTTCTCCATCTTCTGCTCTTTCGTCTTTACGGATTTCTACTAGTTATGTGTACACACCACACACAATATGGCGGATTATCATTTCTTCACACATGCTTTACTATCACGGGTATCTAAGTGATTTATGTACATCCAGGCGCCTGTCTACTCAGTCAAGATTGATTGTCTTCTACCTTAGCCCAAGGAGATTCCCATGTAAATAGTAGCTTCACATCAGATGGCTAACTCAAGCATTGGAGTTGGGGCGTCATTTTATTATTCCCTTTTGATTTGCGAAAGATTGGTACGACTCAGGTCAGGTTATACTGGTGGCTTTTTACTGTTTTTACAAGCAATGCTGCGGAAATCTGCAGAGGTTTGAGGCAGAGCGATTGGCTGGCCCACGTTGCCTGCAAGATCATCCTACACAGAATGAATGCATATATATACATATCTCAAATTTTCATATCAAGAATGGAAGACCTTTGTGTCCCTACCTAGGATTGAGAAAAGAGTGCAGGACAACGATCATGGCATGGAAAGCCTGTGACCTAGTACTTTGGGAGCATCGTTCGGTAAAGATTACCTCGCTAGGCCGCAATCCCAACAACTTCCAGGCCCTTGTCCTCCTCCCCCTCGACGTCCCATACCGTACGAAGTTTGAATTTTGCACACCAAAGCTTCCTTCCTGTAGTTACCCTGCCATTCAGGGGGGAGGGGAAAAGACATCCCTGGTCTTGAAGGAGCCATATCTCAGGGCTCTACTGCGCCGCCTCGTGGCCTCACGGAGTAGTTATCCGTGTCAGGGGTCGGCATAAGCAACGAGGTCTCGGATAAATAACAACAGAACCGTGACATGAAGGGCCAAAGCCATGTAAATCATAATTTCAGGTGCCAAGTCAGCGGAGCCTGGAGGTAGTCAGTCAGTCAGTCAGTCCCTCGATATACATCTAGTCGAACCGTGAAGCGAAGCTGACAAGGGGAGAGAAAGGAGATAGACATAAGCAACTTGCAGCGGCGCCTCATTCCTGCCTTAGCTTTCCACGTGGCCGCCGTCGGCTGAGCCCGTCTTGACATCTGCCTACACGTAACTTACTTAGAGATACATACCTATATACTATTTTCATCTATATACGCATGCGGAGAGAAAGAGGGAGAGGAGTATGGGCAACTTGCGGCGGCGGCGGCACATTTCTTCACCCACGTGGCCGTCGGATGGCTAGCTCTATCTACCTGATATTATATCTACATCTACATACACATGCGGAAGCTTGACTCGTGCGCTCCCTCGTTGACAGAACGTCGCATACGTGTAGTTATTCTGTCCTTAATTATACAAACTATCAACCGAAGACACGCATCCCCCTATCTTATCTTTCGCATCCGATGAACGTGGATTTAGTCTTCCTCATACCCGGGGCCAGGGGAGGATCGTCCATCATCCCTCTACCCCTTACAGCCCCTGTCAATTTCGTCCCGAGCACTCGCCGCACAACAAGGTAGCGAGATTCGAAACCAGACCTCATTATTCTTCTCACTCTCCCCCCCGTCTTCCCGGTCGTGATTTGATAACGTATTGTGAGTCAGCTGGTGAGGTAAGTCGATAGATAGATGGACAGACAGACGGATAGATAGATGTGCCGCCCCTGGGCGGGGAGATTTCCTCAAGCTCGGCTTCGATGAGCTACCTGATCTATATATATATATATATAGATCCATGTCGTTTGATGAACTGCGCCTGGCACTTGCTTGAGACATACATACATTACGGCAATTAGGCGAGACGGGACGTAGATGCGCTTTGAATTCCCCCGGTTTAATTAGAAATGCTTAGCAAGCAGGATACACTTACATTCAGAGATCGTGATGCGACTATCAGAATCTAGTCGAATCTTATTGAATACATCTTTCACTTCGAGATTCGAGATAGGAGTTAGTACGAAGCACATTTAGGTGGTCAGTCAATGAGCCAGTCAGTCAGTCAGTCAGTCAGTCAGTCAGTCAGTCAGTCAGTCAGTCAGTCAGTCAGTCGACCAGTGAATGAGTGAGTATTAATCCAAAGACTTTAGGATATTAGAGAGTAGGTATCACCGTATCTCTATCTATCTGCCCGTCGTTTCTCGTCAACGTCCAGCCTGGGCGGAGATGCGGCTAGACATGGCCGGAATGCTGCAGTAGTAAGCTAAGGAAACTGGCAGGAAAAACATGGCGGACTCGGAAAAATTGTTGTGCGTGCGTGTGTATGTGCGCTGTTAGTACGAGGTTCCTTTCGGTAAGTATGAGACAAATCCCCCCCAGTCCCCAGTCCTCCTTCCCCTCCCCTCCCCTCCCCTCCCCTTCCCCTTCCCCTTCCCCTTCCCCTGGGTGGAAGCAACATTATGTGCTGGGTCAACGCACGTGTACGGGGTCACCCAATTCCCGTCTCGCGGAATCTTTACTGCAGCAAATATACCGGGCTGCTGACCTTGTTGTTCACAACGTCTATACGGCACTCGCAGATATCGCGCACTATCTGCATGAAACAGGGACTTTCCTGCGTATGGCGCGTGCCTCTCTGTACCGCGCCTAACTAGCGCTTGTTATTCTGTCTTTGTCGTAGTAGCGCCATTCGACGTAGGGTGAGTTGGTAAGCGGCGCGGTGAATAGGTTCTCCAGGTTACGTTCGCTGCCTGCATTTTACAAGTGTGTCTGCTTTGGGACCAGACGGCGCTTACGCTGCCATGCTACGTTTAGGAAAAGGAGAGGGGGTCGTTTTTCATTTGTCAAGCGAGTCGCTAACCTAACATGTCCATGTCGTTGGTTATGTTGGAGTTGGAGTAGTTAGTTCCGAGGCGTGGGAACCGGACCGCTCCAAACCTATGGTTCTTAACTACCGGCACTCAGCCCTGTGATCGTTTCCCAGAATATATCTAGGTGAGTAGAGGTTGAATGAGATACAAATATGGTACAGACACATTCGTAATTGCCTAACTAGGCATCAATATGGCTTGGAGGTTCTCGAGAGGTAGCGTAGCAGATACCCCAACCTGACAGAGTCGCATAATGTTGAACGCAGCGCTGTGTTATTGGTAATACGGTGTTGATCGACTGTTGAGACTGCCCACATCACTGGCACAGGGAGGAAGGATTCCATCCTGGTTGATTTCTCGTGTATGGACGGGCGCTTATACAAGAATCACCCCTTACTTGACTTTGGCCCCATCGAACAAGGTCGAGTAGAGTACTTGGTAGTTGATCAATATATGCTAAGCTGCATGATTCTAAGATGTCTACCGAGGAATTGAAGCAATGGGTCGCAGAGCGAACTATTAGAAACTCAAGGGAGCGAAGAGCGTTGGAGCCGGCCTCTATGGGACTCACTCAGCTCTGTTGGCGGCCTATCCCGCTCAAAGATGAAGATATCGGGCCGGGCCAACGGCGGCGGGTGGCTCTTGTTTGCTGTAACCGGGCGTTCAAGCGTTCGACTAGTCTGACCTTAGGATGAAGATACTAACCCAGAATTGAGGGACAGGGCAGTACTCCGTGTGTGAAAGCTGCAATAGGTACCAAGTATACGATGCATATGCTGTGGCACAGTCTGAACCATTCTGTTGGGAAGTTGGTGTAAGTACCTCTCAGTTGGATTCGTAATAGCTTGGGCATACCTCTGAGTTACTACACTAACACATCCTCATGGCCGGATAATACCACTTCATACAGGTCTGACTCCCACGCCGGGAGCTATCTGCACTTATTTCTTCTGGAAGGTCGTATTTGCTCGTGAACGCCCAACGACCCTAAGCAAAAAGCACATTAGGACGAGCATTTAGCGGACGACGGAGACGCATTCCGGGTCCCGGGATTCAGGAAGCGAATGCCGCACGCATATCATGCAATCCGATGCGATCGGTACCATAGACAATGTGTCAACCTCGTGAACTGGGAAGGCATAAACCGGGGTTGACTTGCTCTGGCCCTTACCCCGGATGCAAATAGACATGGACAAACTGTCCACAAGTGTCTACAAGTAGGTCGAGAGAGTCCAGAGAGAGTGCTGACAGGTCATCGTACTCCGGTACGAACCTGGCTTTGTACACTCCTCCCCGCTGTCGATCACAGCTAGGACGGTACTGCTATTCCTAGTGTAGCTTAGGTAGATGTGATACCCTGTGTCTGCCCTGGGATTACTAAGTTATCATCACGTAATTCGGCCATCAGACTTATACTTCCGAGACATATCCTAGCAGATAGTTAGGTACCTGCAGTAGATTATGTAAACCGTACGACGCCTTAACGGGAGGCTCGCCGAGACAGATAAACTAGGTACACCTAGGTAAGGAATACCTACACTAGTGACGTTTCTGAGGCTGAACAGTGAGTTGCTTGGGGACCGGCATGGTTCCCCGGCCCATGAGTCGGCGATAAGGTGGGAATACCCTAGGCGTGTCCACAGTCCGTGCCAGCGCCTAAAGTTCTTCGGCGTTTGCCTCGGCCCGCGGTTTTACGGAGTGGAGCTTAGGCGATATCCTTCGTGGAGACAGACTTCCTACGATCAAAAGTACACTGCAGAGTTGTAATATGTTGTCATGAGGTGGGGATGAACTAGGTAACAGGGGCCTCTAGATTCAAGGTAGGTAGGCCTGTGGCTCGATAGGGAGGTTTTGTCAGTGTCGCGTATTTCACCTCTCCACCGGTTTCTCATAAGCTGTTGTTGGTTACCCGTCGCGTGGGCGGCGTTGAGCGGGTTTCACTGCATGAACTCGGCATATGGTATAGTGTAGGTATCATGCCTTGTGGTGTGTAGAGGTAGTGTAGTGCCCGTCTGAGGCCAGAAGCCTCCCGCATCAGCCCTAGCCGTCCGTACGGGAAAAGGCGAGGTCTACACTAAGGTAGGTGGTAGGTAGTGCAGATGGTCATCAAGATCTCTGTTCGAGTCATTGTTCAATCGTTCCAGCCAGGAGGATCACAGTAAGGCAGAATATAAGGCGCACATGTCTCTCTCTTGCCAAAGAGATCTGCTTATACGCCTATAAGAGCATTGACCTCCTCATCACCCATATTTGACAGAAATCATCTCGATGCTAGGTTTGTTATCATTTGCCTAAATAGCCGGGAGACGAGGAAAAGAAGGCTATTGAGGGGGGAAAAGGAGAAAAAAGGACGTGGCAAGTCACCCTTCTATCCTTTTGTGAAAGTTACTGACTGACCTACTACTGGGATAGTGAGGCACAGTGAGGCACGCCGTTGTTGTTGGTGGTGTCAAAATGGTGAGAGATGATGAGTGTAGTGAACTGCCAGCATCATCGAAGCCTCTTCAGCAGAGCAACAGAATTAGCACTGCCACTGGCACGTGCCCCTAAGAGCGCATCTTTCCTAAAGTGGTAGGTATCCATTAACGGAGGAGTACATGAGCGATAAGGGTTATCGTAAGATACTGGGCTAATAGAGTGTAGTACCTACCTTATCACTTTGGGTGCCGTCTCGGCTTAGTGACTTAGAAGTGGAATAATGGGGCCTTGTAGATATTCATATACACCAATCAAACTACTATCCGGGCGCTGTATTATCGTTTTATTGGATACGTCTAATATGTGGGCAGCCCCGATATTCCACTTTTTAAGTCACTAAGCCGAGTCGGCACCCAAAGTGATACTGGCTTACAATAAGCGTGACATGACTGGTTGAGTTTCTGAATCAACAGGTACACGGTACTTAGGTGCATGTACTTTTTAGAGTACCTACCACCTGTCAAGGTGTCACGATTGAGAATCCATTCCTCATTCTTCATCATTACAACCTCAACCTGTCCCTTAGTTATATCTCTAGACACGCCTATAGGGAAACCAAGGCTGGCCAACACAAGCTCTAAGCGGTTGCGTCATTTCTGCTGACTGGTCCTGGGTCCCTGGTCTTCTGTATTTTTTTAAAGTCTCGGAGCCCGGAAGCGGTGAGCCCCAGCGCCTTCACCGAGTCCTCGCCCTCGCCCTCGCCGCGTTGCCGTTCGGCCATCCGTCTCATCGTCCCACACATGCCTTCTTTTGTATCTCGTTGCCGGTGATGCCCTTGCCTGGCTCGGCCGGCTGCAAGTTGGCCCAATCGTGTTCGCTGGCGACATCAACCTCGACGTCAGCGTCCTCAACATGTCTGTCTGTTCAGCCTGCTAGATATCTTCGGCCCGTGAGGCTGTACTTGGCGTGGGCTCTCCTCTTGCTGCTGACATGGCTGGCTCCGGTCCTGGCTATGCGGCCCGGCCGTGTTGCCGAGTTACGCCAGGAGACGGTCGGCATGTTCTACCATGGATTTGATAACTATATGAGAATAGCATTTCCCGAGGATGAGGTATGCTTCGCCATGGTGCGCTCCGTTCTTGTAGTCTAGAATCAGCCAGCTCATATTCATGTAATCACAGTTGCGTCCCGTATCGTGCACTCCCTTGACCCGCGACCCCATTAATCCCAGAAATGTCGAACTCAACGATGTGCTCGGAAATTATTCCTTGACCCTGATCGACAGCTTATCCACCCTCGCCATCCTCGCCTCTGCCCCGCCTGATAATCATGGTACCGGCCCCAAGGCGTTGGCCGATTTCCAGAATGGCGTAGCTGCTCTCATCATACAATACGGCGATGGACGGGCTGGTCCATCTGGTCGTGGAGCCCGGGGCCGAGGGTTTGATGTCGACAGCAAGGTCCAGGTATTCGAGACCGTCATCCGAGGTGTTGGGGGACTGCTGAGCGCGCACTTGTTTGCTGTTGGAGAACTACCCATCATGGGTTATGACGTTCCGAAGACTGCTGTCGATTTCGAAACCCATCCTATCGCCTGGCCCAATGGATTGAAATACGACGGCCAGCTGTTGCGGCTTGCCCTCGACCTGGCCCAACGCCTACTCCCAGCCTTCTACACCCAGACGGGAATGCCATATCCTCGGGTCAACTTGCGGCACGGCATACCATTTTACGTGAATTCGCCGCTGCATGACAACCCGGCTCCGCATCCTGAAGGGGCGCAGGCATCCCCTGAGATTACCGAGACGTGCAGTGCCGGGGCTGGCAGTCTGGTTCTCGAATTCACCGTGTTGAGCCGCCTCACGGGTGATCCTCGGTTTGAGCAGGTAGCGAAGAGGGCCTTCTGGGCCGTCTGGTCGCGGAGAAGTAATATTGGGCTAATAGGCGCTGGCGTCGACGCCGAGGAGGGGCATTGGATAGGAGGCTTCTCGGGCATTGGCGCCGGGATCGACAGCTTCTTCGAATACGCGCTCAAGACACATATTCTGTTATCAGGTCACGAGTTACCCAATCAAACGATTCCGAATCACATTCCTCACGACAGTTGGCTTGATCCAAATAAGATTTATAGTCCACTCTCCGACAAGGACAATTCGCCCGATTCGTTTCTTGAAGCCTGGCACCATGCCCATGCGGCCATTAAACGTCATCTTTATTCTGACATGCATCACCCTCATTATGTGAATGCGCATATTTCTACAGGGTCCCCTCAAACCTTCTGGATTGATAGCTTGGGCGCTTATTATTCCGGTTTGCTCACACTCGCGGGAGAGCTAGACGAGGCTATTGAAACACACCTCTTGTACACGGCGCTGTGGACTCGCTACTCTGCTCTACCGGAACGCTGGTCTGTTCGGGATGGCAACGTCGAAGGGGGATTAGGCTGGTGGCCTGGTCGGCCGGAGTTCATTGAGTCCACATACCATCTCTATCGGGCTACCCAAGACCCATGGTATCTATATGCAGGCGAGATGGTGTTAAAAGATATTACTCGACGGTGCTGGACGGAGTGTGGCTGGTCCGGACTCCAAGATGTGCGCACCGGCGAGAAAAGCGATCGCATGGAGAGTTTCTTCCTAGGAGAGACTGCCAAGTATCTCTATCTTCTATTTGACGCAGATCATCCACTGAACAAGCTGGATGCATCGTACGTGTTCACGACAGAGGGTCACCCCTTGATCATCCCGCGCAAAGGAATATGGCGTCGCCCACAAAAGGCGCGGACCGAGAAACGTCTTCAACCCTATTTTGATGAGAACTTCACCAATACCTGCCCTGTGCCTCCTCCCATCCCTCCGTTATCCGGTTCGGCTACTGCTGCACGGACAGACCTCTACAACGCGGCCACTTTAATTCGACTTGATCAAGTCCCCAACTATCATGATCTAGTCAATATCGACACTCAACTTGGTCAAGCAAACGCTAAAACCCAGAAACCACTGTCCATCTCCAATCACACACACTTTCCCTGGACTCTTCCTCAGTCTATGTTACCAATGGATGGGATCTGCGTAGCATCAAAGCAGCGACATACCAGTGTTATCGAGTTTCCTTCCAACACTCAACAATCTGTAGGCAGTGCCTTTAATCTAGTGTTCGGCAATAACAATTTAGTGCGCATGGGCAACGAAGGTATCGCCGTCAACAGCCTCTCCGGTTTGAAGATAGGGATGATCTTGGAAGAACCACCAATTACGTCCGAACGAGGATGGAGAATCTACAGCATAGGCAACTTTTTGCTGGGAAGGGACGAAAAGGTCTTCATTTCCCGTGACGTCCTCTCCGACATTTCAGACCCCCTCTTTCATCGTATTCGTGATGGCGTCATGGTCGATATCACGCTGCAGGTTGAAGTTACAAACACGACGCCAAAGGACAACGCTACATCTACAGAAACCCCCTTACACGAGACGGAACCCTTTGTTGAAGTGCAGGGTTCTGAGATTGGGGCGGCGAACCTTTTAAATTCCCTACTACAACAACTCACGTCCGCTTTACGGGAACCCGTGGCCACGTTTGGCCCCGAGCCCGCGCCCAACATCCAATACAATTACATAGATGTCCCAGCAATCACGCCCATAGGTGTTGGTGTGGGACCCCTGCCAGATGTCGTGGAGGCCCCAAACCCAAATCTCAAGGCGCATATCGAGGCGCTTTCGTGGGGGCGAGTCTACTTCGCCGACCTAGCCTGTGAGGGTAAACTGCCCGACGTGGCTCCCAAGCAGCACCAAGTCATCGTCATGCGTCGTGGCGGCTGCTCTTTCTCTGACAAGCTCGCGACCATTCCCTCCTTCGCGCCTCACCGCAACGGGCTACAACTCGTCATAGTAGTGTCGGACGATGACGAGTCGCAGGACGAAGGCGAAGATGTTGGCGGCTTCAACCTAATCCGGCCATTGTTGGAGTCGGAGCAGCGGACCCCTGCGGGCGTCATGCGACACCGGCCCATCCCCATGTTGATGGTAGGCGGCGGGGAGGCGACGTACGAGCTGTTGAAGACGGCGAGGAGCATCGGCATGAGGAGGAGATACCACGTCGAGAGCCAGGGGCTGACGATCCATAACCTCGTCGTGCTTTGATGATGTTGATGATGATGATGTGAGAGATGGGATGGGATGGGATGTATGCATGCATTTGGGTAGCGAAAACAAGCATAAGCGGCGTCGTTCTTGAATTGTTCAACCCGGCCGGGTTTTTTTTTCTGGTTTGGAAAAATCTGTGTGGCATGCTTGTTAGATTCTTTTTGTCGATAGTTCTTGTCTCACGTACTCTACACACACACATATATATATGTATATGTATACCTAAATTAGCATGAATTTCTCCCGCCTTCGCTCTCGAGTCTTGAGCGGTTATATGGCAGTCAATCGGTTACGAATTCGAACATGGCAAGCAACCAGTTTGAGACGACTAGCCAATTGGTCACCCAGGTCGACCATCTCCGTCTTACATACTAATCATTGGGGGGCCTAGGACTCCCATTTCGCCACGGGGGCTTGAAGGGTAGCCACCACACATTCAAGGCTCGAGGAGGATGGGCGGGGTATCAATGGGTGTGGACTGACCCGTGTCAACACACACACACACACACACACAGACACACAGAGAGAGAGAGAGAGATAGAGAGAGAGGGCCATAAAAAAAGAGCTTTTCCCATGCCTGCTAGCCTAAGAAGCTGCCTGCCTGCCTCCCTATCTACCTGCATACCATAAGTACCTACTTGTAGGTCAAACCAAACTGCCTGTCCTGCTCGTAATTGAATGCTCTAGACGCGAAATCATTTTTTCCTGCCTGCTCGCTTGCTAACTAACATGACCACCAAAAGCACCAGCGGGATTGATTAACCCCCAGTCAAAGATGTGCTCGTTTGCTTCGTTGATTCGTAAAAAACGCGTGCGAGAAAAAAGAGAAATAACTTGAATCGTGTGGCCGGGGTATCAGTAGGAAGTTTCCCAACATAACGCACATTAATCAGATCAATCTCATCAATGCATCCATCCATCCGCCCATCAGCTTTCTATAAAGGGGCTCCTCCCCCTCCCCCTTTCTCTTAGGCTTTAGCTAGCTTAGCAGCTCCTAATCGTCCCATTCATCTTCCTCCTCCTCCTCCTCCTCCTCCTCCTGCTTGTTTTTCCTCCTGCCGCTGAGCCAGCGTCGGAGACCGTTGACTTTCTTCTGCGGGACTTCCGTCTCGCCCTGCTCGTAGTTGTCATCATCTTCGGGCTGTCCCGGTCCCTGGCTCGCCGGGACAACGGCGCTGGATTCAACTCCGGGCTCGACTGCGTCCGGCTGGTACTCATACCATAATCTCGGCACAAGAAGTCTATACGGCACCGTAATGCCTGCGGGATCCTTCGGATTGACCTCGACATTGAGACAGACTTCTAGACTACCCTCGGCGTCGACTTCGTATCGCTCGGGGCCGTGTTTCTTAAGTTTCTTGACGCTGAGACCTGTGGGCGTACGATGGAAGGGCCGGATGACGGGATCACCACCGGCCCCATTATTGTAGTATTGTGGATTTTGTATTGTACCCTGCACGGGCAGAGTCATTGCACGATGCGGCGGGCGCGCAGTGAATTGCGCCTCGTCGCCGATCTCATACTCATCGCCAGCTCCACCACGTAGTGCGAGGGTGTTTACTCCAGCGCGGGAAGAGTGCGATGGAGCGGATACTGTATAAAAATTCTCGTCATCGTCTTGGCCCCACGAGCCGTTGATGCCACCATCATCTGGGAGGTTCTTTTTGCTACCCCGACGGAAGAGATTGCGAGGGCGTCCCCCAAGGGAGAGCGTTCGCATTAGCCCGTTTGATTCTGGACGGTTTACATCTTCGGAACTTGAACCTCGACGAGAAAAGGGGCGCATGAATCGTCCAGAGATCGGTGGTCGGGAACGGTCCTTCGGGTCTTTGGGCAAATCAGGGCGAAGTGCTGGTCCGCGATCTTTAGACAATGAGAGCCGGCGGAGTAGACTACCTCGGCGTCCCGGGGGAGTAGCCCCAGGTGTGAGCTCAAGTTCGTCCAGCGATGGTGTTGGTGGCGGCGTATGCCCTGGTACATATTCTCTAATGGAACACCAATTCCGGTGAGGTAGGAGATGCTTATTGTTGCGTGGCTTGCCATCTACTCCGTGGGCGAAGAGTGGCATCATGCTCTCGTCAGTCTCCTTATCGAAATGATGTACCTTGTTACGCTTATTTAACACGTCTGCCATGAGATCCGGTGGCGGTGTATTTGCTATGGCTGATGAGACGATATTAAGCATGTAGCGGTAGTCCTTGTGTTTCGGAATATGAAGCTTCGGATTTGAGTAGAACTGGCCAACGGCGGCGAGATGCACGTCTCCGCTAAGTATCGTAACGCGGATGGATTTGTCCACTGCTAGGTCTTGGAGATCTTCAATGACAAGTGTCCGCTCGTGCTTATGATTTTTAGCCGTCCAATGATCATCTAAATCGTCGAGAACTTCGACGCCCCCATCGAAATGATTGACAAAGTTGCCCAGGAGGCCAAATTTCCCGAGTGCTTTGATGGGATCCAAGAGTCTCGAGGTCAAACTACCGTAGAACGTTAGTACTGCTTTCACCTCAGGTAATATATGCCACTCACATGTTTTCCAACCACACGAGTCGCGGGTACGCAATAGGAACCCCTAATAATACTAGCAGATGCCGAGTCGTGCCCTTGACAATCTCCTCGTAACAGCGATCCATCAATTTCCTCCAAGTATATTCTTCTACAACTTCGTCCCTTGTTCTCTCTGTCCGAGCATCGACTGCGAGAAGAGCAACGCTCGCTCCCAAGGAGACAAACAGGCTGCGGCTCCGTTGATGAATGTAGGGTCCAGGTTGAACGCCCAAGCACCAGCTTGGTTCTGAGATTTCGGTTTCGTCAGGTACAGACTGATGTTGGAACAGCATGTAGTACTTGAAAGCAACGTTGCCCAGGCCTGAGAAGACTGGTGACTTCATGAAGTGATGTGGATAGGAACCAAATCCGTCTATGATATCGTGGTCATCATACATGTTAACCATGGGGATTTGAGAGCTAGCTAGGCCGAAGAGGCCTTGAGAGAACCACATCATGTACCTCTCCAGATAGAACTCTTCCAGTTCAGCCTGCATCTCGGCCGTGAAAGGAGCATTGGCTTTATGAAGTGGATTTTTGATCACGATCCACTCATGGAAGAGTTTAGCTCGGCTGGCTACAGCGTCATTGTAGACTTGATCTCCTCCGCCAATCATGACATGGAATGGCCGTGTTTGGTGAACGTTCAAGACGTCGCGCCACATGGGATCAGGGCCACTGAAATCATCCGGATTCACACTCTGGCTGAACCCGTTGCAGCTGTGGAACATGATATTCATCGACTCGCCACGAGCTGGCACCCAAAATCCGGTAGCAGGTCCACTGTTGATGCGATAGGCTATCCGCTGCTGCTTGTCGCGTAGTTCAACTTCAATGTTGAATCTCCAGAATGTGTAGCCTCGTTCTGTGTGTAGGCGGAATCCACGCACATCTGTGCATTTCCCAAGTTTCTCCCCATCTACTTCAACGCGCTTCTTACGACTGGGAAAAGAGCCAGCTGGATCGGGGGCATAAGTGCCGTCATCGGGTACGCTCCTTGTGACTTCGAATATACCATCATCTGGTTCCACCGTTGATAAATCTTTGGCTTCTTCTAGCTGGTCAACTGGCCGGACGTATAATGTCTCTCCACGGTTTCCAATCTTCGGGATGCCCGCAATTGGATCAACATACTCAGGTCGTAGTGGTTGTTCGCCTGAGAGCTCGGCAGGAGGAGGCGGCAAGAGTTCTATTGGCTGCACAAACAGCCGAAGAAGGGGCGCCGTGTCGTAGGAAGACTCTGAATCTAGGGTAACTATCATGACTGAGCCTCGCCAAATCTCTTTCTGAGCCGGAACATTGTTATGGCTCATTTCCGCCGACGGGTTCTCGACACGCATACCGCAATACCGTAACAACGGGCCACACTTGAGATAAAGAGGTGGGTTAAAGCTCGTACGGGCATGGCTATCATCATCACCACCGATAAATTCTCCCCCTTTAGGCAGCTGTGTAGAGACGCTTGGTCGACGTTTACCATTACTCTCCCACCATGCCGTACTCTTATCGAGTGCGGACTCTTGACCGAGGTCAAGTAAAGGTCCGGACAATGTTCCTACCATGCCTTGTTTCCACTCATCCAAATATGTTGGCGCTCGGAACGTGCCTTGTCCAGGCTTCAGCCCGTCGTGATGCAGATATTCTCTCAGGCGGTGCCTCTGATGTGTAGTTTCTGACATGTTTTCAACCATCGTTTCAGATTCACGTTCCCAATCTTGAAATTTGACGGATTTTGTAGCTCGGTCGTTGGATTGGGCACCTTGAAACGCCTTGGCAGGTGCAAGAGCTTGGTGATTCTGACTGATTTGGTTCGCTCGACTAGGCTCAGCAGGAGCAAAAGGTCGAGCTCTGTGGTCTACTGGTTCGTCTAAACCATCGTGTTGCGCAAACCGTCCATCAGCAACAGGCACATTCTGGTTTGTAGTCGATAAGGAAGGCCGCCGCTCAGCACCGAATGAACTGGATCGCCTAAACCCGATCGCGGCCGCTAGCCCTCTCATTCGACTCGGTCGTTCTTCATCGTCCTTTTTTTCATCTCCAAATGTCTTACCTCGGGCCGGTGGCCTTGGGAGATCTTCTATCGCGGATGGTATGGCTTTGGTCTGTGCTAACGCATAATTTTCCCTGTCGTAAAAGGGCTGGTTCATGGGTTGGTTCCCACTACCGATAGGATTGGGCCTGTCATGGACAGCAAATCTTCCCGAAGATCTCTCATCCACATTTTTAGGCGCATCAAGCACCAGGTTACTCGGTGGGTTTTTTCTTAGCTTGTTACTCGTAGTCCTCACGGGAATATGGTTTCCACCGAAAGATGCTGTCTGCGCATTGTAAGACGGATCCTTGTCGGGTCCTTGCAAAAAAGAGCGTTCTTGTGAGGCGGCTCTTTCGCGAAAACTCAGGTTTCGCTGAGGTACGCCATTAGTTGTCGTTGATTCGCTGCGGCCTTTGGGCGTTTCAGCTTCAGGTCTCGGCGCTTGCCCCGAAAGGCCGTATTGTTGGCCTGCTTCGGGATAACCACGAGGTATCGTAATATGCGCAGTCGCTGCCGAATGTATGACCTGGCCTGGATCTGTGACAACTGGATAGCGACTCTGCCCGCCACCAGTCGGCTGAGTTTTATCCCTGGGCCGCACTTGCAGATCGCTTGGGTGACTAGGAGATGGCTTGTCGTTGTCCACAGCATTCGCAGACTTGCTGACCCGTGCTGCACGCTCCCTAGCGCGCCTCTCTGCGGCTTCTACACGGGCTCGTTTTTCTTCCTTTGTGATGCTATCGAGCGTCAACTCCAGCTTTTGTAGAGGTGAGCGGTCGGCAGCCCACATCCGCTGCTGCGATTCTGGGGCTAGGGATTCTCGTCGGGTTGGTGAAGTAAGGGCTCGTGCGTCGGGCCGGTATCCGTTCGATGGCCGCCGAATAGACCCCGACTTGACTAGTTCTCTCTCGAGGTGTTCGGGGGACACCACGCCATTAAATTCCTGGTCGGGCCGGCTAAGCGCCGGTTGTCTCACCTGTCTCTCGGCAGGAGGAGTAACAGGGCCGTAGAATGTCTCCGGCTCCATACCAGCGACCTTGCCCTTGGACTCTAGTCTATATGACGGATGAGGCGGTCCAGGCTCTCCGGCCGAGTTGTAAGTATACGAGGGGCCGCCGCTTCCGTAGGGGAGCTTATAACTGATCGGAGGGGCTCTTGGTACGTCGGGGGCAGGTGGTGGGAAAGAGGTGATTGTGAACTCGTCAGTGTTGTCGTTGAGATTCCGACTCTCATCTGTTCGACGGGCTTCTAAGGGCTCTGGAGGGCGTTGGTTTTGTGTATGAGAAAATGATGGTGGGCGAGGAGTTAGGCCGTTGCCAGGCGCATTTGATGTAGTCGGTGAAGCAAACGACGTGTAAGTTGACTCGGTTGGAGCATCAGTGTTAGCAGACTGCCCAGATGCGCGGCTGGGGTCGTAACGCGGCTGGGGCAAGCTGGCATGGTCCAATGGCTGCCCGCGATCCGCCAGATCGGAGCTCTCTGACAATCGACGAACCTGGGGAGGTGGCAGTTGGCCCCAGTACGGAGTGGACATCTTGGGCACAGCGGACGGCGCTTTACTGGCGGTCAGGCTGCAAACAAGGCTGGCGGATCAGGCAAAAAAAGATGGCCGGACTACGGACCTTGGTGCTGTTAGGCGCTCAGGAAAACTAGAGATTAATGCAAGCTTCAACCGTGAATAGACTAATGCCACGCATGCTTATGCAATGCGACTGTGCCTAGATTGGTGTAGGCATGGTGCCTTACAGTGGGTGAGAGACAGCTGCAGAAGAAGACGAGCACGAAAAAGGAAATAAGAGCAATAGTCTCCCAGCAAGGAGGGGGGAAAGAACAAAGTAATAATAAGCAAAAATCAAATAAAAACGGCGAATTGTGGTGGCGGGATGGATGTACGAGGCAAGTTGACGGATCGACAGCGATATGGTATCCCTACCTCACCTAAACCTGCCGGAGGAGCTTGAAGCTTTGAAACGACCTGGACACCCACCCTCCCGCTTGCTCAAGTGGGCTCCTCAAGTGGATTGGTTTACTTGGGGTGGTTGGGAGCTGACGCCACGATAGTTCTTTCTTGGCAGTGGGGAGCAAGCAAGGCGGGTTGAAAGTTGCTTGGTATACGGAGTAAGGTACTTCGTACGATAGATCCAAGGACTGATGTTTCCAATACCTACTCGATGGAATGGCTACTCCAAACGAGAGATTGGCGATCAGGTTGGCTAGGAAGCGGCAAGGAGGTTCAAACACCTCCCGAGTTGGCGGTTGATTGTACATATGCAGCACAGCATCCTCATCTACCAACCACTCTGAGATGGATGTGCCCGGTACAGTGCACTTCGAATACCTAGATATTATCGCCAGGGTCGCTGCGATGACGCGGGCGGACCATGGTGGGTGTCCGGTACGACGTCCTCATCATGCCGACAGGCCTAACCTGGTGGTGTACAGTCGGCAAGTAGGGATACAGAAAGCCGGTGGCTGGGACTGTAGGGTAAGTAGGTAGTGTAAACGCTTGGACTTGACCAGGATCATCACCATGCCCTATCCGTAGTATTTATTGAAGGCCAGCCACATACAAAAGCACGAAGTAGAACCGGCTAGTGGTGCGGTAGATACAATACCTGGATATCCTGCTGAGAGACATTAGGTAAATATCGAAAATGCGTGGGCTTTATTAATAGAATGACCTCCATCGTTGGAATTTTGTCAGCAAAGTTGAGAGGCAGATGGTTTTAACATCATTACTTTTCGAGACGTGAAGGCGACAGACAGCCTACATGTAACCTCTTCGTACGCCTCATAGATTATATGGATTATATGGTCTATATGGATATCGAGCATGAGCGATTATCCCATCTCAAATTCCCGAGGTCTTTCTCGACGCTAATCTACTAAGCCAGGCAAGTTTATCTGCAGGTACCGGCGCTAGGCTTCTAAGTCTTACTACAAGCACACTACACACCGGCAACGAGTGACACTGACGACGCCATTTCCCAATCCAACAGTATCGGGAGAGCAAGTCTTAAATGAATGTGTAAAAGCAATTGCATGAGATATGGAGCTATGGTTCTTCGAATTCTGCTGGGGCTTGAGTGGAAAAGCATCCATTCTAGTCCAAGGTGATCAAGATTGGCCACTGGGAGCTGATGAAATCTCCGCCTAACCGGCAAGAAATGTTCCGAATACCATGTAAGACATGCAGATACTTGTCCACAATCTAACCATGCATGGCAATTCCAGAATGATGCCATAGCCAGATACATCCTCTTACACCTGCAAGCGACAGGCACGACCAACATCTCTCATGCGGGTAAGCCAGCGTATTTAGGTGATCACTTACTGAACATATGCACGTACTTTACAGCCTACAGGGAGACCACGGCTGTCTATAGGTTACCCAGTTAGGTAATGCTTTACCTATCAGACCCGCTTTTCTCCACTGGGAACACTTGGCCACTCGCTCACTCCCTGGAGCCGGAAGTGCCTCGAGTGTCGCCTGCAACTTGCAAGTCGTTTCTTCCTCCAGCGACGGTGATCGAGAAACCCCATCCATCCATCTGATCTCTCCATCGTTGAGTCGCTCCGACGAGAGACAAGGGACGAGAGACTCACGAGAGTCATCTCGAAATCTACCTAATACAGCATCATCATCATCATCCTCCTCCCTTGCTCTGTAACTTCTTTATTGCTTCTTGTTTACTCTCACTTGCATATGGCGTGAATGGTTGCTTAGATTTCCTTTGATTACGTCCCCCAGCAAGGGATCAATTCACGGTCGACTGCATCGTCGCCGTTTCCTACGATCACCCGACACTCCGATCACCTGCGCCTCCGTCCCTCCGAAATGAAGTTCGCTCCCCTCGCCGGCTTCCTCGTAGGCAGCCTGGCTGGCCTAGGCACATCCTCCCTCCATCGCCGCGACCACAATTCCAATGACTACTACGTCCTCCACCTTGACCAAGATGCAAACCCAGACCAGGTTGCGTCGCGGCTGGGTTTCAAAAATGAGGGCCAGATGGGTGAATTGGCGGATCATTTCATCTTCCGCGCACCCAAGGTAGACGATGATGTCGTTCGTAGGGAGGTCCAGGATCGCCGGCGGAAACGGTCGCTAGGGGGTGTCGACATACTCGATGCCGTCAAGTATTCTCAAAAACAGAAGCTGCGCGACCCCATGAAGAAGAGGCTTTTACCGCCACTTCCGTTCGGTTTCTACCCGCAGCGGAAACGAGCCTCGGTCGACGCTAAGGCTTACAAGCAGCAGCAGGCCATCATGAAAACTTTGGACATTAGCGATCCCATCTTCAATGAGCAATGGCATCTGTTTAATACCATTCAGGTTGGCCACGATGTCAACGTCACCGGCGTCTGGCTTTCGGGCATCACGGGCAAGAACGCCACTGTTGCCATGGTCGACGATGGACTGGACATGGATAGCAACGATTTGAAACCGAACTACTATGCGTTCGGTAGCTGGGATTTCAACGACAATCGGCCGGACCCACGACCGACCTTGAGCGACGATAGGCACGGCACGCGATGCGCCGGCGAGGTGTCGGCCGCGAGAAATGACGTCTGCGGCGTGGGTGTGGCATACGACTCGAAGATCGCTGGTATTCGCATTCTCAGCAAGCAGATCACCGATGCCGACGAGGCCACTGCTATGAACTACGATTATCAACACAACCAGATCTACTCCTGCTCATGGGGTCCACCCGATGATGGAAAGTCCATGGATGCCCCCGGCATTCTCATCAAGAGGGCCATGTTGAACGGTGTTCAAAGAGGTCGCGACGGGTTGGGGTCTATCTACGTCTTCGCTAGTGGCAACGGTGCTCAAAGTGAGGACAACTGCAACTTCGATGGCTACACCAACAGTATTTACAGCATCACCGTTGGTGCTATCGACCGAGAGGGGCTTCACCCTTATTATTCAGAGAAATGCTCTGCCCAGCTTGTGGTGACCTACAGCAGTGGTAGTAATGATGCAATTGTAAGCGTATTCCAATCGAGGGCGGCACTCAGGGTCTGACCAATCTGCAGCACACCACCGACGTGGGAGTCAACCAATGCTATGACAAGCATGGTGGTACCTCCGCCGCCGCACCTTTGGCTGCTGGGATCTTTGCGTTGGCGTTGCAGATCCGTCCCGACTTGTCATGGAGAGATATGCAATACATCGCTTTGCAGAGCGCCGTTCCCGTTGATCCTGACACTGGCGACTGGCAGCGTACTACCATAGGCAAGCAGTACAGCCACACCTTCGGATACGGCAAGGTCGACAGCTATGCCTTGGTGGAAACCGCAAAGACTTGGAAAAATGTCAAGCCGCAAGCTTGGTTGTTCTCCCCTTGGCTCCACGTCAAGCAGAATATCCCCCAGGGCAACCAAGGGTTATCCGTAAGCTTTGAAGTCACGAAGAAGATGCTCGAGGACGCCAACTTTGCGCGAGTAGAGCACGTGACCATCACCATGAATGTGGAGCATACGAACCGAGGCGATTTGAGTGTCGATCTTATCAGCCCTGATAAAGTGATTAGCCACATCGCAGCGACTCGGAAGTTAGACGAGAGTGATAAGGGTTATGATGATTGGACTTTCATGAGTGTGGTACATTGGTAAGTGTTTCGTACCAGGCCACCATAACCAAGCTAATAATATTGGACAGGGGAGAATCTGGTATTGGCAATTGGACGATTATCATCCGGGACACAGAGGTCAATGATCAGACAGGTACCTTCATCGACTGGCATCTCAAGCTCTGGGGCGAAAGTATCGATGCTTCCAAGGCCACTCTACTCCCAATGCCAACAGACGAGGACGATGATGACCACGATGTGATAAGCACTTCGACTGTCGTGGCGATCACAACCAGCTTACCCCCTCACCCCCAAGCCACCAATACGGCCGCCCTTACCTCCTTACCCGATGACCACCCAGAGAGACCCGTGAAACCCAGTAAGACAAGCAGTGACAGTGCGTCCTCGCCTACCAGCACGCAGTCCGCAGTTGCCGGAACCACCACGGGAAGTTCCTGGCTACCCTCCTTCCTGCCCACTTTCGGCGTCTCTTCCCGAACGCAAGCATGGATCTACGGTGCCCTGGGTCTGATCGTCACGTTCTGTGCGGGGCTCGGCGCATGGCTGTGGGTGATGCGCCGCAGACGCCTACGGAACAATCCCCGGGATACCTACGAATTCGAGCCCCTGAACCCCGACGAGGCAGCGGGCCTCAACAGCGGCCGCGAAAAGGGCAACAGGCGGCGGGGAGGCGAACTATACGATGCTTTTGCGGGCGGAAGCGACGACGAGGAATTCGAGGACAGAGAAGACCACAGCAGCTTAGTGAGCACGGACTCGGACGAAGAGGGCGACGAGAGAGGGCACGAGAGACAACAGGGCTCAACAAGGCCGCTGGGTAGCCAGTCTTAGGTGGACCTTGGGGTATTTGCGAGTCACCGCTTTGGACTTCTATGAGCTTAGGTAGCTGCAATGGGGATTCTCAAATAGCGTCCCGAGTTTGTACAGTCAGTCGCTCCTAAAGATACTACCGCGTGGGGGTCCCGTCAGCTGTTTCGAGGGGTCAGAGACGGAAGTGCGGCTTTCCCCATACATAAGTAACCTGTACATAGAGAATTATGGAGAGACACGATACGATACACGCCTGGTGTTGTAGGATTGGCAAATCAGCATATTTCAACTTATCACTGATTTACCTTCATGGTGAAATTAACTACCTAAGGTAAGTACACTAAAGGAGGTAGGTTAGGTACAGTACGTGATTCGAACATGGCGGCGGCATTTTAAGTGAAGTCAGGCCAGGCCCATACAAGCTCGAATCTCGTGAGGTATTTTTAGAAGGGAAGCTCTGTACCATCATGTAAGACTAGGGGTTAAAGCCACGATGAGACGCAATGCGTATTTATTTACTTAGATGCCTTACCTTACTTAATCTCGAGCTCATCGTGACTAGGTACTTACTTACTATGTACGTACCTAACATACCCAAGTACCTATCTGTAGGAGCGACTCCTCAACGACAGGCATGAGGTAGTATCATCGTCACAAGTCCCGATCATCCTGCGGATGCGGAGGTGCGTCCGCATATTACCGTATCTTAGTACGAAGCATCTCGGATGAGTCGTATTTTCATCGTCATCAATGGTAGGTACTTAAACGCTACATCGAGGGCGTGGACGGTTGACATAAGGGGGCGAGAGGCGGGAAGCCTTCGAATATCGGACGTCTGGTGGAATAGGTTAAGAGGTAGGCAATAAACATACTGACTACTAATACCGTTCCCCTGGACCGTAGTGTATTCTACAATCAAGTGTTTGAGAATACCAATACTGCGTACCGTATCACTCCAGTACGCCTTGAGGAGTAGGCTGGTCCGAATTCGAGCAACGACGCCATTCATTTCTACCTACCTGTCCATGTTCATCCTGATAGATCATGGACTTGCCCTCAAAAGTACACCGGACTCCAGTGATTCACAGCATTCGTTATTTGTATATGTATTGTAGAGCGTAGGTCTCTTCCCCATCCCCCTACTGACAACTGTATTATCGTGCACCTCCCGATGGATGCCCTGCCCTGCCCTAGTCCTACCACGTGAACTACTTATTGTGTACGACAGAGATGGATGGATGAATGTCTGTCAAAATAAAGAAAAAGCATTTATGCGTAAACTTGTTCTTCCAAGCGTTGCTCCATCCGGCTCAACCCTATTTTAAAAATGCACGGCCCACTCCAAACTCAAGAACCTTCGCCGGCGACCGTCGGCGGCCTCATGCCCTCCTTTTCCATATCACGTATGTAACTCTCCCATACGTCCGCGACGCCTCCGTAAAAGTCAATGTGGGCATTCGCGAGAGCGCCAAACTGGCCCTTTAGCTCGACGCGTTTGATGCGTTCGAAATCGACCACTTCTTTGACGACTTCCTCGTCGAACATTTCCGACGTCTTCTTGGCCCGCTCGACTTCCATTGTTAACTCGTCGATGCGGATCTCGAGTTTGCGCTGCCGTTCCCGCCGGCTCGCGTCGTGATCCACGCCACGAACGTCCTCGATCTTGGACCGGATGAAGCCGCCAGCACCGCCCAAGGCACCGGAGCTTCCGTACCCCGAGGCGAGCGAATCACGGTCCAACGTCGATTTGTTCAGGTATTCGGTTAACTGCTCATGATCTAGCTGCTTCTGCTCTCGAGCTTTGAGGAGATTTTTGAGGGCGAGGCTATAGGCCTGCATATCTCGTAAGCTGCCAAGGTAATCCTGGTCCGTGTGCTCGCGAAGCTTTTTCAGTCCCGCGGCGGAATCCTCGATACTAGCGGCAAAGCCATGCACGGCACTTTCGACGCCGGGCTCCAGTGTAATGAGTTTCTGAAACTGCTCTGTCAGGTCTCGCAGATCGACTTCTAGATCGGTTTCACGCCGTACGACGCGGGCTATAACCTTCTCCACCTGAACAAGATCCTCGTCCAGCTTATCGCTCTTCTCCCGCACCTCGATGAACCTCTTGTCATGCTTATGTACCTTGGTGAAGGCATTGATGAAGGTGTCGGCAAAGTTGTCGAAAACACCGCCACTCCCTGGATCTGAAGTAATGCTAGTCCTCCCAGCGCGAGACCTCATCGTGGCATTCCAGTCAGGAGACTCGAGGAAGGTGTGAAGGAGGGGAGCGCGTCGCAGGATTGGGTGGAGGGTTATGCGTTTAAGGAAACGCTGGAGGGAGTAGGCCCGGCGGTTTGTGAAGTCGGGGCCAAAGCGATCCCCGCGAACGTACTCCATGCGCTGCTTATCGGGGAGCGGTGGGACGGCGCACGTGGGATAGTCTTTGGATAGAGTCTTGTAGATGAAGAGGAAGTCGGTGAAGCGTCGACGGCAGGTAAAGGTCGACTTCTGGAAGGAAGGGAAGGTTGACTGTATAGAAGACGTGTCAGCGTCAAGGTGAGATGCAATCATCTGCGATCCCGCCATCCGTAGCCACCCACGACCGTAAAGACAGCCTCAACCGCAACTACAATTGCAGACGACACTTCCAAGACCACTACTATCACCCCCGCCGCCACCACTACTACGCCATACGCATATACGCACATTGGTGGTGATCAGATACGACACGAAGGCGTCCTTGGTACCGTCGCTCTCCTTGTGTGGCTCCGAGACGGTGCACTCGAGTATGTCGCCGGACAGTCCGGGATCCTGGTCTTCCAGTTCCTGGCCATGGCGTTGGTCTTCGCTGCTGGGCGGCTCGGCTCCTATGTTGGGCATGGCAGCGCTGGATTGGCCATTGTTCGTGTCAGTCTGCCACGAGATGTTGGAGAAGTTGTCCTGGTCGATGACGGCCATGGCGCAAGCTCGTGTGTTAAATGACTCTCGATCTATTTGATTTGTTGATTCTGAAGTGATAAAATACCACTATGAGTTGAGAATGCGTTTGTAAAATATTCACAGACGACCACATCGAAGAGTAACCAGGTAATACATGTAGTTAGGCAACGGAGCTTAGCTAGCTACCTCGAGGTACCTTAGGCTGTTGATGGTTCTGTTGGATGTTTGTTGGTGGGTAGGTGCTGGAGCACCACAGCCTCACTTGGGGCCTACCACAGCATACGTCACGCCTTGTCATGAGCTAAGCCTTATTGGGTACTCTGTTGTAGCAGAGCCGAAGCTAAGAAATATGGGTCAACACGTGGGAGTGATTTATCGAGGCAGATGGAATATGCATATAGCCGAGAGCCTCAAGAACGGCATAAGGCAATCTTCAAGCATCGTTCACATCGTACAGGTGAACTTGGATTTTCCCCTGCTGCACTTCAGAGCTGCGTGGTTTTCAACACTGAGAAACACAATCAGGTCATCGAAAATACTCTATCTAGCTTTTTAATACAAATCCTACGTTATCCCGATTATCGTCGATTACCCGACCCCATTCCAACAACAGCCTGAACAAGTAAACCTCCATATCTTCCCTCCTTATCGTCTTCTCGGCCCATTTGCGGCCCTGTTGAGCGATCCATTTCCCGTCATCCGTTCGTCCCGGCGTGATCTGTGCCCTTCCGTTGAGCGAGCCGCGGCCTTCCAGGCCGATGAAATAGGACATTGTGCTATGGAGAGCGTGATATCTCGTGTCGATGGGGATGAAATGCACCCAAGGCAGGAGTCGTTCCGTGAACCATTGCTGAAATATCGAGGACAGAACCGGCACGCTGTTTGATCGCAAGACCTGCAGTAGGTTTGGTGGCGGCCCGTTGCTGGTGTCCAGTAGCATCACGTAACGGGCATCCACCTCGGTCATTGGCTGTTCCAGTCCAAATTCGTCTCGTATAAGCTCGCATTTTGTGTCTCCGCAGCCTTCAGGGGGGCCGGTCAACGAGACTCGAAAGGGCAGGATACTGTTACCCTCCATGGTAGGTACGTCTTCGTACCGAAACCTGCTATTTTGCCCTGTTCCTATACCCAGAAGCATGGGGATTCTATCCGCAGCTGTGGAATTCTGTATGAGATGAACCAAACGCAAACGATGGCTACTGTGAAGCAGCTCGTGTGTTGCCGTGGGAATATCTTGAACATTCCCTTGCCATAGAAGAAGGTCTTGCTTCTGATTGAAGGTTGTGGCATCGAACTCCGGCGCCAGCTCGTTCCCTGAGAGGGGAATCAATATATCGTTGAAACCAGCTGTCTTTGACCCGCTAAAGAGGGGTAGTAGAGTCTGGTAGAGCTCAGACTGATGGGGAACAGTATGAAACTCGTGAAGATTGAAGATGTCAGGCTGGTGACACGGATCGAGTGACATGTGCCAATCCTCGAGGAATTGCGCCTTGCTGTGTGGCAAAGTACATGAGGCACAGAAGTCCCTCACATCCCAATTGATACCACCACGAGTTGGTGATCCGGGGGGACAAGCGAGGGACTCAAGCTGTCGAAACTGATAGGCCGCAATATAGGGCCGAGCCGAATAGCTTGATCCTGTAGGCTTCTCGGTTTTCGCATTCCTCTCGGTGGGGACATCTGGATTGTCACGTTTACCTAGCCTACCGGGGATGAGCTGGAAACGTGACTGCGTAGCTGTCACCCTTAATTGATGCATATCATTCCAAGGGACCAGAACCCTCGGCCGTTCTTGCAGATTGAGAGCAATTTCCATCGCTGGGAGATGCTGCGCGAAGGCAGATATCAAGCTGACGAGTTCGTTCAATGTCTCTTTCTGGGATTGATCAGTCGCGCCACTGTGAGTCGCCTTGCCATCAGCAATGCGAATGATACCAATGTTTGGCTGACTCTTGAGGAACTCGAGACCATCTCGGATCTTGCGCGGCTCTAGGGCCCAGAACGGTAATATGTCTCTCTCCATCTGTTCAAATCCGTCGATAACGACCGATTCTCGCTGTCGAGCGAACTCAAACCATTTATCGAAGTTTTGTGGTGGCTTACGTCCGTGATGTCTTTCTGCATATTCCTTGACCGCGAGATTCAGGGTTGTGCTAACTGTAGCATGCAGAAGCCATCGGTCTTCCTCTATCCGATTCTGGTAAACAAGGTCATCAACAGGATGGCGGGAAAATAGTTTCTGTGTTAGGCCGATGTAGACGGTAGAAAAGACTAATACACCGAGAAGTAATAACAACAAGAAAGCGCGCCTTATGACAATGATTGTCCGCATATTGTTTGTATATGCGAAAATGATGAATCCGAGTGAAACTGAGCCCAGTAAGAGTAGCGGCTGGGCTGCAGAGGTCTGTTGGTATGTCCCGACGAGCAGGACATTACCAACACTAGCTGATGCGCCCGAGGCAAAGGTAGCGATGGTGATGGACTCGAGAGGCGAGCTGTCGCAGAACATCAAGGATGCAGATATGATCAAGGTGGCCACAGCGATGCCAGTGCTCAAAGTGTCGAAAATGTAAAGAGGGTTGATGCCCCTGAAAGATTGGTGTCCAGCCATCTCACTACGCCAGGACAGCCGTGTCACGAGTGACGGGATGCATGTTGCAAATGCAGTGACTAACAAAATGCCACCAAGGGTCCGCAGTCGACTCCTAGTTGTTCGGGCCCATGAGAGTACTCTCCATGAAAGAATAATGATGGCTGCGTCCGCGAATAGGCTTGCCCACTGAGTGAATGCCACAAGCGATTTCCTGTCGGTGAAAGAAGAACAGAAATATGTAGATCGCATCATCGAGTTTTCGGCTAGAAATGATCCGTAGCTAAGGAGAGCGGTCCCGAAAAGTGGCATGAATGGTGAGCCCATGAGCCAACTCTTAAGGTCATCCAACACGCTTCCCCACATATCCTCGGGCTCATCTGAATCTACTTGTGGTGGACGGTATGAAAAAAACCTATAAGCGGCCAATAAAAGTGGCAAAAAAGCCTATCAGGCCTGGTTAGATGCGAGACTGACTGAGGAAGTAGGAGATGCTCACCTCGACTCCAGGTGTGGAACATTGGAAATCACTTAGACCTCTATAAGAAAGTTCTAGTCTAATAATGATGAAGACAATAATACAGGGTATATAGAACCGACGGGGTCTTGGAGGCAAAGACAACGATGACGCCTTGAGGATAGCATCGGAATCTATCAGAAGCGTCAATTATAGCCCCGACACGAGCAAGAATGGATAACGGACCAAATCTTCCATCGGCTCCTGGCAGCCATTTAGAAAGGAGGCTCACAGCAAAGGCCGACAAGCTAGAAATGAGTAGTAGTAAGAAGGCTGAGAGACGTGGTTGATCTGCGCATTGAAATTAGCACGTCTATCATGAGCAACCACACCATAAACAAGGATAGTGAATAGGTGAATACTGACTGATTAGGGTATGTCTTTGCACAGAATACGACAGCCAGGCAAATGAGGCCAGGAACCTGATATATTTCCAGTTAGTAAACATTAGACACCGTGATCAAGATTGTCTGGATTTGGTCGTGCAGCTGCTGTGATAAGGGGCAGAGTAAGCGGGTAAGCAAAACTCACCAAACACCTGTTAACCTCGCGCCGCCGTCGGGAGCCATCGCAGCAGCAATGGCAATGTGACCTTGGTCACATTGGTTTCACAAGAGAGGCACAGCTGTGTATCTTCGATAATACGATCGGAAGTTGTCTCGCGATGAGTTGGTAGCGTTTGAGCAACCACCAGGCAGCTATGAATGTGAATGTACGAAGTACTGCACTAACTCGATACAGGATAATGAATTTGGTTAGCGGCGGAAATACCGTGGTATGGAGTTGACTCACACTGTACGCTACAGATAGCAGGTAGCCTTAGCATACTAACAGCCACTCAAAATACAGTGCGAAATACAGTATGAACAGCTTGGTCCAGAGCCCAAAAACGATCCACTAGCCGTAGATGGAATAGTTAGGAGGGTCATCTCCTATATGAGATTGAAATTTTCACCTCTTTAATGTTATTGGGCGAATGGTCTAGGGGTATGATACTCCCTTCGCATCTGACTTCAGATTAAGACTGGGAGGGGTCCGGGGTTCAATTCCCCGTTCGTCCAGTGCCGTATGCGCTTTATTTTTGCTGTTTTTTTTTTCTGTTGACCACTGTAAGCCGTCCGTCCAAGCTCCCCCTTTTAGACCCTATTGTTGAATCCAGGAGAGAATAGAAAAGCCCGAACACCTTCTGTTCTATTTTCTTTTTGATATTTATATAGTGCTGCTTTACGTTGTACAAGTGTCTACGACAAACATAGATAGTTCCACGATATAGTATATGAGATCAGAACAGATCTCTTGATAGCTCAGAGTGCCTGTACGTCCTCAAGTATGGGCGGGGTTATCAGCACAGTAATGACAGATGACAGACAGCCTGCACTAACATGCAGCCCTAATGTTGCCTTATCTTCTCAGCAGGGGTTGATGTCTAGCTGTTGTGTGATTGATTCGCTTCGACGCTGCATCAGATCTGGGTTGGCATCATTGGCCAGTCGCCGCAGTGAAATCAAATAGAAACCAAAAGTAGCCCTCAGGAGGAACCCGGATGGCCACCTGGGTAGACGTTCGTGTTCTAATAGGTAGGTATAAGTGAGTAATACTGTAGCAAACGTACTTGAGTTGCCCTAAATTAGGTCCGTATGATCCTTCGAGGCCTGTCCTCTGCTTGTTTATAACTGAGCAATAAGAGGCTTTGCTCCATCATCCCCTCTCGACCATTATGTGTCCCACAGTAAAGCTGCTGAACATCATTCTTCTTAACGTCTAACGTCTTCGCCGACCTCAGTGTTCCAGTAACTTCACATATCTTCTCGGGCTTGATCCACGGAACTTACGGAACATACACTCGAATATCGTGGGGAAGTTGAGAAGATGAAAGAGGAGAAACACAATCATCGTGCCAAGATTTACCCATCCAGGACTCTGTTAGCCGACTACCACTGCGGCAAAGGGGTGCTGCCAAGCCAACATACTCCCGTGCAACACCACGCAAAATGTACCAAGAAAGGAGACACGGGGATCGTATTGGCAGTGGAAATAGTATTTTAGGGCGCTGTTATTATCACGAGAGGCTGATCTTGTACTGTCAGGCAGAATAGGTATACTCTTCGCATCCACTCGCCTTTCGTGCCGAAATTCGCTTCGTCCTCGCTCGAGTTGATAAACAGATGGAATCGGGGATCCAATGTGGCCAGGGGAAGACTCGACTTCAAGAGTCCTCGTCCAGAATGGATGAGTATCCTTAACTATTCATTTCAGCCGGAATAGACTGTCAATCAGGAACCGTCCGCGACCTTCGATGCATCAGGTAAACATGATAGCTCACGACTTCCTCACGACAACCCTGTTGATGGATGGTATGACAATTGAGCTACCTTTCTCTCACTAACATGAACCAACGACAGTGAGGAATGTCAAAACTTCAATGCTTCAGTGTTTGCTGACAATACTGCTTAGATTGTGTTCCGCATACTTCGTTGCTAGTATTGATTCATGGATTCCATTCGACGCTTTACCAAGCTTCCGAAGACGGAGTTGTTGCGAGCGAGAGGGCATCAACACTCAGAGGACACACCCGATCCGAAAACGAGGAGGACTTTTTACGACCGACCATAATGGAAGCGATCACGACTTATCTTTGTTTCGCATAATAGACAGGGTCAACCTACTCCAGAAGAAACGAGACGAGGCCTTGGTCACTCAAGTGCGTCGGTAGCAACGGGCGTCAAAAGGTGCAACTTTTGCATAACGAAACAAAGACTAACAGCACGATTCGAGTCTTTTAGATGACGAAGTCAATGGTTACCTTGGCAAGCAGTCAACATCATCGCTATCATCGCTCCCGAATCCTTCAATGGCAGCCAGTCAGTCAAGATATACACGAAGAGACAACGATACCCATGCAGCAATTTCGTAAACGAAAATACGAAGGACGAATAATACATACGATTTATCATGCGTGCCTCTTGGCAAATGTGTTGAAAGTTACCTGCGGTGTCGCAGAAAGAGGCGGGACGAACGACACGTGGAGACGGATCGAACGGTCGGCGAATGTGTACATAGTGTACTCGACGTTCCACGCGCTTGGGGCCAAGACAGTCATCTGACGCGTGGCTGTGTTTCCGGGACAAGGCTGTATAGATTGCTGACTGTTCTTTCAGTCGCTTAGCTCTTTTAGCTCTTGGCGGGCATCTCCGAATGCCTTTTCCATCTTCTCCGGGCAGCTTTAATAGGATTTGCCCAGCACGCCCAGACAGCATCGACACTTAGCTCACCGTTTACCGCTCAGCTTTGGCTCGACGAGAGAGAAGACGGCTACAACTTGCTTACATGAGCACATATCTGGGCGCCTTCGGCATCGCATACCTATGTCGAGAGAGTCTGGGCGACCACGACAAGTTCTTGGATCTGTCTACCCAACTGCGAAGACGAAAAAGGATGACTAAAATGCTAAGGGACGGCTTCATGGGCGTTCTAACTAGAGAGGAAAGCCCGAGCTATCCACCTGGCTAACCTAGCGAATTACCTAGTGTAGGGGCTCCACGGTCTAAACTATTCGCCACTCGTGGATCTATCCGTCGACTAAGTGGGAGGTTAAGGCTCTGTGCCTCATGTGCTGTGCCTCTTGAATGACGGCATCATGGAGCTGGGCCAGGATTCATTAGGTGATTAATCGATCTTTAGCTAATTTACACTCTACGGCTCGGTAGGTGACTTGACATTTCATTGAGAATACCTACCTACCTACCTACCATCGAGGTACGGCATTCACGCGAATCAATTGACTTGATGGCAATGATACCCTGGTCCGCAAAGACAGGCCCCCTGGCACGTATGACAAAGTCTTGGAGGCGTGATGCAGACTAAACTGTTTAGGTAATGTCCGACTCTTCGCGACTCTCATTAGCGGACGAGTAATATTCTCTAAGATCTCGAGAAACGGAACGGGTCCGAAAAAGAATTTACGACCATACTTCGCACTCTCCTACCTATCTGAGAACATCACTATGAATGCCTACGCTGCTAGTGTGCACAGATCTGGGCTAGGTAAGAGTTGTGGTGGAAGGAATACCGGCAACTCCACGTGTACCTCTATACCGCTCTCCCGCTACTCGTCTATAGTCATACACGTGGAACTGGGACGGAGGTAGAGTAAGGAATAGAAGGGTGCCTTTTCTGGGATAGCTTCTGGAATAGTGTCTTGGAAGACGACGATTCCGACTTATACTCACTTATGAAAGCGAATGCGACCTGCTATACTATTCCTCTCAACATGCAGGTTTGTCTTCCTACACTAGGCAGAAAGAGAAAAGAGATAATAGACTTAACCGAATGTCCATTAATGCCTGTCTTGTAGGGCGTCATCTAGTGCAGTATTGTCGACCAAGCTCGCCACAGCATCGAGTGACTCAATTACCTAATTGCATAGGAAAACGCCCAAAGCTTGATCAGATGCGCACCAGGTGCCTAACTTTATCTCGGTCTTGGATCTTGGCGTCTTATGTCAGCCCACCGGTAGTAAACCTGTCCAGGTCGCCACGACAGCCACGGCTCAGGGGCCCCGGCCACTAGGCTTACATAGTACCGGCAACACTGTCCAACGCTCTAAGATGTCCTGTAAGTTGCCTCGTTCATCTTACTGGATGTCGGGTAGAGCTGAAGGTCTCAACGGCAACATGCTCGTGCCTTCATTCATTCGGCCTTAGTAAAACGAGATCGAGTTCGTCGTCGTGGCAATGCTGTAAGATGCAAAATCAAACTACTATGAGAGCAGGATGAGCTTGGCCATGCTTGGCCTCATTTCCTGGGAGACGTCTCAGGTTCCATACCAGGATTAGATACGCCCCAAGGATTTGTTCCATGCTGCATGGGACTCTCAATATCACCGTGAAGCTGCATTCGCCAAGCTACGCTACGTTTCCATGGCATCTCCACACTCTAAAGACAGGTTATAGACAAGCAAGGATGGACAGTCAGCCTCAACCACATGAGTTACCTACCTACCTACTAGGTAAGGTGCTATTTTAGGCGATTCGTCCATCGGGAACCCTGTCGATATGGCCATTTCGCAAGCGTAATGCAGGATTACCTGCTCAAGGCTCATGGAGATGTGCTCGCATATCGAGGGCAGAGCTGTGAGGCAGATTGGATATATAAATCCATCTGACATCTCCTGAATGTACAGTTCTTTCTTCTCCTCACCCCTCTCACCACATTCAGTCATTCTCTACAGCCTTCTCGCAATTCCTCCTCTCGCCAGTCCACCGTTGTGATAAATCGTCAAGATGAAGTTCTCCGGTCTCGTCTCTGGCCTGGCTGTTGTCGGCGCCGCCGTTGCCGCTCCTCCCAAGAACCCCCTGGAGTGCAAGCTGCCCACGACCAAGATTGCTGGTGTTGAGGTTGTCAACACGAAGATCGTCCAGGATGCCCACAACCTGGTGAAGGCGTTCATCCCTCTTCAGCCCTACCTGTACAACCACGTCGTCCGAACATGGTTGCTCGGCGCTGCCGCCCTCAACAACAACGCCACCCTCAAGTCCCAGGTCGATCTTGAGCTCCACGCCGTCGGCTCTCTCCTCCACGATCTTGGTTGGGACCGTAAGTTGTACCATGACATCGGAGTCTCATAATTGCCATCTCTAACTTGCCTTTAACAGAGCGTGACAACACTCCCTACAACAGCCACGCCTACCGCTTCGAGATCGAGAGCGGTGTCGCCGCCGTGAACTTCGTCAAGGCCCACCCTGACGGCAAGAACTGGAACGCCGCCCGTCTCGAGCGCCTCTACGACGGTATCGCTCTCCAGACCATCATCGGTCTCTCCGACTTCAAGAACATCGACACACAGTGGATCGTCAAGTCCATTGGCTTCGAGTTCCCCCAGCCGCGGTCTCCCCTGATCCCCGCCAAGTACTACGACAGCGTCCAGGGCGCCTACACCAACAGCACCCTCTTCCGTGGCACCAACGACACCTTCACCCGCTTCGCCGTCAAGGACCCCCAGACCACCTTCAACACCTTCCTCGACGTCTTCGGCGAGGAGTACGTCTCCGGCTACAGCGAGAAGGGCGCCCGCCTCTTCGACCTCATCCAGGGCGGTATCGCTCTCGAGCTCGCCCAGTACCCCAACGTCCCCTTCACCCCTCTCCCCCCCGTCCACTAAATGGGACCAGGGCAGTCAGTTCGCATCTATTAGCGAGATGGCTCTTTCTTGTAACTACGTTGTTTCATAGAATTTAGACCTGTACGGCGGTGGTTCACGCAAATCGCGAGCGTTTTTCTTGGGCTCTTCAATGTCAATATTGTATTGGTTAGCGGGTTGTCGCGGCTATCAGCCGCAAAAGAGAATACTCTACCTAAATAGTCAAGTGGTTCATACTTCACAAACATTCAAACATTCAAACACATACCTAGATAGATTTTTACCCACGTTTTTCGCAGTGCGTGCATGATCCGAGTCCGAGTCGCCGACCTCGTCCTCTTGGCAGGCGATCTATTTGTTCCTGCCACGGAAACGGTCTATAACCGAGATCAGCTTACACACACCATCAAGTTTTTGGTAGCCATGGCGCGAAGTGAATGCATGAGCTAGCTAACGCGTCCAAGGATTCTCGGGACAGTTCAGGAATCCGTCTGGCTGGGCGCTAGCCTCTCCCGGGCTCAACTGCAACAGTAATCAGCATCCACCCAAGTTGTTGGGTAGCATTTAAGCGAAACGGGGGACGGTAATAGCATTTTCTGGTGATTTCCGAAATGAAAGGCCAATTAATTTTGCCATGCTTCTCGCCACCAATTGGTCGTAATCCGGAATCCCCGATGGTTGATTGATCGCGATCGACTTGCTTCCATGTATATGAGGCCAGAAATAGAAGGAGGAGATATACACGATAGGTAATAGTAAAGACAGAGCGAGAACAGACGAAGCAACATCTCAAGCTCTGAATTGTTCCTAACTGAGTTAGGTACACACCTAGGACAAGACTCGGGAGCACTGTGCCTGACTCGTGCAGCGGCAGACTGGCGCCAAGCAGGCCAGAAAGGCATAGAGATAGTTGCCCGCGGCATCAGCCGGCTGGGCATTTCAACGCCTCAGACCTGCAGATAAACTACTGTAGGTAGGTATCATGAGGAGCGAGCAACTTCGCATAGGCATTGGTTTTACCGACTTTCAGCCCTGGAGGTAGGTAGCCGATGGTTGATCATATCATTGATGATTCAACAAAACTCTCGAGGCTGATTTCGTGGTGTGATACAACCTATTGTATGACCGTCCGTCCAACGAACGCTATCGTCTGTGCCTTCGCAGACTATACATAGCACAATAGTCAGCACAACCTAGCGGGATTATGTCAGCTACCAAGTTCGTCTTTAGTAGTACCTATGAAGACGAGCTCTTGATAGGACCTACTATTGTCAAGAGAAGCTAGGAGGCCTACGTTTTGCTTTAAGTGCATCCAGCTATACTGCTCCGGAATGAATCGGGCTTCAAGTTGACTTGACGATATATCAGATATCTCTGGACTGATGAGGCTCTACGTCGTTCCAGTCTGCTCCTTTCCGTCTCGGGCCTCATGTCTTGAAAGCGTCGTGATATCAAAGCAGAGCCCGGCCCATGCTCCCTTCGAGAAACTGCATTATTGCTCGTGTTTTTTATGCTACCGGGCGAGTTGACGACCGGCAGATGCGTGAGATGACATGACAAATTCGCCAAAAGCTACAGCTTGGGCCCATGGGCCAGACAGCGCGGCACAGCACGGCGCAGAGTAAAATAACTCGCTCAATGACAGAATATGTGTCGGGAAAAACGGGGGTTTGAGAAGTTTCTTATAATTGCTTTGAGGTATTCTCATTTTTTGAGATCTCAGTGCACTTCCATGTACCGAGGTAAGTAAGTATTTAGGTACCTATTATTATGCAACGACGTCATCGATCTGATAGGAATCGGAATCTTATCAGCAAATTTAAATGGGGACCTACAATACAAAGTACCTACTGTACCTATCAGAAAACGCAGGGACGCAGCATGATGCTGAAGATGCACCGTCTACACTACCTCACTCTTAATGTGCAGTCTTCCACATCCAGGCTTCTACAACACCGCACGCAGAAGCCTCAGTCGATTAAATTGGTCGATATCCGATAGATCGACGGACTCCTCGTACTACTAATCTCTCCGCACGACCTCGAAGCCAGCAAATCGCATATCCTGGTCCCCCGGTAGCAGCTACGGCCAAGCACAATGGGTGCAAAGGCGTCGAAGCCCGCGCAGACAGCATCGCGCCGATTCCCAACCAGGGCCCCCGGCAGTGCCGTGCCACCGCGGCCGTCGGGAGGAGCGCATGCGAGACGGACAGGGCGAGAGGGCGGCAAAGATGAGGGTATGTGAGCCCTGCGCATCCATCCATCTCCTGGTACACGGGCGGCCCTCGAGTCGGCATGGCATATTCCCGTGGGCCGTAGCTCGCGCAGGCTCTGACAGTCGTCGTCTACCACAGCAATCCTCGCCGACGGTCGAGGCCCGGACCTCGACGCCAGCACAGACCCGGTCTACTCGGAGCGACTGCGGCAGATGGGCGTAGTGACGCCCTTCCCGACACTCTCCAACTCCTCCACGGCGGGGCCTTTCTCCTCGCCCGCTGCCTCGCCATCGACGCACGTGCAGACCTCGGCTTCACTATCTTCGCCCTCGCCAACCTCCTCACGATCCCCGGCCTCCGGCACCACCACCACGACCTCGTACTACCCGTCTGCCTCCCAGAACCGCACACTCAACGCGCTGGAAGCGAGGCGCCATCTCCAGGCGCGGGCCGAGGCCGAGTTCGAGGATCCCTCGCGCGGCCGCGAGTTTCTGGCCGCCGGCATACTGAGGAAGGCCCTGGCGCTCCAGAATCTCGGTATAGAGGCCGCGGAGATCGAGGCGAGGCTGCAGCTCAAGAGCGGCGTCGTCGCGCGGTTGGGTCCGCGCGGTGTGGCGGTTCCCGTCGAGGGGGCCTCGATGAACAAGCAGACCTGGGGCGGCCTGCATGAATGAGAACGCCCTTAGTCGATACGATGACGCAAGATCTCGTCTTCCTCCCTAAGCTTGAAAGAGGGTTGACTTGGAGAGGGGATATTGTATATGTCTCGTTAAGGGAAAGTCTCCACGTAACGTATATCTATGCGCTTCCGAGAAGCAGAGCTGAAATTGCTCCTCGGGCCATACGATGAACTAACCATCATGATCCTGCCAGACCAGGAAACAACAACGGTGGCTATTGAACTCACAACGTACGTAGTCCAAGATCCGATCTCAAAAAGGAAGATTGTTCTCGCTCGTGACGTTTAATGCGGAGAGAAAAAAAAATTCTCGAACAAGGGGCCATACGTGTATATACGATTGGTATATTATCCCAAAAAGATTCAAGCGTAAGAAGTCGAGAGAATTCGCCTTGGCAATCTCGTCAACCAAACCTGTGAACGATGACGCGTTTGACCTCAAAATGAACTAGATCTCATCCGACTCCATCGGGGTCTGGCAATGAATTTTCCCCCCTCCCTTCCCCTTCTCCTTACTTACCGGATTGCCATCCAGTAGAGCTGCCCCCTCGTCCGGACATGGATATACGCCAATCAAAGATAGGTTAGGTAATTAAATTGAATACACGTGCCTCCTCTTCTTCCCCCTTCTTCTACTCACTCACATCCGTCCTTATCTCCTCCTTTTTTTCCTTTTCTCTTCTTTTCAATTTTTTTTTTTTTTTTTTTTGGTTTCATTTATTATTCATTTATTTTTCTTCTTCCCATTCTTCGTGCATCCTTTTATTTTATATCCTATCATTTACCACGCGGCGTGCCCGCCGTCGATGCGCAGGTCGGCCCCGGTCATGAAGCGGCTGGCGTCGCTGAGCAGGAAGACGGCGGCGCCGCGGTAGTCCTCGGGCCGGCTGAGCTTGCCCAGCATGTTGTCGCGCGGCCACGCCTCCTCGCGCTCGGGGAACTCGACGAACAGCTTCTGCACCATCTCCGTCACGATGTACCCCGGCGAGATGGTGTTGACGCGGATCCCCCGGGCGCCCCACTCCATCGCGAGGTTGCGGCCCAGCTGGATCACGGCCGCCTTGGACGCGTTGTAGACCCTGTCCCGCCGGCGAAGGGGTAAGACGTTAGTGGATGATTTCCGTTGCTTCTTGCATCTGTTCTCTTATTTCACTCCATTTCGTGCCTTTTTTATTGTTTTCTTTTTGGGCCTCCAGGGGAAGGGGGGGTTGATGAGACCGTGATGGTGGTGGAGAAGGAGGCTGTTCCAGCAGGTGATTTACTTACGGGCAGATTAGGCCACGGTTGGCGATGGTGCCGCTCATGCTGGCGATCAGCACGAGGCTACCAGTCGATTCAAGGCGAGTCATCGCGCGAGCGACCGCCTGCGCCGTCATGAGCACGCCCGTCACATTGACCTCCAGCATACGGTTGGCGTCATCGGCCGTGTAGTCCAGTGCCGACGTCTCCTGCTGGATGCCGGCAGCCGCGATCAGGCCGTCGACGCGCCCGTGCTGCTGGGCGATCCCTTCCACGACGGAGTTGAGCTTCTCCACGCCAGTCCGCACGTCGATCTGGTGGTAGAACATGGCCGTGCCCAGCTCCTCCCGCGCCCGCTGGGCTACTCTCTGGTATTTCGAGTCGGCTCCTGGTTCGGGCTGCCGGTCGAGCACGTGAACTAGTTTGAGTTGTTCCATGTTAGAATTCTTTTTCGGGTTCTACGTTTTTTCAGGTGCGCTAGATGGCTGGTCCGATCAGCCAGCGAGCCAGCCAACGGCTTAGAACGAAGGGAAACCGACCTATGGCCCCGGCCTCTAGGAGGGCTTCTGCTTGTACCACGCCCAATCCCTGGGCTCCGCCGGAAACTACGATCACCTTGCCCTTCAGACTGAATTCGGGTAATATCTCCCTGGCGGGAGATGGGGTGTTCTGCGCATGTCCGGGCTTGGATGAGAAGGAGGATGTCGAGGATAGGCACCGCGCCTGGCAGGTCTTTGCATGTGATAGTATCCTTGATGATATAAGCCCCGGCGCTCGGGGCGTGACGGCACCTCCTGAGACTACTCTGGGCGAGGCTCTGGCCAGCCTACCGATCGAGGGCACAGCCCGGGAGACTCGAGGTACAACCGTCGCCATTGCGGTCACAAATCGGTAATATTCTTATTCTCCCGTCAGTGACTTCAAGTTAAGAACTAGGAACCGAGTAGGTTAGATGTAGTAGAGAAAAAATAAATCATATGATTAGCAAAGAATCGCTCGATAAGGAGAGATAACTTCACAGTCTATCTTTATACTTTTTCTCGCAATATCTCGCCGGCCAAGGAGGGACAAGGATGGACGGGAAGAGAGAGGGAGAGAGGGAGAGCAAGCACCGAGGACTTTAGATTCTAAGCATAGGTACGTGAAGGACATATCGCACAGCGGGTACTTTTGGACGAGCGTACAGTAGTGTAGGTATCTTCAGATCGACCGTGCACAGCGTCATACGGTATCGAGTTAGACTTCTCTCGATTTATCCACAACGGTCCCTTGTCTCCTACTCTAGGAGAGCATCGGGGCGAGTCTCGTGCCAGTGTAGCCCCTCACATCGCTCGTGCAAGCTCGCAGGCCAGATAAGTAGGACGGACATGTATGTATGTAGGTAGGTAGGTAGGTAGCCCGCTCTATTCCACAGAGAAGACACACATTCCGTGACCTACTAGGTTACTGGTAAAGGAGAAAACTTGGGTATGGTGCGAAGAGGGGACCGGTGAAGCCTTGAAGGAGGCCGCCTCGAGAATACAAAACGGAAAACGTAAATGCCAGAACCCATGAGGTTCGAGTGCTGGGTTGTTGCCGCTACGCTACACTAGCCAACGGACGAGAGCCGAACAAGAGCCAGACAAGAGCCAGACAAAGAGCCAGACAAGAGGTTGTGGACGGACTTTGTGTCACGGGTTGTGGGGTTGATAAAACATTTCGTCTCGCCCGCTTGCAGCCTGCATAGCATTGCATTACCTACAGGCTACTTAGGTTCTTGTAGAACGGTAGGTGTTCTCAAATCGACAAGTCGGATTGCCCGATCAGGTAATCCCACATGGCGAGGAGCCGGCGAGAGCAGTCTAGGCCGTCGAGATGTGGAACTTTTGAAACTTACAAAACCGCTGCTGCTTTGACCGTCTCTTCGCATATCCTTGCATGAAGTATACATGACGAGATCCAGTAGCCTTGCCCTTATCCTTTGCGATTGTGACATGTTAGATTTATATAAGAGGTAATTACTTGGCCAATTCTCACCGGTCCGTGACCCTTATACTACCTACATGTAGGCTACAAGCCAGTGCGGTCCTCTCAAGTATCGCATGTGTTGCTTCTCTCTATATTCGTACCATAGTGTCGTGTAGCATGTGACCTGCATGGATCAAACCAACATGTACATGTAGGTAGGGTACTACAGACTTCAATTGTCGTCGACGGCCTCGCGGCTGCATGCATGCTGCAGCGTAGCATTCTCGCTTGCTGATAGGTACATGTAACCTTAAATTGCTCAGTAAACGTCGTCTTGGCATTTCACTGCCGCGATACACGAGCAGGCCGCTGGCTGACAATTATTTTACCTATGACAGGTGACATATGAAAACATATGAGAGAGCACTACGGCTCGACGAGTCGTTTGGTTTTTGCCTATTTCTTCGCCTAGCCTGCAAACCTGTATACTTAGCCAATGCATCCCTCCAGCATTATAGACCGTACCTATCATTACTACTTACATGTCGGTGCCAATGCCTCTCTCACCTACTAACTTGGGTATTTGATATCTATAAGTGCTACTACCTATCTGGTAGCTGATTCTTACACACGGGCATTCTTATTAGTGCAGGTACGAGACAAGTTCCCCCAAGACGAGGTTGAAGGCCTCTTTATACCCCGCAAAACTCCACGTGTGGGGGAGTGCTGTATGCAGGGAATTACCTACCTATTTCGAAGTACCTATCGCCCGAGGATTTCGGAGCTACCCGAGTATTCGTAGGTCAGTAGGTACTTGATATCACGACATTAGAGGTGCGGTGTAGTGCAACTGAGCTGGCAAGTTGACATTCTACTGCTAGCGGTCCGAAAGGGTATCTATCGGTAAGCAGGTATCCAGGTCGGCATATGATGATGTTGACATTGCTGGGAATAATGGCCGGGGTGTCGAACGAAGTATAGCCCGAGCCTAAACCGGCGTGTGCATATTTTCTGTCTGAGTGATTGCATGACAGCTACGAGGTACATACCTGCAGACAATTGCTAATTTCAACTTCATCCAGACTTTTACTCTCTCTTCTCGGAAATTATAACTGAGATGTAGGTAGGTAGTAGAGAAGGGCCCGAGCCAAAGTCAAGAACCCTTCAAGTGACTAATCAGGGGGATGTCGTAGGATGCGTGGGGAAAATATACTTTTACATCGTGCTGAGAACGGCACGTCAGAGCATTGCCGCTGCGTTGGAGATCCAAAGTAGATTAGCGCTAGCATGTGCTGCACTGCTAGCTTTACCCCACCAAAGTTAGTGACCTGTGCACAGCAATGCTTACTACTTAGGTAGGTAGGTAGGTAGAGACACCTATATCCCATTTCCGGAACACTCTATCTACGACAGCTTCTCTTTTTTGAATTCCGTGCATGCTTTTCTGGATCTTGGCTACTCTATCCAGCGTTCGTCTTGGAGTCGATCTAGGTCCGCCAAGAGGTGCAAACTCTCCGCACAGGCCCCCAGCTCGAAGTAGGTACACTAGTGTATTCGGCTAGAGCCCTGCTAGCGCGGGCTAGGATCACTAGTCGATATTATTAGCAAAAGACGTAGCTTCGTACGTGTGTACCTTATGCAAGGGCCTGTTCGTCGATACCTATCGGAACGGGTTGCCGTCACAGAAATGTCCGGTACAACTGCCGGATTCTTTTTGCGCGTACCAGAAATACCTACACTTCTTATTCGCCCAAATACCTCTTCGTCGGTTAATAATGATCTATACCAAGACTGCCCAACACCCCTGGTGCTTCTCTCAGAAATACCATATATGTTCGAAGCGGCCAATCCAAACGATTACCTACTTACTAGATACAGGGCTCAACACAAGATGCCGTTATAGAAGCTGTATTAGGTAGTATAGCTTAGGTCGGGATGAATTCTAGCGAGGGCCCGTCAAAAGCCACCTCGGCAGAGTGACACGTCGAAAAACCCGGCAACCAAGAGAGGACAGAGGACGCAAATATGTCGTGTTACTCTTCTAGCACATATGCTTGGTTGAGAACCAACCCACTTTGTGTTTCTCGCGAATCCCGTTGTGTTCAATGCTGACCTCTCTCTAACATCTGACTGCTAGAACAGGATCTCGGTCATCTAGGGTTCGGTCGGTGCATCTAGTAATTTCTAGTATCATTCAGTCTGGTCAAAAGTAAAGCTTCGTGGCAAGCACATGTCTTCGAACTTACCTACTGGGGATTCTTGGTTTCGGGGGAAATTGGCTGTCTATATCTTACAGTTCGAGAGTCTGCCCTCCTACAGTTCGACCAGGTTGAAAATCACGCGGAGCAGCCAGGGAATGAAGGACTGAATTCGGTATAGAGATTGGGGCGGATGGAATATCGGCTGCGGCGCTTAAATGGCAGACAGACGGCTCGAATCCAATTAGCGCTCTCCCCTCAGTTTCTGGACGTTGAATACCAGGTATTAGGGCAGGCCGACTTCGCAGCGGCATGTGATCATTACGACTCTGCGAAAGGATAATCCATCAACACTGGCGCTAGGTAGCCTAGTATCAGGTGAACGAATCCAACCTGTCTTCTTGGGTGGCGGCCAAATGAAGCAACACACAACAGCTGTACCCTCCCGCACCTCTTTTCGCAGACGACATAACGGTACCCAGCGCTTAATAGGGCAAGAGAGTAAGTATATGCGAATACCAGCCTCAGGACGAGACGACCTGAGTTCAATATTTGCTTCCCCACAACAGAGTCTAGGCACGGATGGGGCTGTAGATCGCTGAGATCCGACTTATTCATCCTATCGAGCCTATGTAGGTGGGAGATTGTCGTTCATCTACAGGGCTCCAATCTGTTTTAATAAGGCATGAAGTTTGTCCGCACCACACCCGTTTGGCTGGTTTTTGTGGTGGCCGTTGCTATTGGTTCCACTGCGAATAAAAGTCCGGTACATCCTTGGGTTGGACCACCTTAACTTTACATGCATGGCATGACTCGGCATGAGGGGACTAGCACATATGAATCCTGATAACTACACTACCTAACCTGTAAACTATTTCACTACGGACGGTGCTGGAAACACTAAAAGCTCGGGGTTCGAGCGAATTGCGCTCCTAATGCGGCGAGACCCCGCCATATCCAGAAGCAGTTGATTGCTCCCAAGCCCCTCATTCTTGAACTTGGGGGCGGAGAGGCTTGTATCGAGGGGTACGAATGGCCGTGTAGGTAATCTCACGTGGGAGTGTATGTTCGAGTTAGTCATCTAGAGTCTCTACACTTTTAAGCCAGATTGCGCCTCAATCTCCTTTGAGTGACGTTGTGCGTGATGCAGTGGTTGGGGACCAGTAAGGGAGATGAGATCAGTTACTAAATCATCACAAACTAAATAAAGCAGCCTCCAAAACTAATTCCGCTTGCTCAAAGTAAGACCGCTGACTGTCTAGCTCCTCCAGGTCACTGTTTTGGTCCTCAGATACTCTTCCAGCCCAGCTGAGGCGTTGAACCTTCCGTAGCCGCTGGCCTTGGCTCCGCCATGAGGCAAGGCGGCTTCGTCGTGCACTGACATGTTGTTGATATGAACTGCTCCGGTTTCTATGTTCTTGGCAAATCGGAGACCGACCCTCAAGTCCTCGGTGAACACTGGGGCCACTGGCGTCAGTAATTTCTCTTTCAAGTTCCATGCTACCCCTGAGACATTTCAGGGGCTCTCAGGTTATTAGAAAGGGAAGAAGATGGCTTCAAAAGGTACTCACCGGCAGACGCGAGCCCGTACTCGGTGTCGTTGGCGATGCGCAGAGCCTCTTCCTCACTGTCAACTTCCAGCAAGCTGACCGTTGTGCCGAATGATTCTTGCTTGTAGATGTCCATGTCGGGGGTGACCTTGGCAATGACTATAGGCTTTAGACGCGTAGCTGACGACTCTTCGGTGTTGACATCGCCGCTCAGTATAGAAGCACCTTTGCTCGCGGCATCCCGCACGAGCCTCTTGTTCTTCTCGACGCCTTGTGAGTTTATGTGGACGAGGGCATCGGGCCACATCTTCCCCACTGCCTCCTGTAGCTTTACCTGAAATGACTCGCTCACTTTCTTGTGGACGATGATTCGCTCGGTGCTCATACAGACCTGGCCGGAATTGACAAAGGCCCCCAGGGAGCAACATTCGGCGGCGAGATCTAGGTTCGCGTCCTCCCAGACGATGGCCGGGGCCTTGCCTCCAAGCTCCAGGACGACGGGCTTGAGATATTGACCGGCCAGCTTCCCAACTGGAGAGAAAAAAAAAGATCTCGGCGTTAGCAAGTGCTATCTTACCCCCTTTATATCGATAGATCCGAAGCTACCGCCGGAGGCCATCGCGACGGGACTTACTGATTCTTCCGACAGCCGTGCTTCCGGTGAAGTTGAGCTTCTTGACATGCGGGTTGGCGATGAGCGCCTCGGTCACAGCTGGCGCATTGGCGGGGCTCGTCGATATGAAGTTGAGCACGCCCTTGGGCAGGCCGGCCTCGTGGAAGACGGAGGCAATGCTGTGCATGACCCGGGGCGAGAACTCGGACCCCTTGAGCACGACGGTACATCCCGCCGCGATGGGGTACAAGACCGAGCGGGTGCCGAGGATGTAGGGCGCGTTCCTTGTTCCCGTCAGCTCGAGCTCGTCTGTCCCGTCGACGAACGAACCGGCGGCGGCACACTTACCAGGGCGCGATGGCCACGACGACGCCGTACGGCTCTTTCCACACCATCGCCGCGGTATCCGGGTTAGCGGGCCTCGGGACGGAGCCGCCGAGCGTGGATATACGCCCGGCGGCGTCTTTGATCATGTCGATGGTCACGTCTAGGTTGAACTCGGCCCAGCCCCGGGGTTGGCCGGTCTCGTCTATCAGATGCTGTCCGAGCTCCAGCCGCTTCTGGTTCATGAGATCGGCGGCCTTGAGGAGGATGTCTCGCCGTGTGCCAACGGTGGCGTCACGCCACGGCGTGGCTGCGGCGGCGGCGGCCTCGACGGCGTCGTTCGCCTCCGAGACGGTGGCGGCGCCGCATAGGTGGACGACTTCGCCGGTCGCGGGCGACGTCACCTCAAACGTGTCTTTGGCGAAGCGCTCCTCGCCATTGATGATGAACGGGACAGTGTGGGGTGCCATTTCGGTAGTTTTTGCGGGGTTGAGACTCGGCGTCCGTCGGCACGGTGTGAAGACGGCGACGAACTACGCAATCAATATATATACCAGGCAGATAGACCGCCTTTACCACAGACAGATAAAGT
The DNA here is from genome assembly GCA_022578495.1 of Nemania sp. NC0429. NCBI lineage: Eukaryota > Fungi > Ascomycota > Sordariomycetes > Xylariales > Xylariaceae > Nemania > Nemania sp. NC0429. Next base: position 421,371 of record MU392171.1, on the reverse strand, counting down.
TAGGTATTGGTCACGACGGAAATGATGTCCTGCGATGGTCCGTGGCTCTGCGGAGTAGCCCGGGTTAAATAGGTGGGTATTTGTATTGATGCTATTCCGCAAATTGCTGGCGTCTTTTATGAATTGCCGGATAAGAGTCCCGGCGAGGTGACGGCGGAGGGGATTAGATCACCATGAGATAAGCGTCCCTAAATACCATTTCATCGAGTCACTACTTGCTTGTCACGGTCCAAGTCGGCATGCATTGATTGGCTTTGAGCTCGTATTTTGATCGCTTCTGAGGTAAATCACATAATGTTGTCGACTATACTGTGTTACGACAGAAGTTGCCGGAGCGGGGGATATTGACACAGTGATGCGATTCGGCCTATCTTGGCCGCTTGGCATTGGGGGCCTCGACTACGTACGGTATAAGCACGCTATATCAACGGCCAACCAATATGTGCACTATCAAGATACTACAATGTGACCACGCTCAGAGTGTTGCGTACTACTTCTGGGGTATTATCTCTCTATTGATTGGTATAGGGGCATCAATCTGGAGAGGCTACCTCTTATCCACCTCGGGCGAGACTAACAACAAATGTCGCCGCATCACGATCTTTGAACGAAGAGATTCCGGGAGGGTAATCAGATGCCATCATGACTTGGAAAATGAAGAAGGTCTCGATTATCAATCAATTGCCTTTATCTACGGGCTAGAATATGTGTGAAGTCTATCGCCCTCATTACGCGCTTTTAACGCAGAGTCTGGTGTAGGCTAGTAGGGGCTGGGTGAAGTCGGGGTCTAGCGTCAGAAAAGGAGGTTCAAACTTCGAAAAAGGAGTCATATCACGGGTTTAGTAACGCAGAGGATAGCGGCAAGTATAAGCCAATAACACGGCTGTATTAGGGCCGTTCACAGGAACATGTGCGGTTACACAATCACAGGTCAACTCGTGCAATATGCTAAATGCGCCGTCCTCTTCTCGAGCTGGTATTGTTCAGTATTACCTGTCCTCGCCTCCTACTGCCTCGCGAAAATCCCCTCAGAGACGCGCGCTTTTGCATACCAATTGACTCTTGTCTTACATATGATCTGAATGAAGCATCATTGCTTTGGAGGCATTGAAATCTGACATCTGATGATCGCCTGCAATGTTAGGGGTGCAAGCCGCAACTGAACCTACGTCCAGCATGACGACAAGCCACGCCGCACATTTGCACAGGACCAGCCTAGCCCCATTAGCTGAGTCATCGAAGGCGTTATGGCAACTTACTACGCAGCCTTAAAATTAATACAATCACATCAAAGGCTCTAATCCAAGTGAACGAAGCTTTGCGAAGCATAAATCATTCCACCCCTTTTCATAGTTCCGGTAGCAGCACCACTTCGAATGAGCAGCAACTCTTTCCCTTTATTCTTTACCTAACATCTAGTGATAGACTCGTCCCATACATCGATCACATATGTAGCACAGCGTCAAATGTTTGAAATATGTCTATCAGTCTCCAGTGCATGGAGCATGTTTACCAGCGATACGAAGAGTTTGAATGCTGCATAGTGTCTAGTTTTCAGGGGCGTTGATCCTACAACACGGCACTCTCACGGTGGACAATACAGCTGCTGAAGGAGCTATGTATCATTCATCTGAAAAAAATCGTGGCTGAACCATTTTAATAGAGTTTTAATCCAAGTTGATTGCTCTGGCAAAATTCAGAACTTTGTAGAACCCTGACGGTTGTTCAGGGCGGTCATTCCTGTGGGCTGGTCTTTAAAATCAGTCATCCACCTTCCCCCATACCGTTTCTGCCTTCCACATTGTGGTTTAATATAAACTGATCCCCGGCCAAGAAGACGAGTTCTCCTTCTTCTTTCTTTCTCATCCATTCAGCATCTTCTAGGATGGGACTTACCTTGACCTCCCTGTCATACTATTTTCTCCATCAATAAACGACACGATACCCGGTTACCACTACAGACAACGGCGATGATCTGAGCATTTCAAGCCAAAACTTGTCGATCAATTGCATTTTATACTATCATCTGCTCAGGCTTGTAACTGTCACGGCTGGGCCGCTACACAAAACATACCTTAACACCGTACAGTTCAGCCACGCATTTGCAACCTGGGAGGCTCGCTGAGTCCGCGAAGTTGACGAGGTATTCGATTCGCAGCGGGACGTTCAAGCCTAGCCGTCGTACACTACAACAACAATAACAACGCATTTTCAACAACATGGAGTCTCTACCACTGTTAGTTCACTGGGCTTCTCGAATCCTCCTCAGAGCTGTTGCTAATGATATGGCTTAGAGATCATCCTGTCCAAGCAGGCTACTTAACGGAAGATCTTGATGGCAAGTTCTCCCTATGGGACTGGGCCACCGATGAGCTTCTCGCGGTCGGTGATCTCGTCCAGGAGATTGCCGAGGGTGTCGGGTTCTACGCCTTATACCAGAATAATGTTGTAGTCGGTGCTGGCATGTTTAGCTATGCCGGCGCTATGACCGACCAATCCAACTACAATGAGGCGCCTGTCGACTTTTGGCATGCTGAAAATAGAAACCATGAGGCCGCTCAAGTGCAGCAGGCGACTCACCTCGCTCTTGCCAGCCAGGAGAACCGCGCGGGCTGTAGAGCTCCGACGGAAGAGACATCAGGGCGAGACGAGGCCACCAATACTCGCCAGGAAACACCCAACCAGAACGGGTCGGCGACACCGCAACAGAGGCCAAAACGCAAACGCGAAGAGGAGCATGAGGTGCCCAGGACACCGGATAGGAGGCGCGGTACGCCTTCGAATCATCTATCCCAAACATCCTACACAACCCCGGTCCAACCCCTACCTCAGAATATGGCAGCGGGACCGGGACCCCAGCACTCCCGGCCAGCACCCAATGGCTCTTTGATGACGATCAATCCAGGATTGTCTCCAGCCTATCCTGCCGGCCAGGTGCCTCTGTCCCCCGCCCTGCCGCAGGGGTCTACGCATCTTATCAACCCTCAACTACAGATGTCGCCTGTGGCACCCGGACAAAGCTACGGCCCGATACAATATCAGTATCCTCTGGCCTATCAGCAACCTCTCGGGCCTTCTCTGCCTCCTCACCCCCATCCTTCCCAATCGGGATATTTTCTGCCTCCATATCCACCGCCTTCATACCAAGAGGCTGTAAATTCCCAGCTTGCACATCTCCAGGCTCAGCAGCTGCATCATACATATCTTGGGTCCATATACCGCCAGCCTGCACATCACCAACTTGGATCCCCCCAGCTTGTGAAACCCCAGCTTGGAAACCTTCAGCTTGGGAACCTTCAGCTTGGGAACCTCCAGCTTGGAAGCTCCCAGATGGGACAAGCTCACGCTGGATTCCCCCAGATTGGAGCCCCCCTACTTAGACAGGCTCAGTTTGGAAACCCCCAGATTGGACAAGCCCAAATTGGAACTCCCCAGCTCGGACAAGCTCGGGTTGGAAACCCCCGGAACGGACGGGCCCAGCCTGGAACCCCTCGGATTGGACAAGCCCAGCTTGGACCCCCCCAACTTGGACAAGCTCAGCTTGAACAGCCTCAGATTCGGCAACCTGGGAAAACTCAGGCTAGTCAATCTGGGCAAGCTCAGGCTGGTCAATCCGGAAAAGCTCAGGCTGGCCAGCCTCAACACCATCATTATAGAGCCGGGAATTCTCAACCCCCTCGTAGAAAGAAGCCCAAGCCAGAGCCCAAGCCAGAGCCCAAGCCAGAGCCAAAGGGACAATGAAGGGTCTCTTACCCATAAGCCATTGAACTACCTATCTCAGGAGTGAGTTGTCGTCGCTATGATTTTACTAGGCGCCCCGCCCCGTTTCGCGAGTTATTCGGCATACTAACTGAACTACCTCATATAGACAGAGATTGGGCATGTTTGCATTTACGACGTTACGCTGCGACGATGATGATGAATGACATCGGAGAAATCTGCCGGGTCTAATACCGGCTCTCCATGACCGAACGCGTATACCCCGAACACTATGGTTTTTTGTTTTTTTGGGATCAGCATTTCCGTTAATTATAGTCAATTCGGAACAGCCCTAGGTGTTATGGGGGCGGGGGAGAGGGGGGAGGGGGGTTTATGGCGATGGCATGTCCTCGCCCCCAAACAGAAATTGATAACCTCATTTTCAGAAATTACTTACTGATGCCGGAAAATGCGCCGCCAATAGGAGGCGGGATAGTGAGGTCTCGTGCATGAATCCGATAGGTTGATTGGTAATTCCGTAGCTTGAATGATAGACTGTATCTCGTTGGAGTCGCCTCGATTTGGAGCTGTATGGTATCGTCTGGGAGAATCTCAAGTGCGATATCGTCGTTTTCGTTAATAGGCTCGGCGTTTGGGTAATGAAGCTGGTATTGTCGACGTCAGTAGGTTGCGTGGGCTTTTCAAATGTCAAGGGTCATACGGTAATATCCCCTGCCTTTCCTGTAGGTGCGCGGGACACCATGGTGAGAATCTGCTCTCCACCCACGCGTTTACGAAGCGTTAGACCGTAGGTAGCATATGAGTATTGACTCCACCACACCACGATTCCAGCTTCGTAGCCAGCCTTTCGTGGATTGAACTGCATCTTGGCCTCAAAGCTTTCGGTATAGGACGACTGCTTCCTGAGTAGCATAGCCGGCGCTTCAGGGCTGGCCAAATTGTAGCAATTGCCATATACACGCAAGTAACCGGGCCGCTCAGTTAGACTGTAGCACTGCTTAAGCGGCGTGTCTGTGCGTTCGAGTATTAGCATACGATGGCAGCTTCGGAGTATAACCCATTTCGATACTCACTTTTCTGATACCAGCCTAATTCTAGGCTTGTCCGGCTCAGGTCCGCCTGCCACCTGATATCATGAGAATTAATCTGACCTGGAGCTTGCTCAACAGGCTCGCGGCCGGCAGTAGTCAACGTGATATTACGCCCCTCGTTGAAGATGGGCCAATCATCGATCCAATCAACCTTTACCAGAAACGATTCGCGCCCTGAGATGAGTGAATTTAGTGAATGTTGCTTAAGAATACGTCTGCGAATACTTACCCATCTGAGGCTCCAAATATTCACCATTCTCATCCTTTACCGGTCGGACGCCAAGGAGGACAGCCCACCAGTTTCCTCTCCCGTCATCGAACACGTCCGCGTGTCCTGTTCGCTGTACCTCTTCGTCTGGGCCGTTATACCATAGAGGCTTGCCCTGTGCCTCCCAAGGCCCGTATACACCTTCGCGACTACGGAAAACCCATTCTTGGTGGCCTGCTTCGGTGCCACCTTCAGCTGTGAAGAGATAGTAGTATTCTCCACGTCGTAAAATGTGCGAGCCCTCAGCAATGCCGTGAGGAGACTCGCGGATGAGCTTCGGGGGAGTGAGCGTCCAGCCTGTCCTGATTTCAATCTCCGATATATGAATCCCAAAGTCTTTTAGTTTGGAGTCGGGCTGTCGATTGGCGACTCGTACAGTGGTCGAGAGATAAACCTTTCCATCGTCGTCCCAGAATAGCTATAAGAGCAGATAAAGACCTCAGAGTAAGTAATCTATTCACTAGATGGACAAGCGGGGACTTGTAGCTACGCGAAGTTCACAGAGTCATGCTAGGTTGAAAGGGGGCCCTACTCACATCCTGATCAAATCCGGGATTATCGAAATAGACTGGATCGGACCACGCATTGTCATCCCATATGTTATCTGTAGACACATAGAAGCCACGTGGGAATATTCGTTCCTGCAGAAATATTAACCTCACTGCATCTGCAAGGGGTGCTTATCAAGTTAAATCTCATATCGATTCAATTCTCTCCTGCGTATGCTTTCTTACGATGGACGAGAAGATTATGTATTGCGTGTTCTTACATCTGATGCTGGTCGATATCTCTGGAAAATTCCAGTAGCAAGATACCAACGTTTTTCTTGTGGCCTATACCTAAGAGTGGAAGCCCAGCTGCCGGCACCAGGCTCAACCGTTCGCATCTCGATTTGGCTACGGCGTGTCAGGGCATGCCCGATCAGGCGCCAATTAACAAGGTCAAAAGATGTATAGATAGGACATCCGGGAAAATATTCGAAAGTAGATGTGCTAAGGAAATAGCAGGTAGGCGTCGTCTCGGTGGCTGGCACTACACAGACGGTCGGGTCCGGATTGAAGCCGGGGATGACCGGGTTTCGAAAGGAGGACATTGTCGATTCTGGGTGATATCACTCGTTGAGCTCTATCGAGATATACTGCTGTATCGACGATTGCAAACTGATTATCAACTAAAAGCGAGGTTGCGAAGATGACGGGTTTTATTCGATGTTGTTTGAAGTTGGTTGGCCTTAGTCTGGAATTATTCGGCCTGTCGGTCCAAGTTTCCCCATCAATCATATTGCTCCGTTTTCAGGTAGTTCATATCAGATTCACCATGAATCTAAACAGGGGGAGTCTAACGTGACGAATCAACAGTAATATGCGGATCCCTGATTATAGTTTCTTCATTCCGTTTATTGCCGCCTGACGGTGTCTAGTGGTTGTAGGCTTCATGGGGTATGGGCATAGATATCCCGCCTGTCCCAGATGGAGCGGGTTTTCACTTGACTCACGAATTCCTCGACTTCCATCTTGACTATGTGTTGACCAGGTATCACGACGAGCCCCAGATATCTCGAAGTCATTTCAGCTTTCACCGTCTGTGTGTTGTTCATTGCGGCGGCGGCAGCGGCCTCTGTGAGCGTTTGCTGGGACGGTTGCCGGTACTCGTACGTGAGAGAGAGGACGACGTTGCGATCCTGGATACAATTTACCAATAAATTAACCGAACTCACTCACGTATGGGTACCAGGGGGCGGACTAACGGTATCAGTGCATTTGAAAGTCCCAACGAACATGCGGCCGTCGGTGGCGTGGATACGCAGCGTCTTGTTGATGAGCGACTTCAGGTAAGCCTGAGCCTCGACTTTTGTAGGGGCTTCATTCGTCGTTACTCGACCCAAATTCTCTGCTAGAGACTGCATGATGGGCCATGAACGATTCCGTATTTGATTTGCAGTTGGGTCGATCAGAAGATAGAATGCGACTTGGATTCTTTCTTTTTAATGGAGGTGTTTGGTCTTGACGTTGTCATGAATGATGAGGTGCTCAGAAAGTTACCTTGAGAAGCTACCTTCTAGGCGTGCCTAAGTGGGCACCATTGCTTATCTAGGTACCTTATCTACAGTGCTTGCATGCCCCACTAACCATTGACGCGACCAGCGCGCGTTTGAATGCCTTGCACTGGAAAGGCCTGTATTCAAGGTGGCGAGCAGTGCTGTAGTGTAGACTAATAGCGCCACTGATCCTCTCGGCGTCGAGTCATCATCTCTTCTCTTTACCTACCACTTACCTATCACCTCTCCTGCTTTGTCTCCTCCTTACATCGATGTAATCAACCCAAATGCCCTTCTTCCTCTCAGACAAATATGCGTTCGAATTTCCCGCCTTGACATCACACCTCGAGCTGGCCGTTGCCATTTCGTCATCATCATGGGTGTCAATGGCCTCTGGACCATTATTCAACCATGCGCGAGACCGACGAACCTGGCCACTCTGAATCGTAAACGTCTCGCCGTCGATGCCTCTATCTGGATCTACCAATTCTTGAAAGCCGTACGAGACAAGGAAGGCAACGCCCTCCGCAATTCCCACGTTGTCGGCTTCTTCCGTCGAATATGCAAGCTGCTCTGGTTCGGTATTCGCCCGGTATTCGTCTTCGACGGAGGTGCCCCTGCCTTGAAGCGCCAGACCATCACGAACCGCAAGCGAAGGAGAGAAGGCCGCCGCGACGATGCCGTGCGAACTGCTGGTAAGCTACTGGCCGTCCAGATGCAGCGCCTCGCCGAGGACGAGGGCGAGAAACGTCGCCGCCGGCTTGAACTCGAAAGCCACGGCAGACCCGAAGTGCATGAGCCTGAAGAAGAGCTACCGGACCCTGAAAACTTCGTCTACGTCGACGAATTGGGTATGAGTCAGCAAGAACGGCAGAAGTCAAGGAAGTTCTACAAACAAGATGCCTATCACTTGCCGGATTTGGATGGCGGCATCGAAGGTATGGGCCGACCCGAAGATCCTCGCATCATGAGCATCGCGGAACTCGAAGAATATGCCAGGCAGTTTCACCGCGGCGAAGATATCAATCTCTACGACTTCAGCAAGATCGACTTTGAGGGCGAATTCTTCAAGAGTCTACCAGCAGCCGATAGATACAATATACTAAATGCTGCGAGATTACGTAGTCGGTTGAGAATGGGTCTGAGCAAAGAGCAGCTCGACGGCATGTTTCCCGACCGTATGGCTTTCTCGAGGTTTCAAATCGAGAGGGTTCGAGAGAGGAATAATCTCACCCAGAGGCTGATGCAAGAAGCCGGCATGACCGGTACCGACCTCACACTAGGTATCAATGCACGCATTGCGGGAGAGAAAGACCGTGAATACATACTGGTAAAAAATGATGGTGCAGAAGGCGGCTGGGCTCTTGGCGTCGTGAGTAGAGAAAAGGATAGAGGCGAGATACACAAGCCTATTGACATTGATGCCCTTGACATTCAATATCAGGCTGTAGATGAGAACGTGGATTGGGAAGAAGACGAATTTGAGGATGTGCCGATTGAAGGACTGAATCGGCTCCCAAAAGTCCACGGCAAGACTTTCGACGACACTGCTGGTGCAGATATCGATGAAGACTCCCTTTTCGTCAGTGGGGACAATGCAAAGGACGATATCGAAGACTTGTTTGGCGTTCAAACTAGTGAAAAGGCTTTATTGCAGGATGAGGAGGAAGATTTGAATCAAGCAATTGCACTGTCTCTGAGAAGCCAACACGGGGTCGGATCTTCGGAACAAGAGATAACAGTTGATGAAGAACAAGAAGAAGAGGAAGAGGACTTTGAGGATGTGCCTATTCCCGAGTGGACCCAAAAAGCGGTCGAACCACCAAAGCCGGTGACTTCGACAAGTGGTAGCATCATCGCCCATATCGTCAATAACAGGGCAAATGCGGCTATCCCGAAACGCCGAGAAAGTAACGCCAGTAGCGACAGCGAGGTAGACCTTCGGGCAGCAGTGTCCGCTGCTAGGAAACAGAAGTCAGTGGCACCTAGGCCCATACCTCAACCCATCTCTGTTGTCCCTAATGTGAAAAAATTCGAAGGTCCCCTTCCTTTCGAGAAGCTGGACTGGAAATCGAGCATTTTTGGCAAGAAACAAGAGACCACACAGTCCTCTGGAGTGGAGGTTGGTGACAATTCAGACAGCGAGGGCCAGGCCGGTGGCTTTATACCAGATGCAGATGATGATGATGGGCCTCGACCGTTGCCGCCATGGATGATGCAAGATGAGTCGGACATCCGCGAGTCGATGAAAGCCCAGCAACAACGTGAAAAGGAGACCAATGAAGCAGACCGAGAGGCTGCGATGGAGGAAGAGAGACGACAACGAAGAGACGCCGTTATAGAAATCGATTCCTCCGATAGTGACAATGAAAGTGATGTAGAGATCATTGATACTCCTCTCCCACGTCAGAAGAGTCCGGTAAAATCAAATGAAGCCGCCGGTTCATCATTGCCTCCCCCTCCTTCATTGTCGGGGGTTGCCACGTCGTCCCAGATGGAAAACGCTGAACCCGTGGACAATATTCAGGAGCACAGCGATCAACGAGATTTGTCTACAATAACGATGCCAGCTTCACAGCAAGCGTCTGAACCGTCTTCACCGGAACCAGAATTTGAAGAGATTGAAATCTTGCAGCCTCCAGAAGGACCAGAAGAGTTAGAAAAGCCAAACGCTGAGACGACTACCACAGCGGAACCTGAGAAGATACAGGAGACGGGACTAGAGGAAGAAACACAGGAGCTTCCGAATGAGACGACTATAGAAGATATCAACAATTTGATGCTTGATCAAGACACATTTGACGACGAGTTCAGCGATCCTGAGGAAGAGGAGTTACTTGCAAGAATGGCCGAAGAAGCTGAAGAGCACGCACGTTTTGCTAGCCAGCTGAATAACAAATCAGAGAAAGAAAACCAAGAGGCGTACGAACGAGAACTAAAAGCCCTTCGTTCGCAACAGAAGAAAGATCGCAGGGACGCAGACGAAGTCACACAGATCATGATCACGGAATGTCAAGCTCTTCTGAGATATTTTGGGATTCCATATATCGCTGCGCCGATGGAGGCCGAAGCCCAATGTGCGGAACTCGTGAACTTGGGCCTAGTCGATGGAGTCGTTACAGACGACTCTGATATTTTCCTATTTGGGGGAACGCGAGTCTACAAGAACATGTTCAATAGTAACAAGTTCGTCGAGTGTTACCTAAGCAGCGATCTCGAAAGGGAAATGTCCCTGTCTCGCGAACAGCTGATTTCTCTTGCACACTTGTTAGGCTCCGACTACACGGAGGGGTTGCCTGGCGTTGGCCCTGTCACGGCGGTCGAAATACTGTCTGAATTTCCCGGCAAGGATGGGCTCAAAGAGTTTCACGACTGGTGGGAGGAGGTGCAAGTGCCCAATCGCCCAAGGGAAGTGGACAAAGATTCGAGATTTAAAAAGAAGTTTCGCAAATCGCAGAGCACAAAACTGTTCCTCCCCACCGGATTCCCCAGCCCAGCCGTTTTTGACGCTTACTTGCATCCGGAGGTCGATCATAGCTCGGAGCAGTTTCAATGGGGTTCTCCCGACGTCGAAGGTCTTCGACAATTTCTCATGGCTACCATTGGCTGGAGTCAAGAGCGGACCGATGAAGTATTGGTACCTGTCATTCGCGACATGAACCGTCGAGAAGCCGAAGGTACGCAGAGCAATATAACGCGATACTTTGAAGGTGGTGTAGGTGTTGGGGTCAAAGAAGCATTCGCACCTCGGCAGAGAGTGCAGAAAAGCAAGCGCATGGCACAAGCCGTGAATAAGCTGCGTGCTCACACAACGGCCGACGCTGCTGGCCCGGACGGTCTGGCCGAAGATGAGCCTGCCTCCAGGCCGGATAGGCGGAAACGTAAAGCTCGGGACACAGTAGCTGTGCCAGACGATGATGATGAGCAAGATGAGGGCAATGACACGAATGGAGCTCAAGGTGGTAGTAAACGAAAGAGAAAGGCAAGCGGCAGGGGCAATAGCAAAAAGGACGGAGCCTCCTAGGCAAAATCTAGACTGGATACCTCTTGGCTGCAAAATGACTCTGGATTGTCGTCCCTTCATGACAGGTTTGCTTCTATGAGGTTGTGCCATCGCGAACGGATCAGATAGCGTGGTTTTGACCATTGAAGCCAGAAAACTGCCACCCGCGCTCAATCAAACCCGAATTAGATGATATTGGATCATCGGTTTCTACACTAAGGATAGAGCTAAGACCTCGGCTTCTACCTGTTATTACATCAACCTCCAACACATGATCGCGTCCGGCGATGCAGTGTGGCGAGGAACGACCGAACAAACCCCCAATAATCCCTAGACTCTTGGGCCCAGATTCATATGGGCTAGATTGCCATCCACAGTCTTGGGCCCGTTCGAGACTTCATCGCCGTGTTTTTGGTTGGATATCTACGCTGCTTGAGTACATGCTAGCTCATTCTCAAATCCGAAATCCGTTGTGATATCTGTTGGAGTCGGAGGTTCCAATCACAACTCTGACTTGTTAGGCCTGACGACATCTTCCGAAACTGTAGCAGCCAACTAGCGCTGCTCTCCAGCTCAGAAATAGAATGTAGAGAAACGGCATTCAGCCCGAATATATCATGCTACAAACAAACGGTTCGTTGACTCTCTTACCGTTCTCTAATTTGAGGAATTTCGACCTGAATCTGTTGAAACGGGTATCAACCAGTCCTCGTCCTATAGCCTTCATCCCACACATCTCACAAATATTCTTACGTTCCGAAATGGGGTCTATAGATCATGTGAAGACGAAAACAAGAGATACTAGAATCAAATCCGGGTGGGAAAAACCGAAGGGATCGGACCACGGGTTCAAACCCCCAGCAGAAACGGCGGAACCCAGCACGTCAAAGCCACGGAGTTCCCGGGGCACCTCACGAAAACCTCGCAACCCGATATGATAGCTGTAACATTATTGATAATCCACTATTTTCGAAATTTCATTACTGCCATCTAGCTACCTAGCCGTATATCGGTCAGGGGTTTCTAGAGTGGCCATGCGGTTCTCACTGTGTGGTCGTGCCTGGTACTTAGCGCGCGCGCATTGCTTCCAGATTAGGAAATGAGCCTTCGTCCCAGGTTACGACACAAGCCCATGAACGCCCGATGGACGGTAAGACATGGGACATTCCGGATCAAACGATCAAACTTCGAGAGAAATTATTGGTTTTTTCTACTTTCTGTGCTGCTATAAAAGTTCTGGTCTGTACTCGTATTTAATCTCGGATCCGATCTCGTCTATACACTGCATCGACACTAATATCCCATTTCATCACACCACCCCTAATTATATAATTAATCATCTGCATAGGGTGCTATACTGCTTCTCTCACTTTTCCCTCCCTAGTCCGAAGTCTATCCTTTGCTATCTATTTTGGGACCTTGGTGAGGCGGAAAATGATTAAGGACAGCAAATTCCGTGCCATCATTATCGGTGGAGGCCCCGTTGGTCTCGCAATCGCCAATGGTCTTGACAGAGCAGGCGTCGACTTCGTCGTCGTCGAGCGTAATCCTACCATGACTACAGACTCAGGGGCAGGTATTAGTGAGTACAATGCTTCTCAAAAAGTTATCCCCTCCTTTTTTTTTTTTTTTTCGGTGGCTTGGCTTTTAAGAACCACGACATCTCCCCTTTCCCGGCTAGAATCATGTCCTACAACGCTCCTCGTGATCCCCGAACACCTCCACATAACAATCCCAAAGCGGCAAGCTGACCCTGGGCATCGCAGTGGTATGGCCGCAGACAACAAGAATATTCGACCAGCTAGGGATCGTGGATAATTGCAAGGGTCGCTTCATCACCGTACACGACAAGACAACCACACGTCTCGACGGGACGCCGTTCCGGAAAAGTCTGATATTCGACTACCTCTCCGATAAGTGCGTTGCCCCCGATTCTGCTATTTGTGACGACTTCGGGACTAATCCCACGCCCCAGCCACGGTTACCAGTGCATGAACTTCCCTCGTCCGTTATTAGTCCAGACACTGCTCGAGGGCCTAGGCGCGAACTCGGCTAAGGTCCGCACGGGCGCCGGCATCGAAAACATAGAGACGACCGAGAAGGGCGTGCGAGTTCACCTGTCCGATGGGAGCGTCGAGGAAGGCTCCATCGTCATTGGTGCTGATGGTGTTCATTCCAAGACCCGAGAGATCAGTACGCATCCAATCCCTCCCCCTCCCCCTCCCCCTCCCCCCTGTCCGGCAGATGTTTCTGCTCTCAAATCCCACGACCGAGTCCTATTTCTCGGCTGAGCAGTGCCTACTAACACTATTCTTCAACAACAGTGCAGAGGCTGGCCGAAGAGACCGGGCATGGCTTTTCAAAAGAGGAGAAGCCCATCGTGTCCCACTATCAGATCATGGCACGTATTTCCTTCCGCCCATCTTTACTTAGAGCATAGATTTGTGCCGGAATCTCTATTTCCATTTCCATGTCCGTTCTGTGTGCCTTCACGAAAAACCCAGGCTAACATATAATCACCCGCATTATTAGTACGGACGAGCGAAATACATCCCGGGCGCGCCGATCGCGACCTTCTACGAGACGCACGGCCACGACATGAGCTCGCAGATCTCGGCGAACGCGGACCGGATGCACTACGGGATCTACCGGAAGCTGCCTGGGCCGGCGGCCGACATACGCCACACGTACAGCGAGGCCGAGGTGGCCGAGTTCGTGCAGGCCTTCTCCGACGTCGTGGTCATGCCGGGCCTCACGTTCGCCGAGGTCTACAAGAACAGCGAGTGGACGCGGCTCGTGAACCAGCACGAGGGCCTGTTCGAGCACTGGCACCACGGCGGCCGCGTCGTGCTCGCCGGCGACTCGTGCTCCGTCATGACCTCGGCCGCGGGGCTCGGCGTCAACAACGGCATCCAGTCCGCCGTGGTGCTCGTCAACAAGCTCCACGAGCTGCTCAGCAAGGACCCGGACCCGGACGCGAAGGCCCTCTCCGCCGCCTTCGACGAGTACCAGGGCATCCGCCGCGAGGAGTCGCGCATGCTCTGCGACGCCGCCGCCAAGATGATCCGCATCAACACCTGGGACAGCTGCCTGAGCCGCTTCCTGGGCGACGTCGTGCTGCCCTGGCTGATTCCGGACGAGAAGCTCATCGCGAGGTTCGGCACCGACGTCGTCCGGGCCATGCACAAGTTCGACTTCATCCCTGGTGGTCTCAACGTTGGCAAAATACCATGGTCGAGGACGTGATTCGGTAGAGGAGAAGAAGAAGAAGCTGGGCCAACCTATTTTGTATTAACGTCGTATCATTATTGTTCTCCTCGTCCCATGGCATAGTGCTTCTGGACACCCTCCTCATATGGTATAATTACAACTCAACTAGAACACAAGCATGTAGAATAATACAAAGAATTGCAAATTTCACAAACCGCTATCGATCTGGTATTTGGTGGGAGGGCTAACACGTGTCTACAAGCGATCAGTCACGGTAGAATCAGTCGACAACGAATAGACGCACAGAGAGAAAGAAAACAACAACGAATACTCTGCGCCAAACTAGCTCCGGATAATGGTGTACAATACGTGTGAGACTCGGGTAAATCATCAGAGTGGTTGGCTCTAACTCGTCTCTAGTAATCCCCCACCACGCCCGGGCCCATCATAGCGACCTTATCCCGAAACCTCGTGCACTGAGAGTCAAAGCAGTAATTATGTGCAAATGAAGCAAGATGTACAGTATAAATACCCAGTCCAGGACCTCTAAGATCCCATCGACACCGCAAAGCACGCCTAGTCTTCGTATCTAGCGGGACGGCGTCTCCGGCGTCGACGATCAATTGGACCCGAGTCGTCGTCGTCATCGTCGTCGCTGTCGTCCTGACCACCGAAATTTTTCCTCCCTTCGCTCTCTGTCCAGCTGCTGCCATTATATTCCTCGTCTCCAGTTTGAAACTTGCTTCTGTGACCTCTTTTGCGTGGTTGTGGCACATCGGATTCGGAACCATCGGCCTCAGTATAGTTGAGACCCGAATCACCGGGCGTGGAGAGTGGACTAGACTCTGCAGTTTGGTTATTCGGGTGCCGGTCGTTGAGCCGCGATGGGGTCTCGTTGAGGCGAGGTCCGTCATCTAATTCAAGACGAGCTTCCGTGTGACTATAACGGCTACTGTTTTGAATACTAGTATGCGTGCCGCCATAGGTGCTTTCTTGGACGGCGGTTATATATCCGTTCAGCACTGCGAGATTGTTGCGGATCTTCTTAGGCTTCCTCCCTCGCCGTTTCGGAGTAGTAGGTATGGGTCCTGGCGGATTTTCTTTCGCTCCTGTTGTTGAGGTATTCCCGAACAGTGTACGCATTCTTTTCATCGCCCGTCCCGGCGAATATGCCTCATCCTCGATAGCTTTACCCGTGTCAACATACGAACCAGAAGCAAATGTCCCGTTGGGCAAGCGCTTCCTTTTCATTCTACTGACGTGCGCAAAGCGAGGCTGAGAATGGATTGGAACCGGCGGTGCGGTACCCGACTGTGTATCATCCTGAGAATCAACAATTTCCGGTCGGTAGTCGCCCGAATCCGAGTCGTTGACGGGATTGACGGGAGCTCGCTTTCGTTTACGCGGCTGAGGCGGGTCGATATCCGTAAATGGATCATCCATAGGCCCATCATTGATATCCTCGTTCTCTCCCTCAGACTCCAAGGCGGCGAAGGTCTTCTTTGGTTTTCTCCCAGGCTTTCGCCCCGGTTTCCTCCCTGGCTTGCGACCCGGCTTCTTCTTGACCTTCCCTCCGTTCTCTAACAGTGCTGCCTGCTTTTTGGCTTTGCGACGTTTCTTCTCGTCCTTTTCTTCTTTCAGCAGCTTCTGGGTCAAATTGGGGAAGTTATCTCCATAGTTAAAGAAAAGTTCTTCGCCAGCCCTGATATCCTGCACTGACGTGAACTTGATACGATATTCACCGTTTACGTACATGATTTTGGGTTCCACGTTGACATTCGTAGGCTGGTGATTGATGTACCGGCTAAGGTTTCCATAAATCGCGGCGTCGACCCAGATTCCTTCTTGCTCTAGTAGAGTAAAGAGATAGGAAGAATTGGAACCCTCATCGAATACATCCCCACGTCGAGCCTCCCGGCGGACGCCTTCATCTTGACTGATAAGCTCACCCACGTATTCTATAACGAACTCATCTTGGGGGATGTCCTCAGTTGTGAAAAGACCGTACCCTGAAATCTTCGACTTTCCGAGGACAACGGCCTTGGACTTGCCACGCTGGAGGGAACAGTTCTGGCACCCGGAGGCATGCAGGGCTTCGTCGTCTATATTTTTGGGCATTGCCCTCTCGTCAGCACCGCAAGACCCGCATAAAGCAGGATCGCATTCTCGATTGAGTAGGACGCATATACACGGGCGATCTTTCTGCTTCGACATGCAGGTTTTCCCGAGACCATGACAAGCACAGCCAGTAAATTTGTTGGCGCAGGTCTCCGCCGTGCAACGGCAGAAGCGCTCACACATGATGTGATTTTGTACGCATGGGCAGTTCTTATCGCAAGGGCCATCGTGATGGCACGGGTCAAAGTGATCTTTCCGTTGATGCTCATGAGTTTTGGTGTGCTCTTTCCAATCGCCAATAAGCATCTTTCTGTGTCGATCATACCATGGCAGTGACTTGACTGGAACTGGTGGAGGCTCGGGAACGTCGGGGAGGGATAAATCGAGCTTATCCATCTGCCGTTGGACATCCCAACACGGGCGGCTCGTAGCTACAGCAGTGGAGCATTGCACCGGGATAGAAGTACCGTGAAAGCTCAGATAAAAAGACCTGAGTAGCATAACTTCGGTTTCGTTCCACGGCTTAGAGCGAGTGCCTGGACGCCCCTTTAAAAAGCACTCCTCTCCACAGGCAATTCTGGCCTTGAGAGGTGAACCGCCGCTGTGGTTCGTGTCTTTAAGCCTCTGGGCGAGCTGTTGGCGTATCATTGGTGACAAACCGCCTATTACCTCGACGGAGAAGCGCTTTCGTTCGTTGTCGACGCCATATTCGCCATGTTCGCACGAGTGGCTGCTACAAATCAAGCAGCCAAGAAGAGAATATGTCTCGAGGAACGATTCTACTGATTTATCTTCCTCGGCAGTCTTCGCTTGGCTAGGTGTATCTTTCATGTGTTTCTTCGAGTCGACGATCGTGTCGACGGACTTGTCCAACAACAGCACTTCGCGAAGCGGGACAGCGTGGTCACCCAGCTCTTTGTTGTCGAACACACGGTCAAATGCGTCTAGGAACATCCGAACCGTCCTGGCCGATCGTGGCGAGCTAGCGTCATCGCTGTACGAGTTTAGAATGCTCGATTTCTGCTGAGGTGTCACCGTATCGCTCTGGGTAGCTACATGGCGGATGAGCGCTGCTTTGGTACAGTGCTCGATACCAAGCCTGGCTAGCCAAAAATCGAGATATTCTAGAAGCGTGGTGGCACGCTCCTTCTGAATAGTCTTGACCACCTTCTCGTGACGACTTAGAGTGGCAAAGCCGGACGTTTTATCCATGGACTCCAGGTTTTCGAGCCAGCGTCTATAAACACTCTCTTCGTTATCAGCCAAGTCCCGTAAATGCGGGACATAGGTCAGCATCGTATTGGGCGACAGGATATTCTTTTTGATTTCGACATGGTGAAAGCTGTATCTAGGTGTCGGCTCCTGGTTGGTCTTTATACATATAACCGGATAACGTTCCCGTTTTTCCAGCTTGCCCGACCTTCCCTGACCGACTTGCTGGGTTTCCGTATCAGACACTGATCTCACGGCTCTTTAGTTTAGAAAATAATTTGCACTCACCTTGGTTTTGATACGCATTCCGTCTGACGGCTTGCTGCCCGGGGCCACGGGCTCAAGTTTCACTCCGGCAAACCAGTCCTTCTTGCTGATCAACTGTTGTTGCGGAGCATCCCTCACCCAAGCATCATGTATTAGCCGTACCGTGAGCTTAGCGTGGTTATCGCCAATCTCACGAGAAAATTCACGCAATGACGCCTCTATTTTCGCCGCGGTCACATCACTCTTCTTGGGTGTCTGAATCCGTGGGGTCCTCTGACTCGAAGATGGCTGGCGAGCAAAGGGGGCATTCGCGTCATCATGAGCGGTGGCGCTTTTTTCGGGCACAGTTGACCAGGAGGAAAAAGTACTGGCCCTTGGCTCCTGACCGGTTGATTTTTGCAAAGAGCCTTGGCCTATCCTCGAGGGAGTCAAAGTCTGAAAGGATGTGAGCTCAGTTTGACCAGTTCCCGAAGATTGTCGGGTTGGCGTGATAGAGTGGATGATCCTGCGACTCCGAAAGCTGGGAGATATCACGTCATCAGAATCACTGTCTGGGACGCTAGTCCGACGAGAATGGTCCGCTCTCGCCATTGTGAGCAGTCATGCCTTTCGTAAGCTCAGATTTAAATCTGCATCAATAGCCCCCAAAGGCTTCAGTCCTCAGAGGCCGTCCGTGCTGTGCCAACAGGCGGCGCTATAATGCCAGAAGACCTCTTCCTCGTCGAGACAGCCTGCTTGACAAGCACAAACTAACGAGGGCCAGTTAGCGCATATCGGGAAGATGGACCAAAAAGAGATGATGCATTTCAGTGGAGAGATCTTACACGGCGACATGTGAGACCACGATTCCCGGTACCGGGACCAGACGGAAGAGAAGAGGACGGATGCGACCTGGGATGCAGCAGGCGGCTCTCGACGCGCTTCAGGGACGAGACGAGTGAGGCATGTTTACCTATTCAGTCAGGAGCAGAGGACCCTGGTGTCCGTTCCTGTGGCTAGCGGGTCGGGTGGCGCTGCGGAGCTAGCCGGTTTGGGAAGTCGATGTGGCGTTAGCGCTTTCCCGCAGAGGTTTAGGTCCTTACCTAAGAAGGTAGGTTTCGCTTGGTACCTAAAGTACCTATGTATAAAGGCGCCGCAGATTTTCGTAGCTCACGTTTCTATAAAGGTGCCTGCAGGCTGCAGCATTCAAGGTACTACCAGATTGGCTTCTTTGTTCAATAATTGCCGGATTGTCAAAGCCTGCACCAAACAAGTTACCGCATTTAGACGTATCTGTAGGTAGCTGTTTTCAAAGAATGCTGAGGACTGACTGTATGACGCTCATTATGACGGTGGAGGTTGGTACAAGGTGTAGTTTAGGTACTTGTACGCCTACATATTGTACGTGATCTCTGATTGGCTCTAACCAGTCCGAGCGCTTGAAGCTAAGCCCCTAATAGGGGTCCAAATGCCTAGAAACCACTAAACTGGCCCACCTGAAGCTGGCTAGAAGAGGCCGTCATCCAGCTTGAATGACGTAGGTACCTCACCCCAGCTCTCAAGCCGCCACGACATCCTTGCTGGTTCTGTAGTCAAGGTATTTATGCGACAAAGTGAGTCCATCACCTCTAAGCATCCAATCCTTCGCCTTAATATTGATCCTCTACACGCCCCGAATCCGAACATCATTCTCGCCTGGTCACACCATATCGTATCTCACATCGCACCCCATCGAATTACATCGCATTACATCGCATCGTATCGTATCCGTATCGACTCTATCGTATCGCATTGTTTCTTCATTGCGCCGCGCATCAAATCGGGCAGCATTCTCACCAGTTTGCGATCGCACATCCATCGCGGTTTGTTGGAACTTGCAAGAATCGTCTCAACCGACCACATCCTCCCGCTCCGGCCGCTCTCTTGTTACGCTCGACGATTGATATCATCACTTTGGGCCTCCTCATCTCCACCGCGACGGCCTGCGCTATAGACATCACATAGTTCCAATACTCGATATCCCTCTACCCCTACCATAATGCATCGGACATACTCGATGCGCCATTCGAGGGCGCCTACTGCCTCTCAGATCCAGGTGAGCATATATATCCCGCCTCCCCATTGCCGTAGATGATGACCAGGCGCTCACGACACATCAACAGAACCCCCCTCCACCGCCTTCTTCGACCAAGTCCGGCCGACTCTTTGGCAGAGGTGGCTTTGGTAAGTGGACACGATTCCTCGGTGTGAGACCCGTCGGGCTTATGCTATCATCTAGGACATGCCCTCCGTCGGAACGCCGCCGGTGCCTTTGGCCCAGACCTAGCTAAGAAGCTGACCCAGCTCGTCAAGATGGAGAAGAACGTGATGCGCAGCTTGGAGCTGGTGGCCAAGGAGCGGATGGAAGTCGCTGTGTGTACTCGCCCTGGATTGGTATCTTCTTTCTTCTCAAGACTAACCACATGCGATAGCAACAACTTTCTCTCTGGGGAGAGGCCGGCGACGAAGATGTCTCCGACGTTACCGACAAATTAGGCGTTCTCCTCTATGAGATTGGCGATCTCGAGGATCAATACGTTGACCGCTACGACCAATACCGCGTTACCATGAAGAGTATCAGGAACATCGAAGCATCGGTACAACCCAGCAGGGACCGTGAGTCTAGACGAGAGAATTGAGCCGTAATGAGTCGACATGACGAGACTAACGTCAGTTCAGGAAAGCAGAAGATTGCCGATCAAATCGCTCAGCTCAAGTACAAGGAGCCGAACTCGCCCAAGATCGTCGTTCTCGAACAGGAGCTTGTCCGCGCCGAGGCGGAATCCCTCGTCGCCGAAGCACAGCTCTCGAACATTACCCGTGAAAAAATAAAGGCCGCATACACGTATCAGTTCGACGCTCTGCGCGAGCATAGCGAGAAGGTTGCCATTATAGCCGGGTTCGGAAAGCACCTGCTCGAGCTGATTGATGACACCCCCGTCACCCCCGGCGAGACACGGCCCGCGTACGACGGCTACGAAGCGAGTAAGGCCATCATTCAAGACTGCGAGGAGGCGCTCACCAATTGGATCTCGTCAAACGCTGCCGTCAGCGCCAAACTCTCGACACGGGCCAGGAATCTCTCGACCAGACGCCGTAACAACATCAAGGCCCGGTCAGAAGGCTTAGACCTGTCCGGCCAAGATGTGCCGCTGAACGACCGCGATTCATGGGTGGCCGCTGGCAATCACAAAAGCGAAGAGTACGAAGAGGAAGAATCTGACGTGGACGACCAGCCTCACTCGGTCTTGGATTCCGATAATGGCCTGAACGGCAGCGAACCGCGTGGCAGACAGCCAATAGCGTCCTGAAGAGTGAGGGACAAGGAGGCCTTAACCATTAATGTTTAATGCAGCCCAGGGTCATGTGGAGAGAGGGTGGGAGAGATGGCAGGTCGCAGTCTTGCGGCCCTGGGGGATTAATTCACGGCTGGATTGGGTCCGACGGGGGCATGCTTTTCACGTATTGGAATAGTCCAAGTTAGCAAAAAACGTTGGAGATACGGACCACTCACTCACTCACTCACTCACTCTTTCAGCCTACCCGCTCGAGAATTACGGGGTTTTCTTTTTCTTTTTAGCGAGCAGCGAGGGTACCACTTGTCTCCGAATACGTGGTTTCGTCCCGAGTCGAAGGCCTGCCTGCCTGCCTGCCTACCTAGCTCATAGCCTTATTAATAGTCTCTCTCGTCGAGACTCTCTCTGCAATGGACAACGGTGCAGGATTGAGGCAGATTAGCTAACTGATGGAAAACCCGAGATCTTATTAAATTTTGATTTAAAACTAGAATTCATTTTATCCAAGCGTTGATGAAGCATCGGTCTCGTTGAGCTTTGCGTAACTACATTCATGGTCTCCGTCCTCTCTACGGTGACGATACAGGATATAATCACAACAGAGGTATAGTTGATAATCACCCTTGCCAAACGAGACGACGAAGTCGCGAACACGCCTCATCTTGTACTGCGGACTACGTCGCGTCTAGGAGCCGACTCTCTGTCTATGAAAAGGAGGGCGGAAGCGAGCGAACACCTTCTGGAGCCGGCTGTTAGATCGATCGTTGAGCGATGCGAGTGTACGCCGAAAACAGATAGTTGTCTTAGACTAGTCCGCCATTCCTCGCGCAACCCAGCTCGACCTCAAAATACCTAATAAGCCGTGGCGGAATTTCCACACAGCTTCTGGTGGATAGGTGTCTCAGACAGCCAGCCATCGTTCCTTCGGCTCAGCCGGTAATGATGCTAGGTTAGGTCGAATCTTGATCTATAGGTCATCTTGAGTGTGGATGGTAACATCTCCTCTGCCTCAGCCTCCACCCTTCCCCCAGCCATGCATGCATACAGTGAAGCGCCGAGTGGAGTAGTGGCTGACCGACAGCAAGACGGTAATAGAAACAATATTAGACGACTCTCCATAGCTCCTATATTTATCGAGATACGCCGGCTGGCAAGAGAATGAAACCTTGGATTGTGTTTAGCATCCCATCCGTATTCCGATGGCCTTGAGATCAAGCTAGCAAGTATCGATCGGCGAGGGACGGCTAATACATACAGTCAACACCTACCCCCCTCAAGTATTTTGTATGGAGATAACTATTTATCTATTTGCCTCGTTCCTAGTCTACCATATCGGATGTAATAGAAGCAAACGTCTAAAGTAAATAGGTACCTAGAGTATACGTCCGGGATAAATTAGAAGACCAGCCCAGCCATCTATTCTAGCCGGAGAACAAATACAGAAGAAAGGGAGGGGAAACACGAGAGGAAGAGAGAAAAAAAAAAAGGAGAAAGAAGAGGAAGAAAAAAAAATAGAAGAATAAAAAGTGAAAAGAGTCCCCTTAATAGATCCTCTCTGTCACATCAACGTCAACGGTCACATCTCATCCGTCCTAGCCCCGTTCTCCAACCGCCGCGTCTCCAGGAAGGCCCTGAAGCCCTCGACCTCATCAGCGGCACTCCTCTCCTTCCGCCTCTTGTTGTAGCGACGATACATGCCTTCCACCATGCCGGCCCTCATCCTAGCGACGAGCCCGTCCCTCTTGAACGGGCCCTCGACGCCGAACGACTTGCCCATGTAAGGGCCCTTCTCCGTGAATGCGACGCGCTGGACGCGCGCGCGCCTGTTCTCCCACCCGTCGTCCGGCGCGTCGGTGGCGTGATACACGGCGACGACGTCGCCGCGGCCGAGGTCGAGGAAGCTCCCGTGGCCCGGACCGAAGGGCCCTGGCCCGGAGGACGACGACGATCTCGTGGTGGCGCCCGCCCGCTTGCGCGTCTGCAGCAGCGGCGCCGGCGACTTCTGCCACGACGACGGGTCCAGCGGCTCCCCGCCGCGGTACCGCAGCGTCGCCATCTTGTACTCGTGCGTCCAGGACCCGGCGCACGAGTACACGAGCCCCCGCCACCGCCCGTCCGGCGACGCCAGCCACTGCGGCCCCTCGTTGATGGCGTGGGCGCCGGCGCCGTCGCGCGTGATCTCCCACGACTGCTGCGGCAGGCTGACGGCCACGGGCCAGCTCCCCGCCGTCGACGGGTCGGAGAGCCGCACGAGGAACAGGTGCTGCACCATTCCCGGAGGTGGTGGTGGTGGTGGTGGTGGTGGTGCTGGGGCCGGTATCCCAGCGGCGGCCGTAGTAGCCGTCGTCGTCGTCGTGTTGCCGCCAGCGACGGTGCTGTTCGAATTCCCGCGCAATTTGTCTCTCTTAGAATTACTACTCCCCAGCCTGCGCTGCGTCCCATGTCCCCTCCGGAAGTCCACCGGATTCATATTCATCGAGCCCTGCGTCTCGTCGCCCTCCTCGAGAGGCCAGCCCGAATACGCGAGGTACAGCTGGTCCTCGAGCTCGAACACGGTCCCGTCGATCGCCCACTGGTCCGGCATGTCCCGTATCGGCCCCAGGAACTCCCACCCCCCTCCCCCTCCCGAGCACGGGTCCTCCGTCGCCGCCGGCCCGCCCAGCACGTACATCCGGTGGCTCTTGTTGCCCTCTCTCGGGTTCGCCGCCGCGAAGTATATGTACCACCGGCCGCGGAGCGCGTGGAGCTCCGGCGCCCAGATCTCCGCCGAGTGCTCCGAGTCCTGGGGCGGTTTCCTAGAAGTTGCTTTAGCATGACGTTTCTTTTCTCCCTTTTTTTTTCCCTTTCCCACAGGTGGCTACCCCCCCAAAATAGGGGAACTCCCGCCCCCTCTCCGTGTGTTATGATTAGATTTCACGTTCTTACCATATGTGATGTTTAGTCGCAGTAGCTTCCATGTCGGCCAGGCTGTTGGAGGACCAGATCTCGATCCTATCTCCCGCCGTAAAAGTCTAGGGTTCATCGTCAACGCATGATACTTGAAAAAAAAAGAGAGAGAGAGAGAGGGAGAGATTGGATTTTCGTGCTTTGAAACGTACCAGATAGTACTGGCCCCAGAAAATATTCACGAACGGGTCGGGCGTCCCGCCGGACGTGAGCGTGAGCTTGGAATCGTCGTAGGGCCAGCGCATGGCCGCTAGTCCCCCGATAGACAGGAGCCAGCAGACCAGAGCCCGTGTAGATGCCATTCGCAGGTGGGCATTGCTTAGCGTGAATAAGAGCTGGCTCATATTATTATTATTGCAATCAGAGGCATGACACCAGTCTTGGAGATGTTCTTTTGGTTCAGAAGCCGGGCTTTGGCTGGTGACGGAGCAGACCGCTTAGAGTTTTTGCCCTGAGCCTGATGGTGCCGGATTTGGGACCACGGCGATCCGGTTAGGTTGAGACCTGAACCAAAAGGGACTGTGCAGCTAAAAACATATAATACTTCGAAGAATCAACGGTGTCCTGGAAATGGAGCCTCGAAATGGGAAACCCGTCTAGAGCCGCACAATATGAAAAATAACGAGGGTGTCGCCATGAGATTGTTGCATTGATGGACAGAGCGTGAGAGTTCAAACAATTCCCATGGCCATTGCCCCAAATCACTCGCCAAAGACTGGGGGGCCAATTTTCCCAGCTTTATGCGACTTTCCCTGCAGAAAGGCGGCAACTCAGCAGGAGGCGTCCCGGGAGGGAGACGCGGCCTCCTTTGAACCTTAACCATCCCCGTAGCAGTCAGTTCCTATGCGATACTGTAACGGCGTTTTTACGGTGCTAGGAGCATTTTCGATGTTATGTATTATGATGAAACCACTCGTACACATGCGAAGGGTATGCTGGTAGAGTATCATGTTGAACTAATAAATTACCCAGGTCTCGTTGTAGGCCGTGATGAGGTTCTCTTGAGCAGATGATGATGTAGAAGTCATTGTAGATAACGATTTCCCTCCGCATGAACACGTGTATTTCTCTCACTCCTTTTTGATGCTATAAAGCCTCCTTCGAATATTAGGGCGATAGAGGTGAATTATCCGACGCCCGCACCCTCGAGAAACTCGGTTCTGACAGTCTCACGCCTTCGGCTCATAATTGAAGTGATCGAGTGATGAGGTAACGGCCCAGGGTCAGGAGAGTATGTACTTCCAAAGTTCACCGCGGCAGGGCATTCATGTAAGCGGAATGCTAGATGTTGGACGCAGCAGTACACCATACTCGATGCTGCCGATCCCTGGCCCTACCTGTAATTACGGTGTAGACTGTTCATTGTAACTCCCAGTAGCTATCCCATCCATCTACGCCGTAGTCGTTCACCTACGCACTGGTGGCGCGTTGTGGAAAGCAAGGGATTTCTCGCGTTACTTACTGAACGCGATCATGACCGTATCAAATCTCTCCGGGTTTCTCTCGCCTCCTAGTTTTCGTAAGACAAACACCTCAGAATGCGATCTGCAATCCGTAATACCTATCGACTCGACGCCCTGAGTTCGGCCTAGTTTCAACCCCCTCACAGTCACGAGGTGTTCAGTTGTTCAGGTGTTTAGGTGTGGCGATATTGATCGTTCGTCCCACGCCTCCTAATTACAGGGAGCAGATATGACGAATTTTTTTTTTAAAATGGTTGGCTGGTGGCACTGATTGCTGTTGCTGTTGTTGTTGCTAGAGGGAGTGGCTGGATGTATTGTCACCTATTGTGGTAATTAATTTGCTGCGAGGAGTAATTGCGGTACAACTACGGCGAGCAACGTCCACGAGACAATCTATAGAGAAATTGAATTGTTTCCAGCTCGGTATTACTTAGAGGTAAGGGATGAATTATATTGTACTAGGTAGGTAGAGCAAATCGGTGGCGTGATTGGAAAAGGGAAGGGGAGTGAAGGGAACTTGTCGTGTTGTATTGTAGAAAGGGGCATCACCACTCAACTACGGTGTACCTACACCCCCTCCCACAACCGTCCGGTGGAACAAGTCACTAATCTACGGTATGTCCAGGCTTTTCTTCGCGACATGGGGGCTGGTTTGTTCTTTTGATTGGTTCGTGCCGAGTCTTCAAAGTTCTAAGCCGCGTCGTTCGACAAATACGAAACGAGCTGCCTTTCTTGTCGCCCACGTATCCCTGCCGTAATTGAAAAGCCGGCAGGGTATGATCACTCCCGGCATCGGTCTACATTGTCTAGGAATATCATGTAACCCTTGTTGGGTATGAGCTATCTAATATCCATGCTCCGTAGGCCCGTGCTAGCAGTTCTAAAGAGAAGACGATTGAGTCCCCTAAAGTGTCGTAAACTACTCGCCGTGACATTTCGAAGAAGGAATGAATCTCACAGCACAATTCGTAAAGATCTATGTATATATAGGCGTGATCTCGTATTATTTCGTATATATAACCTGAGGCGGAACTATCTAGTTAATCGTATAGACATGGGTCATAGTTCTAATATCGCCTTTGCCAAGGGTATCAATCGCATCGATATGTCCCGGTTTCCAACGCCGTTTCGCTACGCCCCGTACATACTCATAAATCAGATACCCGGAATAAGGAAAGTTGTGTGTTTAAATGCAATCAGTAGTAGTACTCTCACCAGTACGTGAAATCGCCCGTGACCCAAACTAGATCAGCGGAGGCGAGTTGAAGTCGCCGGCGTAAGCATGCTCGGCCTCCCACTTCAAGAAGTCGCCAAGGTCGTGCCCGAGATTGTACCCCATCGGCACAACGTCCATGTCGTCTCCTCCCTTGTCGCTGCGGATGACTCTCAGGTCCAGCATCGGGCTAGGCGGCAGACTGTTGGCACCCTCGCGGCTCTCCACGATCTGCTCCCGCTCGCTAAACTTTGCCCATGTCTCGTCCACGACAGTTGGCCGGTCTGCGAAGTAATCTGGAGAGACCGGTTTCCCCCCCATGCTCAAGTTATGATCGAGCTGTAGGCTCGTGGTAGAGGCGGGTGATTTGCGCCGACTATCCCGCAGTCTGCGCTGTGGGCTATGGGGGCTATCGCTTTCAATCTCGCTGTAGGAGAGGTCTGGCATCTCGTCCCCTGAAAGTGTGTTGGTAGGACTTGATGCTTCGTATTTGGGGGTGACAAGCTTTCCAGTGCCCTCAAAAAGCCATGAGTCAACCCAATCGGTTATATCGGCTATCTCTTCCTCTTCCTGCTGGCGTAGCTCGGAGGCGTTCTCGGTGACACCAAGGATTGCCATCTGGAAGGCCGTCCAGTCGAGACCGTCGTCACCTCCGAGCTTCACCAGGTCTGATTTGGATAACCGGATGGCTCCGTGTCGAATGCCAGGCGTAGTCAGAGAGCGTACCGACGACTTCAGGTAAACGTATTCCGAAGTGGATTGAGATTCAGGGATGCTTGGCAGCTCAGTCATGAGCTTACGTGATGAAGACCTTCTATGTCTCGATGATCCAATGGGGAAAGTCTGAGCCTTATAGATTGACTTGGCAGGAGGTGAAGAAACGTCATTTCCCCGCTGCCTTTCATCTGAAAGTTGTCGTGATGCGTCGCCCTCAGAGAACGAAACAGTACGCCTTTCAGCCGCCAGTGTCTCGATGTCGGTGTCAGTCTTACTATCGGCCGATCCACTGCGTGATGGGAGCTCGTCTAAATCCAAGTGTTCCAACGGTGCGTCTGCTTCCAACTCCCTTTCCAATGCCTCGGCCATCTTATCCACTTGGAGTTTCGTTATTCTCTGTTGCTTAAAGGCCTCGATCTGATCAGGCGTCAACATCTCGTCTGCTTCTACCCCACGAAACAGCCGGCGACTGAGCAGTCCCGAGACGTTCTCCGACAGCGTCCATCTCGAACCGCTCCTGGATGAATTTTTCAATGTGGTAAATTTCCGCGTAGGCCTCAGTGCGCTCACCGGCTTGGACTTCCTTGATCGCCTCATCTTCTGTTTCTGTAGAGGAGTTGTACCGTCCGGCGGATTACTAGAAGGGGAACCGAGGGTGGAGTGAGTTCTCTCCGAAGGAGTCTTTATGTGTGTAGTTTCCTTTGGAGGCGGAGTGGGTGGCGTGGGCTCTTGTGCGGCGGAAAAAGTACTACCGATTGATTTAAAGGCGTCCTCGGTCTCTTGCAGGAATTGTTGTATGTCTTCGGAGAGCTTCTGGCATGGGTCCTCCTCCGAGGACCGGTCCTTTGTTCCCGCCTCTTCGCGCCTTTCTTCGAAGGACAAAGCCAGGGCCATATCTCCCTTGTCTTGGGGATCGTTGGACAGGTAAAAGCGGGACCTCGGGATATTATGCTGCGCGAGAGTATCAACAGGACCGCCTGCACTGACACAAGCAAGCAACGAGGGCTCCTCGCCGTCTCCCTTTGATGAGGAGGTCGAATAGCGGGGTGACCTTCGTTTCCAACTCAGCAAGGGACAATCACACTCAACGTGACGCTCACATCGACACGATGAGCTTGCTGAAGAACGTGGTGTCTCGCTCGGAAGTGGTGGCAGTGGTCTCAGAATATCGGAATGAGTGAGAGGGCTCGTGGCTATAATTGGGCCCGGCGTTCTTCTCCTGCGTTTAGAAGTCCCAGAGTGTCTCTTCGCCGTGTAAACTCTGCCCTCACCACCAGCGTTGACGCCATCATGGTTCATCCACGATACCAAAGGGTTATCTTCCCTGTTTAGTTCATCTATACCCATATCCTCATCACTCCGCCGGTGGGGTATGAGTTTTCGAATAGTAAGGCCCGATTTGGATAACATGGTGACGGTGACGGCACGGAAGAAAGGGAGATTTTGTCAAACATGTAGATACTGGGGAGACGCATGCCATATAATGGGCTTTGTAAGGCAAGCCACTGGCAGGGAGTAACAGCAAGAGTTCCAGCAGCGGCCGAGGCGACCGCAGGGGGGGGTATACTTATGATGTCTATACTACCTACACTGGTCAACCCCGTCGCTCCGCCTGCCATACCACGCGGCATCGAGACTGGAGCGTTGGCCTTCAACGACATGTCGATGCCTAGCTCGGCTGAGCCAAGACCGTTTTACAGGGGAAGTCCTGGCGTATGCGGGAAGACCGGGGGGGCAGCCCGCCAAGCCTCCCACGTAAAGGGCGAAGGTGTAGGTACTTCGTCTCCCTTTGGGGTCTTCCCTATGTACTTTGGTAGCATCCTGTTATTTTTATTTTTGGTCTCGGCGGAATTCCAGTACCTACGCACTATTTGCGAAGAACCCCGGCGCAGATCAAATAAATTCCCCAATATTTCACACTAACTCGTTAGAGCGTAGATGTATGCCCAAGTAGGTAGTAAAGTGAGTTTATGACGTACTTATTCCTACGATTCCGTACACTATCAGGACCGAAGGGCGAGTTGGCGCCAACTGTTACCCGGATAGATCAATAGTGGCCTCACCTAAGTGTATATATGTTCGAGGGATGATGCAATACGCACCGCCAAGTTTCGATGGGGCGTCGTATCGTATGTCGTATTCTCCTCGAGACAGTTTCAAAGTCAACAGTCAATTGGGTCAAAACCGATATCAAACACCACAGGGCCTACTCATATGTAGTATGCCTGCCGTACGGCACTCCCACTACCTGTAGTATATGTGTAGGTAGTGCAGTATGATTAGTCTACCGGTCGGTTTAAATACCGGCGGTTAACGGCGCAGCCGAGCCAGTAAGGCTCTTGGGTTCTCCTCGGTGGTGGACATGACTGTACAGTACCTGCTAGCGTAGACGCAGTCGCCCATACACACACACTCTCGATGCCCATATATTGGATGTATTGGATGTATATATGCAAGGTATCTTGCCTCTATTGGCAGTCAGCAGTTGGTAGTCTGTCTGCCCACTTCAAGTTTCTGCGATTGCACAGCTGACACCAGGAATAGCCGACGATCTGTATCGTCAGAACTAGAATCCGCCGGGTCGGAAAGGTATGAAGCCGCAGGACAGGACACACAAGACACCCGACATGTAGTGTAGAGACTGTGCCTCGGCCTCTAATACCTGGGGATAAACGGTACATGTCACAAGCAGACCCCATTCCAATTTATCAGGAATACATTGCTGCATCGAGGAAAGCTGAAAGCTGGAGTATGTATAAGAAAGGGCACCCGTATTCATGATACGGCGCAAACCGTGAGAAGAGCCAACCAACGCGACGCGACGACGGTCTTTGCTCGCTGAGGCGAAGAAACCGGATACCTTAGATGACGGGAAAAGAAAGCAGATGCAAACCGGATGACAGAAGCCTGGTATCCGACATTCCGGCCGACCCGGGATCTCATGACCACCGACTCTCATTCGCGTCATCATTCAGCGAGTCGGATTCTTGACGTTCTTGGCACCGGTTCGTTCCACCAAGAGTGACAGTGACACAGATCTTAGTGTCGATACCTGGTGAACCTACGGTACCTTACTAGATGGCCCAGACAGTAACGTTGACGATGGACAAAAGGGGCTTCGCATTCGCTCCCGACCCACGCGCTCAAAATATTGGGAATGAAAAGTACCCAGCGGGGAGTATAGTAGGAACATGTGCCAAGCATGCACGACATATTCCCGGAGGAGCGTGTTTGGAACTGCGTGTGCAGGTAGATATTTCGTATCGACCTGGTCGGAGAGCTAGATGGATCGATGATGAGGAGCAATAAGCTTGCAAACAAGGTAATCATCCAAGCTCGACCAACCGAGATGCGTCTGCATGCGCGGATGGATGCATGCACATGCATACCTGCATGTACCCAGGTAAGGAGGTATTTGCATCAGATCCTGGTGGTGATATGGAGATAACGATGGATATGTACTTACTTAGGAGAGAGATACCGACGAAGGGGTACTGTACTGGTGTACGAAGCACCGCTACCTCTCTCCCCCAACATCGTGGGCTTTTACAACAACACTGCCACCTCAAAAATAGTGAATCCATCGACGACTACGGAGAGTTCTGCGTCACTACCACGTCATTCCACCATAGCCGTGGCAAGACAGATAGATTCTGCCGTCCAAAATTCCACCATCTCCGAGATAAGATGGCCTCAGACCACGATCGGAATCGAGGTGAGGATAACCTACCTACTTCCTAGTGTAGGATTCGATACCTACTACATATACTGGAGACATGGCTGGGCTGGAAACCCCCCGCGTGACGCAAGACTTCATCCTACGCTGAATAAGGCCCATGCAAGTGCGAAGTTGAAGAATCCTACGACTTGCTTGCGAGCACGGCAGATCAAAACTAACTTTAGTAAAAAAAAAAAACTCTCCTACACATCTCTGCTAGACAGGGAAAAAAGTAGAATCTAGCCACCCCGACCTACTACGGGTTACGATGCACAGCCCATTCAAATATGGTGTGACGCAGATATCTACACCAGAATGATCAACGGCAGAACCCCACGATCTCAAGGCCGCGGCCGCCTAGGTGCAGCAGTAGGTAGACTGCCTAGGCAGGTTAGATGATAGTGTGTGTATACCTGCATGCAGGGACTCGAGGATCCGTCTCTTCATCTCATCTCTTGCCAAGCCAACTGCCTCTCCCTCTCAGCACCAACACCTCACTTCGCCCCCTTTCCTCACCGAGATAGTGGAATATGGGGAGTCATCGGCGCCTTTCCTTTTTTTTATTAATCCCGAGCAGACCCGGGAGAGAGGGAAAACCCCAAAATCTCACTGGGTTAATAGGAACTTGCGAAAAACACCCCGCTTGGCGTCTTTTATTTTTCTATTCGTGGCCCTGCTGGTGCTGATACGAGCATTGTATGAGCGCCGGATCTCCTGCCAGGAAGTAGTTTGTGGCTTGCAGCATTCCCATCCGCATCTGCAAGTCTTGCCTGGCAGCAGCAGCGCCTTTTCTCAATGAGGCTGGTAGGAAAATTGGAATTGAAAATAGAACTGGAATAGTTGGAATTGAACATCTCCTGGGGAATATGCGAAGTCCCTTGCAGCAATGTTGCTCCGCTTTCCAAGTTGAAACGAAACACATTCGGCTCCGGATTCTGCATCGAGCATCACTCTCTCCCACCCACCCCTCCTCCCCACCCCTATCACTTCCCTCCCCCCCAAACCAAAGTCGGATAACGACCAAAAGGAGCAAAGACGGGAGTAAGTGGACCCGGGGATCCAGCGTCTCTCGTAAGGTAAGATACCTTACTTGATACCTTACTTGACAACCCCCAACCCCGCTAGCTACGGTACCTAATGCGTATGCCCTCATGGTTCTCTCTGCGTTTGGTTTCGATCCTCTCTGCCTCCTGCAGCATCGTTTGCGGACTACCTATTACGGACAGATGGCTGGGAATGCATCATGGGATCAAACCGATAACATTTGCGCCTTTCTCAAATCGAGATATCAAAAGTCGCACTGCCCCAACGGTCGACCACCTGTGAACGCCCGCGAAGCAAGTCCTACGCAAGGTTGACACTCGGCGTCAATCTCTCCCCAAAGTGGACGATACCTCACTCACTCTCTCAGAGGCTCGCTGCCGAAGCGCGCTTGATAATTTCAGAGCTGAGCTTTGTGCAAGGGCTGTGTACCACGTAGACGCGATGTGTGTTACTCTACAGTCGCTCGCTTTGGGGGTTGTGATAGACGGATGGGCTGGGCTGGGCTTGGGCTGGATGGGTACACCACCTACTGTGCCACCGTAGCTGAAAACCAGTCTCCCCTCCCCTCCTCCTGCATGCCTTGCCTCCCGTTACCGAGATGCGCAACGCAGAGTACCTGAAACAAGCGGGGAGGTTCGTCGAAGGAGAGCAGAAAAAAAAAAGCTAGGTGACATCGCGCAGGGTGATTGGATCCCAAGAGGAAATATGTGCCCACCAAACCCCCGATCCGAACCGTCTAGCCGGCCGGCCTCTAGTCTACTAGGTAGGTTAGGCCGCGCGAGGCAGATAGATAAAGCACCTACCCGGGTGATGTGTCTGTAGGGATTGTGATAATATGTACGTATATATATATAGATGGCCTCGAAAACCCCACGTGGGCACCGATCATGTTATTTTATTTCACTTGAGGTTAGCATTTGGGGTAGACAGTGAGTGACGAGGTTTGAATTCCGGTCGGCCTAGACAGTATCAATCTCTCGCAATCTCTCGGTAAGCGGAGGGTACGCAGAGCAATGTAGAACAAGAGGCGTCAATCAATCAATCAGTCAGTCAGTCAGTCATTGATGGAATCAAAATTGAATCAAACAAAATCATCCTGCGAAAAGATGACACCGTAGCACAACATTGACGGAAACAGAAACGGCGACAGAGCGATCATCCTATCTCGGAATCCAGACCAAGGTCGAATTCAAACGCCACATTAATATCAAGTCGTCTATCTAGTAAGGTAGTACCGCCGAATTCCTCCCCAGAAATAAACCGACAAAAAAAAATCCTGTGAGAGCGCGAAAGCCACCCCTTCACACAATCTCCCTCCCACCTTTCCCCGTCGCTCGCGGGGGGAGGGGAGAAGGGGGGTTTGTCCAGAAGCGTTTTGGGCCTGTGTGTGGTGGAGATTGGAATTGGAATTGGGATTGGAAATGGGAGTCGAAGTTTCGAGTTGGAGTCGGAGTCGGAGCGATTGGATGATGGAATCAACTCTGTCGATGCCTCCCGATCCCGTTACTTGTTCACCTGGCTCCCTGTTACTTTACTTACCCCTGAAAAGGAGAACAGCGGCGTGGTGGCGTCTCAGAATGGGGCTGAGTTGTTAAAGTAAGTATAGTGGGTAGGTAAATTGCCTTGCTCGCCGTTACTTAGACTGCTTTGGTAGGTATTTCGCGAGGAGTATTTTTTCCCCTCTTCATTATTCATCCGACCCCCAATACGCATATACGAATCGGGGTAGACAGGTAGGAGTGTAGGAATGTAGGCAAGGCAGGTAGGTGGCCGAGCGAGCTGAGAAAGAAAACGAATTCGCTCGTCTAGTTCGAAACTGTCGCCGACTCGATAAACGACGCCGAGAGTTTCATCCGTCACGGTGCCAAGCTTCATTTTATTTCATGGTTTTTTTTTTTTTTTCGCTCTTCCTTTTTCTTTTCCCCCCTCCTCCTCCGGGTTGCTGGTGGTGCGGCACGGCGCAGTATGTGGCGTGGGTTGGGCTCATCATTCCCTAGAGACTGGACGGGACACCATCCAACCAACCGACCTCTTTCCCTTCAAACGCGGACCGATTCGATTGGATTAGAATAGGCAGTGAACCATATGATTAGTCACAAACCATCTATCAAGTGCGCGACAAGAATAACCTCGAGAAGAAGTGATTGATCGAGAAACAGTGTTGCGATCCGATCCGATGCGATGCTTCAGCGCGTGTTCTGTTCTCCGCCCCATTGTCCCCCAATTCGATAGGCTGACGAATATTCATTAAACGTGCACTTTCAGCCCCCGCCCTATATATTATTCCGGGCTCACAGATGTCCGACCTCCCCTCGACCATCCATTCCGGCTAGGGCGTGATGAGGCTAAAAACGGGGGAGGGGGCTGACGGTAAGGAGAACTGCGACACTACAGCAGACCATAGCGAAGCGCCAAGAGCGGGCGGGGTCTGATTTTGATCTCGGGACGGAGGAAGAAGAAATGTTACATGTATGTAGATGGTGCGCTCTTGTCTGCCCATTTACCTTATGTAGGTGTCCATCATAGTCATAGTATCTCGTTCTCCTTCCTCATCTGCCGCGACGTCGCAGTCTTGTAGAATGTCGCGGCCGCATGCTGCGGTACGTACGTGGCCGGGGCTGGGGGACGCCCTGGCTGGCTCTCTGCATGGTCGGGCCTGCTGTCGGCCGCGGTGGCGGAGGCGGTGGTGGAGGCGGTGGCGGAGGAGGAGGGAATCCGTTGGGTGCCGGCGCTCGAGCGTCGACGCCCCGGTAGGAGATTCGCGAGTCGAGATTGCATCCCGCTAAAGCAACTTGCCGTAGTCTCTGCCTCGCCCTGGGTGGGCTGGGGGCTACGCATCGTTTGGGATGAATCGGCGCTGGTAGGTCCTATTGTTTGACGAACAGAGTCGACGACGAAGTTATAGCCGACTGTAATAGAACGCGGATCAACTTGGATAGATTCTGAACGGTCGCGGTGAATTGTATCTGTCAGTGATGAAGTAGTTTGTAGCCTGGAGTGATCCACCTCGAATCGAGTGTGCTGTTATTTTCCAGTTCGGGAAATGTTGTCTTTGAATAGGAATTAGGAAGTGAGACAGCGTCTCGTCTTAGGTAGTCCTTCACGAGTTGGCTAAGGCGGACGAATCGAATGATCCGGTAAAGGGCAGAAGGGCTTTGAATCCCTATCGCGTGAATGAAGACGTCGATTATCGCGACGGATTAGATGCCCGTAGAGCAGGTCTAGTACATGTACCCGAATAGGATCTTCAAGATGAGAACAACAGCCAAGTAAGATGAATGAAAAAACGTAGGTTATGCCAATAGGGCTATTAGACTAGTTTTAAACAAGATAGGCAGGGTAGATGATCGAACCCGGTCAGCTGCCTCGAGGAAGACGGTGCCATAGACACTTCGCGCCTCCCTCCCTCCCTGCAATTCATCAACACACCACTACATATGGAATCCAGCTAACAGACTAGCACTAGACATGTGTCACTTGGGGATCTACACCACTGGCGAACCATAGCGTAAAACAGGCGGTCTAGAAGGAGAATCGACCGCACGTGATTCAGGACAAACGCAACTTGGTCTAGCTAGATCACGGAGAAACCCATCTCGAACGAGCCGCTTATCGTGCGTGTGAAATTACGGCGTGGCGTATGTGGTGGTGTGTTGTGCCCACAACTCATCAGGACGAATCACGCCAGGTTCCTCACACATGGGATACCTGAGAGCCGATCCCATTAGCAGGAAATGAAGCCCTCCTGTTCGCTCACTCGTGCCGAGCTGAGCCTCTCTTTCGGGATAGCACCGAAGGAGATTAGATGTAGCCATCGATCGCAGAGGCTAGATTTTAACGCGAGAGGGTGAGAGGGTGAGAGGCGAAAAATGGTAACGGGGCTCCCCAGATACACTACATCTCAGGACAGCTCCCGTGACCACCGGGACAAGCGAACGTATCCGGAGCTAAGCTGGGATAAGAAAGGCTCTAGACATGGAAAACGTGAAGTGTGGCGAGGGTTGTTCGTTTTAGTTCCCCGGACAAATTAGGCTGTCAAATCTTTCTACGTTCCATAGGGTCGAACAAGAGGCGATATCAGGTCAATCGTGATTACATGATGTCATTTTTGGCATGAGACTCAACGAGGGGATGGTCTAGACGAAATGGCATACATCAGATGCTGATCTTTCTATTACGATATAGGGACGGGCTGGCGAAAGACAAATAGGGGGGAGGCTACCGATGATGAACAGAACGACTGGGTGTGTGGAGTATAGCATGAGTGTCTAGACTCATCACCAACAACTCTGTGGGGTTGGGATATATCTAGACCAGGTTCTATAGCTAGTAGAGCAAAATATCGATCGAATATCGCGGCTCTCCCTCCTTGATTATCTTGGCATCAAAATCACAAGGCCTCTCTTAGCTTTCTTGTCCCACAAACCTGGCACAGAAGTGATGTTTCTACCATAGCGCCATGTTACCATGTGGGGGAGGGGGAAAGGTAGTGGGTATTTCAGGCCCGAGTCGCTGGGTTGGAAGGCGATCGTGGCGCTTGTTTGAGTCTAGCAACTGCATATGGATGTTCAGCTGAATGACGACTAACAGCTAGGTTGGATTACCGTAAGCATTAGCTGAGAATGTCCTTAAAGGAGGTAGTGGGCGGGTTCAAGTCCTTGATACCGGCACACTCGTGTTTATTCACCTGAGCTTGTGAAAATCTTGATCATTCAAGTCGAAGATTCATATTGGTGGCATGGAAAACACTTCTAATATGGACAGTAAATTTCAACGCAGCAGCTGGACGAAATCATGATATGAAATGATCCTGCTTTAGAGTACGTGCCCTAGTCCTAGCGCGTATAACGGGTCTCGCGAGTGAATTGAGGGGATAAGGTAATGATTGGCTGATGGTTCGAACGGCTGAGGCTCATTCTTCCTCTTCACTCTCGAATTCAGAGTCCTCGTCCTCTTCTTGTGTGATGTACGGAACGAACCGGAAATCGAGAAAGCTGACCACGCCACCCTCTATCTCTACCATGAATTGTAGACTCAGAACACCCTGTCCGTCTCCACGGAAGCTCACTTTGCTTGCAATGCGCATTGCCTCACTTGCAGATTTGACAAGATCGAATTTGAAGCTCTGTACCCAGGGTTCCCGTACCGAGAAGGTCTCAAGAAGATCGCGGCCATTGGAAAAATCAACCCCTGCGCTGCCGATAGCTCCACTACTCGCTAGTTTTAGGTAAGGTGCGTTTGGCAGCGCAGAGACCGTGATCTGGGCTGGTGACAAAGGTGCTAGTTCGGACAGACTGTCTAGAAGCCACCGAGCCTGCATGATAATCTTGAAAGTGAGATCCTCTCGATCAAAAGGAATATCATCGGGGGATTCGGGCGTGTATGTCACGATGTTACACTGGGTCTTGACGTCGGATTCCTCTAGAATAACACTGAGGGATGATCCTTCCTCTGCGTAGACTAGACAGCAGGTGCCGGGCATGCCGAGGGTCTGGTGGCTGAAGGCATCTGGGCGATAATTGCGAAGATTACTACGATATGAGTCTGCCTCCGTCTTGGCCGCTCTAGCAGCAGCGTCAGCAGCACCAAAGATCTGCAGAGCCTCCAGCAAGGCGGAGAAATTCATCTGGAACCGTGGCGTCGTCTTCGCATTCTCTGGCCAGTTGAGGGTGTATGTGGTGAAAAGTGATTGGTCCAAAAATGCCACACCTGTAGATGACCAGTCAGCACCACCGATCGCGAGGGAAGATCTTAACATCGGGGCCACCACCTACCCTGCATGACACGAGAGTGGTCAGCCGCGAACCGGATTCCATCGTGCGTAAGTTGAACATCGACTTTGGGCGAGAAGCTGATGCACTTTAATAATTGGTAAATTCGTTTGGTCGAACTCGCGATAGCTCGAAACAGAGGTTGCTGTGGCGAGACGGAACCGACCGGAGAAGCCATGACGAGCCGATGAACCGATGGAGACGACAACCAGGTGACAGCTGTGCGATGTATTTCCGGAATAGCGGGGGTTCGGACGATTCGAGGGACAAAATCAACGTGGTGCCTGATCACTCTGAAAAATCACAGGTAGGGTGTGGTAATAGTCAACGCTTTATGCGCGCGTCAATTCATCTACGGTACACGGGGACGTCTTCCTCGGTCCAGCAGCGGCTCTTTTGGGGTATCTTGCTTTTTCTGTCTAGACGTAAACTCCGACTGCGCAGAACATATAGACTGTTCCGAAGCTGTTGGACAGGTTAGATGTTGGAGGGACGGGAGGAGAGAAGACTTGATGGTTTGAATCGGGGACGCACGCTATAGCCAAGCCAGCTGGAACACCGTAGACGGGGATGTTGACGAGAGATCGATCTGTGGAGAGTTGATCAGTTAGTATATCGTGCTGATGATGACTGCTCGGAGGACATTCCAACGTAAAAGAAACGGGTGGAAGACGTACTGAAGGCGAATCCACCAGTGAGGCCCAGACCGAGAAGCAGCAGGACGAAACCGACGAAGAATTGGCTACCCTTTCCTATGACGGGTTCGAACTTGCTGCCTGGTGCAGTGTGCCAGATCTCATACAATGAAGAATCCATGGACGAGAGGTCGAATACGGAACGGGTGGTCGAGGATCTTGTCTGCGGATCTGTCCGAATATCTGTGATTGACGTGTCTCTTCTTGTCTTGCAGAACGACCGACCGGTCGAGTCGAGGTTGGTCTTGCTTGGCTTTGCTGATAAGCTACAATTTGATGCTCGACAGCGAAGGACGCAGATGACAAGACGGCTTTAGAGGACGGGGTGGTAGTGTAGTCTGGAGGTAGTGGAGTGGAGGTGGGTTTTGTGAATTGAGTTTGGGTCGTGATCCGTCAATTGAAGCTCGAAAGCTCTCTCCGTCTCTTCTGGCAAGGTGGCTCAATTGGGTATTTTCCATATACGGCTTAGCCTGTGGACTTGACAGTGGATCCACACGGGGCTGTACTGTTATGTAATCAGGCTGTGGGTCAACTGGTAGGTACCTACTTAGCGTTCTCCAGACTCCACTTCTTGTGCTGAATACCTAGACCGATTCGATGCATCAAGCATAAGCAGGCATGCGTGACTGCGACTGCGCGCAGCGTCATCTCTTCGTCGAGGCTACACAGGCGTCATGGTTTTCATTAAAGGTGAGGCCGAGTCTCTCCGACAATCTCGATATTCCATCCTTTGGCGACATTGCTGACGTCCCTTTCGAGCAGATGGAAAGCGCAAGGCCAGCGACGAGCCCTCGTCGCCAACCGCCTCGAAGCGCGTTAAACACAGCGATGAGTCCGAAGAGATAGATAAGAAGGCCGCCATGAAGCCTATTCCCTTTCCGGAGAAGGTGAGCTTACTCATTACTGCCGTCGTCGCGAATAGAGGAGGAGGAGGAGGAGGAGGAGGAGGAGGAGGAGGAGGAGAAGAAGAAGAAGAAGAAGAAGAAGAAGACGGATGTCTGACAAATCGCTAACCCATGATTCTTCAACCAGCCCGCCGTCATCGAGGAACGAACTGGCGAAATAGAGTTTCGCGTAGTGAACAACGATAACGACCGGGAATCCCTCATCATCCTCACAGGTCTAAAGTGCATCTTCCAGAAACAGCTTCCCAAGATGCCCAAGGACTACATCGCCCGACTCGTCTACG
Source organism: Nemania sp. NC0429 (assembly GCA_022578495.1). Lineage (NCBI taxonomy): Eukaryota > Fungi > Ascomycota > Sordariomycetes > Xylariales > Xylariaceae > Nemania > Nemania sp. NC0429. The sequence goes on along the minus strand of MU392171.1, from coordinate 381,374 downwards.
ACCGAACCCACCTGTCCATAGCGATCGTCAAGAAGCCCCTGGAAGTCGTCGGCGGCATCACGTACAGGCCGTTCAAGGGCCGCCAGTTCGCCGAGATCGTCTTCTGCGCCATCAGCAGCGACCAGCAGGTCAAGGGTTACGGAGCGCATCTCATGTCCCACCTGAAGGACTACGTGAAGGCCACCAGCGACGTCATGCACTTCCTGACCTACGCCGACAACTACGCCATCGGCTACTTCAAGAAACAAGGGTTCACGAAGGAGATCACATTGCACAAGTCGGTGTGGATGGGCTACATCAAGGACTACGAGGGCGGCACCATCATGCAGTGCTCCATGCTGCCGCGCGTGCGCTACCTCGAGATGGGCCGCATGCTGCTGAAACAAAAGGAGTGCGTCTATGCTAAGATCAGGGCCTTCTCCAAATCGCACGTGGTGCACCAGCCGCCCAAGCAGTGGAGGAACGAGCTGACGCCCATCGACCCCCTCTCCATCGAGGCCATCCGGGAGTCCGGCTGGTCGCCCGACATGGACGAGCTCGCGCGCCAGCCGCGCCACGGCCCCAACTACAACCAGCTCCTGCACCTGCTCAACGACATGCAGAACCACCAGTCGGCCTGGCCCTTCCTGAACCCCGTCAACCGAGACGACGTCGCCGACTACTACGAGGTGATCAAAGAGCCGATGGACCTCTCGACCATGGAGACGAAGCTCGAGGCCGACCAGTACACGACGCCCGAGGAGTTCATCAAGGACGCCCGCCTCATCTTCGACAACTGCCGCAAGTACAACAACGAGAGCACCCCCTACGCCAAGTCGGCCAACAAGCTCGAGAAGTACATGTGGAACCAGATCAAGACCATCCCCGAGTGGTCGCACCTCGAGCCCTAGGAGGGATATGGGGATAGAAAGCGACGGGACTCCGCCGCGCCTGCTGCGCCGCCGGAACTCGAGCGCCGCGAGTATGCCACCCGAGGGAGGTGTGCTACCCAGCAGGTCGCGACGAGCCTACTCGTCCAATCATGATTTTGCACATGACGGGTTTTGGGATCTTGGGATTCACGACGTCTCCTCCGGGTAACGTGTGATAAATACGACGAATACGGGTAGTATAGTAAGCGCCCGACGGAAGCAAGCGTTTGTGGCGCATGGCGGTGGCATTATTTGATATCGTTTTTTTTACATGAGGAGCATGGACGGTTAAGTCTAAGTAGGTTGGCAAGGCGTTGGTGGATTTACGGTTGGGGGAGGGGGGGCCGGACCACACACACCGCCCTGAGATCTTCGTTAAACACGAATCGACGCACGCGCGGATGAGGGAAACGGCGTTATTATTGCATTAGGTACAGGTGCCATAGCAGGCTGTAACTGTAGTTCTCTACCTACCTATTGACTGATTGATTGATTGATTGACTGGCCTGCGTTGTGGGGATACTTATATATATATCCAACGTAGGCGAACCGCGAGGACGACATGCTTGCTTGCGATTGCAGATTGCAGGAATACAGGATATATTATCACGTCACGGAATCATGACCACATCGCGTCAGCGTTCACAATGACACTTACCTGTACCCTCACATAGGGCGTCGACGTAGTCGTGGTTATTCTATACAAGAATGAAAAATTGTCACAACAAATCATCAAACATTTCACACAGAGGAGGTAGTACATTTGAAAAGGTTCTCATTAATCAATCGTCGGTGAGTCGTTCCCATCCATGGGCCCCTCATTTCCCGGGGGAGGAGGATGGGTGACGAAATACCATTCATTCATTTGTATTATAAAAGCAAATTAACTCCTTATCCCATAAACAAGTCTAGGCGAGCAGAAGCGAAGAAGGGGGATAGGGATGCACAGAGGGAGAGGGTGAAAAGTCTGATGTGGTTTGGATCGAAAACCAGCGCTTCCCTCGAACCTCTTGCTAGTAGAAGGGGGATTTATTTCACCCATTTGCTTGTTGAATTTTGTATTGCGTGAGGTAGTGCACGATGATAGAAAAGATGCTATGGTCTTCGGGTGCGCGAGGGGGGATGGTTGGGAAATAGAAGAGAAGACAGAAAAAGAAAAACACGGTATAAACGCCCCCTTTCGCCGGTCCAACAAACTCCCGGGTTGTATTCTAAGCTTGCGATGGATGGATAGATGACGCTGGTGATGATGGTTGTATGGTGAGGGTGGTAAAAATCGATCGAAGAACAAGAAAGAGGGGGGAAAAGGCAGAGCGCTGAGGAAACCATTCCTCCCATGTGTGTTGAAATGACAGATGCCAGGAAACTCCTCCGTGCTATTGTTTGTTTCTTTTTGAGAGGACAGACACATCCAGCCAGAGATGTATGATGAGAGTCGGGTTGTTTGTTGACTTTTCGAGCCAGCGGAAGTCGAACAAGATGCGTCGGGCTGGTTACGGTGTGTGTCCTCGCATGTATTAAAATGTCATCCGCGAATCAAATCGAAGTCGTTATGAGCTTCGCTGCTACACTATCTCCATTCATGTAGATGGGAAGCAATACATCGGATCATTCGGCAATAAAATTTTCGCAGGATCTCAAACAACCCCCTCATGCGCCAGGTCGGGCTGTGCGCTGGAATCGCACCTCGGTAGTGTTGCGACCGTCTCCATTCGCAAGCAAGCGTACATCCGGGTAAGGGCGCCTCCAGCTCGATAGTCGATCCATCATGGTCTCTATCGGTCCAGGCATACCATTTTGCGGTGCCGACTGAATGGGGTTCCGGCTGCCCCTCGAGGGTCGCTCGAGCTCAATCGTCCGTCGGATTATATCGCGAAGCCACTCTGGTATCCCCTCCCAGCGACCAGCCCGCGCCGCACTAAGCATATTAGGGGGGAAGAGGGCTTGAGGAATCAGGTTCGTGTCGGTCGGCTGCTGGCTCGGATCCGTGAGGAAGGGGAACTCGCCCGATTCGATGGCATTCTTTAACCACTGCTCCCACTCCTCTTCGTAGTGCTCTGGCATCTCGCCGGCCGCGTGACGTGCCGCCCGTTCTCGAAGACGTTCATTCAGAGCGAACCCGATGCTCTCCGACTCTCCATCGCTCTCGTCCTCAGCTTCTCCGACCTCGATGTCCTCATTTCCAACCGCTTCATCATCGTCGCCGATATCGGCGTCGTCGTCTTCGTCCTCCTCTTCATCCTCTTCTTCGTCTTCTTCTTCGTCTTCCTCCTCCTCTATCTCTTGTTGATTCAGCCAAACTTCTCCGGTACCGGCTTGAGGGGTCGCTTCGGTGACTGGGGGTCTCTCCGCCGGCTCAATCCAGGGTGACATATCATCCGAGGCCGTGTCTTGAATGGTGATGCCGGAGTCGCGTTCAAAGCGGTCCTTCGCCCACTTTGTGCCCTCCCACTTTGTCAGGCATGCGATTTCGGAATTGGTCAGGCGTAAGGTGTCGAATGCACGGAACAGGCGGCGGTGCCATTGCCAGCGGCTGAGACGAATGCGATGTATGGGATGAGTATAATCAAGACCTGGGTATTTGGCCTCTTGGGTGTCGAGGTGGCCGTAGAACGAGTGGACCTCTTGACGGACTTCAAGGATGAGGTGCCGGTGGAGAAGAGATGAAAAGTTTTGCACGTCAGTTGTGCGCGGCTTAGGGAACATGGACTCGTAAACGAGCTGGTCCACCGGACGGCCCTTCATCTTGATAGTATTCCAGTTCTCGGTGGCTGAAGAGGCTTTGTAATGACTGGTGATCGATTCAAGTGTGTGAAGCTTTGCTGGATGATCTTGGCCTCGTCCTTCTTGGAAAGTTGGGAGGAAAGCGACTAGAATATCGGAAAGGGCGCAACGTAAATAGTTGTGGGGGGATGAGAAAGATAGCAAATGCTTTGTCTGTCACAATGTTGAATATCCACAACAGTGAAATAATAAAGAATGAGTAGAAAACAACTCGATTGAATAAATGCACTGGTTCTGGCCCCGCGCTATTCATTCACTGTGTAAGATGATTGTGAGGGTATTGATGGAGTGAAGACAAACAAATCCTGCTGTGCTGGCTTGGATACAGTACTGTCCGATGTTACGTGCTGTGTCGCGCAGAGTTGAATCTGACCCAAGGAGGGCCAGGAGGGGAGCCAAAGAAGAGGATCGACAGCCAGGCAGGGAGCGCGGAGGACAGACAGGCACAGATGTACCCAAGGCATTCACTTAGCCTCTTAGACTGGCACACGATGCACAATCCACGATCCAGAGAGAGCGGGGCATGTGCCAATGGAGGAGCAGGACACAATGCCTTGGTATTCAGCTAGAGATGGAGATGGAGATGGAGATGGTCTGAGGGGGTTGAATCTACGCTCAGCCACGGGGTGTCTACTTTAGCCTCTCGGGCGTAGATGAGCTTCTTCTTGATGGTGGAAAGGTTTTGTTGTTGTTTTCTTTCCAAGTTTGGGCGAGATGGTGTAAGTGAAAAGTCAAAGAGTGAGACTGCGGCGCGAAGTGCCTGGCCCTGCTGGTCAGTGGTAGGTACGAAAAAGGAAGAACCCCCAAAGCTCGGACCGAGACAGCACAAGGGCTGGTGACCGGGGTAGGTGGAGCTAGGCCGTTTCCCAGGGGTGGGGAAGCTATCTCCTAAATCACCCTAGCGTTGATGCCTGGGGGACCCGTATGGAATGCTTATGCAAAAAAGAATGTAACCGGCTCTCATGGAAAGTCGTCCGGCTATCCCTAACCAGGGGCCCAGATGGTTCTGGTGCAGATTGATTACTGTACCTGGCCACTGTACATCGCTGTATGACACGGCTTACAGCTGCTCATTGCCTACCCGGGAGGCACTGAGCTAGGTGCTGAGCTGCCTACATCTTCCACCTACATGTACAGTACATGCGACTGTTAAATAGGTAGTGTAGGTACTCGGCACTATATCAATAACAGCAACCGCCGGACGGGCATATGAAGTCCTGCATCTCCCGTCGTCTGACCGGGTTCAGGAACCGGGGCTCATCGTGAACCTTGCTGCCCTGCTGCCCTGCTGCACTCGGGTTTTATTTCAGAGCTAAGCATGGTTCTTATCATACTCTAACCGAAGTACCGAGACAGAGGTCCGAAATAGGCAGTGTGCGAGTGAACCTACACTCCTTCGCTACCCACTATCGAGCCGCAATTAGAAACACCCGCATTACATATGGTCGGCCTGCGTGGTATGGCAAATAAATGTTTATTACAAATGTGACAGGACAAGCCAGATACTATCTCATTGGCTTATTCGCAAAGTTGGCCTAACACGTGCATGATAATTGTCTCAGAGACCGCATTCCCAAACTTGCGCTGACGTGCCGCAATCTTTAAGCATACCTAAAGTATCAACAATGGGGTTGGTTGTTATTCTCTACCTAGGTTCAGCCAGCGCACTCGGCATACAGCATACAGCGCATTATGCTCGACAGAAGTAGATAATGGGGTTGTTGTAGTATGCCCGTCTGCGCTCGTCGGCGTTTGATCCGGTTGAAGATCACTTCTTACCGATGAAATCGCCCTATCATCTACCCCTTGACCCCGGATTCCATATCCCTTCGCCCAAGAGCCGATGCCAAGTCGGGAATTAGGTAACCATCAGCAAATGCGCAGAGCAGATATTAAAGCATGATCGGCTAGGCAGGTATCAGAGATATACTTAGTATTTACCCTACCTTACCTCCCTACATCGTGCATCTCGATCCTTCTCCTTCTCCCTTTCTTCCGATTCGAGACCTACAGGCTACCTCTCCGTGTAGCCGAGTTCTCCTTCGTCAAAAACACTATTCCTCTCCTCTCACCAAAGGTCGCACGACCAAACCCGACGTAACAACCCGGTTTTTTATTTATCAGAAAGCTAAGTGATGACTGGAAGTCGGCATACTTTTCTGCGGCCAGGCGACGCACCCACAGCAGTCAAATCACACCATTCGCTGGCTGACGCCAGCCTATCGCAGCGGTCCAGATGAGGTTCGCCGCCGTTTCCGCCCTTGTTGGCCATTGACCAGGTTGTAGCAGACAGGCGAGCGGCCTCGCCACGTCAGAGAAAGAATGAGTGCTTAATAAATGCAAAATGGCCTCGCCAACGCCAGCATGTCCTTCTCAATCGCGCGACACGGTACTGCGGTGTTCATAACTTTTATAACTTCTAGCCAGAGCTAACACGTAATACCGTCACCATCGGCGACCACAATTGGATCTGTGACTACGAACCCGAAACGCCTTTGTAGGACCACCAGGACCACCACCAGATTATAAATTCTAGCCAGTTTTATAACCAGGACGTCGAGAACCACGCCATTCGTTTTGCTATGACGAGAATTCAAGGCAACTCTAAGCGGGACGGATTTATAAGCTGGTAACGTAGTATCGCCGCTGTCACCGGCTCATGCCTTCTTCACTGCTGATCGAATTCCGGGTGCCATGTGAGAAAGAGACCGATATAGGACGATTTGCGGTCCGAGGAACGGCGTAGGGTCAATGCGCCAGGGCCTTGCTCCGGCAACGTTTCTCGCGACACTTTCTGGTGCATCGCCTGCCAGAGTCTATAGGTAGTGTAATACCCCAACGCAGCACCACCAATAGGCCTGTCAAGGTCGGTCTACGAATCGACAGCTATGTCGGTTAAACTTGATTCGTCTCAACCACAATCTATCTACCTACAGCATGGGACATAGATGACCGGCTGATTTCAGTACTTATACACGATTACCAGTGTATACGGTACCTATTTGGCTGATCTGTTTCCTTGTTCTGCACTATTCGCATCCACGTGCCATTCTGCAGGTTCGAGCGGCTAGGTATCTAATCACAGGCCCGCCATGGGTGCTGGAGGGAAGTGGAAATACCTTATTACACTCCCAGATCGAAATATCCACCTAAGAGTGGAAATCGGCTTCCGAAAATCCATTCACTGGGCGCTTCCAGGGGGAGACAATGGTCCGCAATCCTATAAAAGACGGGAAGATCCGGTTGAAGCTACAGCCGACAGGGTTTTGTTCCATCTCGTCAGCCACATTCTTGGTATAAATGGCACTGATGACAGTGGACGTCTGGCACCCGCCTGGTACCTACCTCACAAAGACTCGAAAATCACACCTAGGTAGGTAAGTGAAGGAGCAATGTCGTGTGCCTGCCAAGGTTGAATCTCAGGAAGCCTAACGGGCTTCTCCTGCCGCCGCCTTGACGACAAACTACACCGGTTCCGGTAAGAGATGGGCATAGCTGGTGTGGCGGTGCGCGCGGATTGTCACCCTAGCACATGGGTTACGACAGAGCTAAAATGCAAATGCATCCAACACCACCACATGATTGACGCCGTGATATGCGAGACGAGGCCGATGGCTCTGGTATCCATGGTCCGTCTTCATATACTGGGCAGCCATCCCCTCGTTATTCGCGGGGTTTTCTGCTTTTTCTCCTTCGATTTTCAACGGTGATGGCTGGTAACCTAGAGCACAACCTCCTTCGGTCAAGCTGACCTGTCGAACCCCCATCTCAATCGCTCTTCTTCTTCATCCATGCCAAGCGACGACTAGTTTAACGATTTCCCGAGTCTGTTGTTGTGCCGTAGATCCAATGGCAGACTATATCAGTAATAACAACGACGACGACACCAGCGGTGACAACCCGGAGGGGACCACAATCTTCAACCGGGATGAACCGCAATGGCCCATGTCATTCGCCATGACGACGCCGCTATCAGATAAAACCCCTCCCCGTCAATGGTGGCGTCACGATTACTACCGCAATCCCCAAGGCCGGTGCGTTGAGGTGCTCTATAGTAAGACGAAGTCGGAGTCGGAGGATATCGCGCGACAATTTGCAGACGAACCAGTTCTCGGCTTCGACATGGAATGGCCATGGGACGCTGAGGATCGACCGAAATTGCAAGACAGGATTGCCCTCATACAGCTAGCCAGCGAGCGGAAGGTCGGCTTGTTTCATATTTCCCAGCACGAGGGGACGACGGTGGACGACTTCATGGCGCCGACTCTCAGGGCGATTCTCGAGTCGCCGAAAATCATCAAAGCGGGGGTCGCCATCATAAACGCCGACTTTAGACGGTTGAGAGCGTTTTTCAACCTCGAGCCGAAGGGCGCGTTCGAGCTCAGCCACATGCACAACCTGATCACATACGGTGCCATCGATCCCCGAAAGGCCACCACTAGACTACGCTCGCTGACGAGCCAAGTCGAGCAGCATCTCGGCCTACCACTGTGGAAAGGGAGCGCGCGGACAAGCGATTGGGCCCAGCCCTTGAGCTACACCCAGACTCAGTATGCTGCCACTGATGCGTATGCTGGATTCATGCTATTCCACTGCATGAACGCGAAACGCCTGGCCATGGACCCCGCACCCCCACTCCCAGTATGTGCAGAGACGTATGCTGGTGTCTCTGGGGTCCGCAGATCGCTCAGGCTGGAATCGATATCGGAAGACGGCGGGGTACAGATCATCAGCGTAGAGGACTTTTACAAGATGAAAAATGCAGAAAAAGAGAGGATCGCGGCTGGGGAGAAGGCCGGCAATGAGGGTGGTAATGACGAAGGACGACCCGTGGTCACAGAAGCATCTAAAGACGGGGCTCAAGAACCACGCGTAAGAAATCCGAAGCCACGCAAGGACGCCAGAGCAGCGAAAGTGCACATCGAGATCAAGATGGATAATTCGTGCTGGGCACTGTATAGCCGACTAGCGTCCCACCGCAGGCAGCTTGCCTCATCGCAAGGCATCACTGCCTTGAAAATTGCTCATAACAGGCTGTTACAAGCTCTGGCGTTTCATCGCCCCGCGAACGAGCAGGAACTATTCCTGGTACCCGGCGTCGGTAGGATCAAGGCGGCGGAATATGGGCCCTCCTGGTTGGAAATCATCGCGGCCTTCAAGGCGGAACAGAAAGGGGAAGGTGGCGGCCACAACATGAAACAAGGCGACGACGAGAACAAGAACGGTAACAACAACGTAGAACATATCGCTGCCTACAGCGACATAGAACAGAGTGTCAACAATCAAGCGGAAAGCGGAGACGCTCTTCCCGTGATACAAGATCACCCGTCGAAGCGCAGAAGAATCGTTCGCGTTGGCCGCTCGAAAGAGATATTGATCCCGCCCAGCGAGACCCCGGCTGTCTTGAGTACGGGCTTGTCATTTCACTTCGGCGAGACAAGCCTAGCCGATAGAACCTCGACATCACCTCAACCCAAAAAGCAAGGCAATGCCCAACCCGACTTCAATTTCGACGTCGACGCCGATTTCGATGCCGATGATTTTGACTCAGTATTTGGGCCGCCGATGGAAATACCCTCGCCGTCCACGCTGAAGCGAAAACGAGACATAGTCGCACCGACAGATCACATATACCAACGGGATCGATCGGCAGGCTTTGCGCGGATGCCGATTCCTATCCCCCGGGCTCTAACACCCGTCAAATTGGAGCCACCGAGAGAGGTTATAATAATCGCGGATTCGGAGCCCCAACAACCAGCTCTGTCAGCGCCGACATCTGTCCCAGCACTTCCATTCCCATCCTGTTTAGCGTCGACGGCCTCGAGGGCATACACCCAAGCGCCGCCCGAAAATACTGGCTTGGAGAAGGTCATTCTGCGCAATAAGCTAGAGGCATATGTCAAGAGCGTCGTCTGGGCGATGCATCCCAAGCCGATTGAACCATTGGTATCCGAGGCCACGCTACAATACTTGATTACGGCGATTCCGCGGACCGTGGATGAGTTCCGCCGAGCCCCGGACATACAACGACTGGTGGAGGCCTGCGAAATCGTCAAAATGGACGTCTGGCGGACGTTTGAGAAGTGGACGCGGAACCTGGGCGTCGTGGCTGGTGTCGGGTCGTCGGGGTAGAGCTAGATAGGACTTAGGTGTATATGTGTGAATGTGTAAAGACGCGACGGGCGGAACGGTGTCGGGAGTCGGACTGTATTCGAGATATTGGCATTTATTCCGGATTTTGGGCGGATTGAACGTAGGATATGGTATGATACCCTTTTCACGACAATATATAGACGGATCGATAAATAGATGCACTACCCGGGGAAAGCTGCACAAATTTTGCATCGCGACACCAAACAACGAAATCGATAGCTGTGCATTCAATCCAAAACCCATAGCTTCCATCGACTATCCATCGACTAGCCGATTGATCCAGCGTGTCAATATGACATCAACATTGTAATCTGAGACCATGTCTTACCACGTCTCGCGTCCGAGACGCGTTTACTAGGCTCGCTAGGGTAGCATCACGCAGACATCAAGCAGACCGGCCAGTCAACCAGTCAGCCAAGCAATCCTCTTCTTCGCCCCCATCCGCACGGGACAGAAAGCAATGAAAAAGCGCGTTCGTCATCGACTTTTTTTGTTACAAAAATTCCCTATCCGGCCGAAGCCAAACAGGAGTGGTCATAGTATAGTTTTCAACTAGCAAAAACACGCACTCGGATTGCTCCTCATTGTGACGCGTAAAGCCCGTGCACTGGGATGAGGAGAGGAAAAAAGAGGGAAAAGGGAAGAAAGTTGGGGGGGTGCGAAGGGGGTGTTTTATAGCCAGGGTTCGAGCTTACTGCCCCACATATCTACTGCCTGCCCCATTAAAAGCGCGGAATAGCGGCTGTGCACACTGTACACATTGTACCACAGATACTGCACACAGTGTGAGATGTCTCGAGAGCATCGCACGGTAAACACCAATCTTGCTGCTTATTTTGCAACAACTGAACTTCAAAGTAATCACGAAGCACGCAACAATGTGAATTAAAACAACCCTGTATTATGATCGAGCAATAGCCCTGGAATTATGGCATTATCGCCAACCCTGCTCCCTTAGATATCCGACTTTTTCCCCCATGCGGTAAATGCAAGTAATTATCAAGAAGACAATGCGCCCAACCGATTATGCAAAAACAAAAGATGCTCCTCGCCGTCTCCCATCGCCTCCAATTACCCCATCACATCACATTACAATACGATTAAGCCCTATAGGTCGGTTCCACTATTAGTCGTCATGTCCTCCTATGTCGACGCATCCGGGGCATTCTGAGGGTCTGCGGGACCAGCGGCATCGGCGGGGCCAGGCGCAGGAGTCGGCTCGGGGGTTGGCTCGGGGGCCGTCTCATTGTCGTCGTCTCCCTTCTTGTTACCGCCGAAGCAGGTGTTGTCCCGATCTGTGGAAGTTCACGTCAGAAATTGCGATATACTCAACCTGAGATAGGGCGGCGGTGATACTTACAGCAAGATATCAGGCATTCCGAACACTGGGGAGCCGAGAGTTAGCAACGTCGTCTTCTGAGCGAGATGTGTAATACCGGGATGTATGTGATATCGAGGCAAGTGATCTCAGGTGACCAGAAAGGAGAAAACTTAAAACAAGCCACCCGGCATTATTACTTACCTCCTCCGCCTCGCCCATGCAGTTGGGCACACACTGGGCCGGGCAGAGCTTGGACTCGAAGTTGTGGGCGAAGCAGCTGGCCTGGCCGTAGAGGCCGTAAGGGTACGAAAACAGACCGCCGACACTCCCGAAGATCAGGTCTCGGAGGTTGTCGAAAATAGAGTCGTTGAATGGTGTTATCGGCCGAGCGTAGGCTACCGCCGCAAGAACGCTGAAGAATGAGCTGGGACGCATTTTGGAGGATGTGTGTAGGGTGTGTGAAGGGTGTGTAGTAGTAGAGAGTGCGTGGAAGTTGGCCCGAAGGTGGTATTTGCTGAAATGTTAGGTTGTCGGAGGAGAACGATTTATATGCTTGTGCGTCAGAAAGGAGCTGGGCTGTTGATGATGACGTTGTTGCTGCTATTGATTTTGCTGTGCTGTGCTGTGCTGTGCTGTTGCTGTGCTATGCTGCTGCGGTTGCTGTGCTGTGCTGTGTGGTGATGGAGAGAGGGTTAACAGATTTGCGCTCATGCAGACTCTTATACTTACTTCTATGCGACGAACACGACGACATCACTGACAGGGAGGACTACGCAGACAGAGGAATTAAGCCTAGTAGAATACCTTGAGCCGGGAACGCATCTACAAATATAATGGCCAGAAATTCCTAGAGAACCACCACCACGTGGTATGCCTATCGCATGGAAAAGCATGTCTCAGTCAGCCGTCCCACAACCTGGATAGCCGTCGCCTCGCAAATCTAATAGTCCCAGCTTTAGGCGGATTCCAGGCCGTTCAGACTATAGAAATCGCATGGCTCGCTTTGAAGCGTTGGAGCGAGGGCACGTTATTACGACAGCAAGGCTCATTTCGGATAATCCAGGGTCCCATCCAATGTCTTGCCAGCGTGTCGTCGCGAAGAACTGACGCGGGTATAATGGCATTCCCCATCGATAAGTAACTTGGAAGACCACGCCACTTGTCACGTCGCGGTCTCTGGAGGACCCCGCGTCATGGTCTCACCTTCAACGCGTATCAAAATCGCGACTCACAATGATCTAGACTCGACGCGTTGATGGTCCCAAAAGCACGAGGACTCTTTATCTAGCCTAGCAATCCTCGACGACGCATTGTCTGTCAGTCATAGTAACTCTTTCATAGCCCTGATATTTGACGATTCTCACAGTCACCTAGGCATCAGGCATCTCTACCCCAACAGCCTCAGATAAAGGACAGAATGCACAATGCCAAGTGCGCATCACGCGAACTCTCTGCGTCAAAGCATCGACAATAAAGACTGGATCTCTTCAGCTCCACGCTCCTCGCTAACAAAGAGAATATAGCTTTGAGGCTGTCACAAAAAAATCACCTCTAAAAATAAGTGTTGAAAGAGCTATTCATAGCCTTGATCCTCAGTCTCGTCCAAAGAGCACAAGGGGATATTTAAGGCATATGTCCTCTCATGCAAGTGCGTGGGCATCCTTCATCTCCAAGTCAAGTCGCAATCCTTACTAGATCTATTACTTATTTCTTAACACACACTCGCTTCTATTCTTCATCTTCTATCTAGATCTTCGAATCCTTCATTTAATACGAGTTCTCTTTAGAAAGTCCACTCATTGATTTCACATCGACAGAACAAAAACAAGCCCTCATCAGAAGATCAGACATAAATCTACCGCCACTCCTTACACCCTTCTCAAAACACAATACAAAAGAAGCAAAAATGCAAATTTCAGCACTCTTCTTCGCCACAGCCCTCCTTTCCCTAGGCACAGCGAGTGTCATCCCAGCCATGCGCGGGCCCGCCACGGCAACAAAAGTGACGTTTCTCAACCCGTATACGCGACGGGGGCAAACGGACATCAACGCCGCGCTGGAGCCCCGGAATTTTGCCAAAGTGCAGTCCGACCGCAGGAAGGCGTTCGGCGAGTCGTCTTGACGGGGCTTCTGATGATTCCAACCACACCATTTGAGAATAGGTTTAGAAGGGAAGGCTGGCCCGTCCTACCTATACACTTCACTTTTTAAAGCCAATTTACACCTAGATCTTGACAATGAATCATGAGACTTGATCAAAAATCGTACCTTTTACCTCTCCGAGTTCCGCTATCTTGTGAAGCTAGTGCTAGTATTGTCTTGTATCTTGCGTTTTAGCTGTAATTCCTCTCATTTCTCATCACTCATACACCAAGCCATGGCATAGCACCCCATATTACAGGATTCTGCTGAAGCCAGCGCTCTTTTAGCCCCGACTAGGAATCGTACATAAACAAAGCACGCCATGGCAATCATCATTGGGGAGGAGGTGCAGGGGAGAGGGGGATTCCATCTTTAGACCTTACACCGTTTCAGCACAAAACTTCAGAAGGACTCTCAAGCCAGCTATCCGTGCCCAATATCATCGTCCAAAGATTCGTCAACGACCGCTCGAGCTGCGCCACCCGTGCCGGGGAGTTCGACAGCCCATCGTAGGACCCCGCGTACGAGTAAAAGGCCATAACGCTCTCGAGGCTGTGCAGGAAATCGATATCCTCGTCTTCGGACCCAAAGCTCGCCCGATCTCGCAACCATTCCACTGCATACTTGGCCGTGAGACCGCCGCGCCGCCAGGTGGCTCCGTCGAGGAACCAGCGCCCCTTTGCGGCGACCTATTTGTTTTGGGCGAGGATCCCGTCAGCGCGGTTGCCGGAACGATGACTTGCCGAAGACATCTCGCTCGGTGATGACGAGACTCACTCACTCACCTCTAGGAGGTTATTATTCCTCATGTTCATGTGTATGGCAACGATACAGCGCATCGCGTACTGGACGTACGGCTGGAGAGAGGAACGGGCCGTCTTTCCCTCTCCACCCGGCGAGCCACGACGAATCGGCTGACTGACGCGCACAGATAGGTAGACGACGAACATGACGCTCTGGAGACTGCCGAATTCGGGAAAGGGCTTGTTCCAGAGAACTTCGGGAGGTGTCCAGAAGCACTGGCGCCACCTCATCACCAGACGATGAAGCCGTCCTCGCGTTTCGATTCGCCATCCGGGCAGATCCCCTTTTGCCGTTTCGGCATCTACCTCCTCGTCGACCATGTAGTCTAGTAAGTATGATATAGTATGGAGCACGATGTACCGGCCGGTCATAGAGAGCATGTCGGGCAGCTCATCTCGCCTGTGATCGTCGGCTAGCAGCGCGGTGATTGCCCGTGGCAACGTCAAGCCGCGGCCACGGCGCTCGCTCCTCATACTCGCCGCCAACCCGTCGTCCTCCCTTGTCAGAGACTGCGACATCGCCAACAGCTGCTCTGGCTCGCCCGGTAGGTCAAGCGCCTGAAACAATCGCGGCGGGTGCAGCTTGATGCCAAGCAGACTCGTCTGCGTCAAGACGCAGTAGAATTTCCACAACGTCCACCGGATCTCTTCCCGGCAAAGCTCTCGCTCCACAGACCCGTCGGCGGCGCTCTCGGGGAGCCCTTCTCCCGCGGCTAGCATGTTCACTAAGACACGGGCTTCCCCGTTCGCCATTTGACCGAGCATTGGCTCGACCCAGGCGGGCAGTTTATCGACTTCCAACCACTGGAGATACTCCACGAGGAGGATCTTCGTCTGGAAATCCCACAAGACGTCGGGCGAAGGTGAAGGCGGAGACGAAGACGAAGACGAGAGGACCCAGGGTTCCGTGCGGCGGACGGCCTCTCTCCAGAGGTCTTCCGCCAGGCTCTTGTACTCCTTTATGCCTCTCGCGCCGAGCGCCGCGAGAACGAGCGCGCGGCCGCTCGCGAGCCAGTTCACGCGCAGGGAAGAGGACCGTATGAACGGGAACCACTTCAATTGCGACTGGATGTAGTGTGTCGTGCAGAACTTTATCACCCCCTCTGACCCGGGGGGGATCCGACCATCTGCGAGGCGGATCAACTCGGCGCTGCAGGCGACGCAGACTGTGCCGTTGTCGACATGACACGAGCACGTTGCCTCGTCGCTCTCCTCTATCCCCTCCCCTCCCCCCTCCTTCTCCTCCCCATTTCTATTGTTCCAATCGTCGGTGACACCATCCGGAAGATCTGAAGGATCAGAATGACCACAACTTCTAGCCAAACCGTGCACACTCGCGACTTCTCGCCGGGCTTCATGGGATCCAGACACGGATAACGGCTGCTGCTGCTGCTCCTGTCCCCTGAAACTAGGCAACGCAGGCGGCAGAGGTCCGCGGCGCGGCCGCCGGCGCTTCTCTGCGTTCTCGGGCCTATGCACGGCCTCGTGCCGCCTAAGGACGTCGAGCCGGTGGAAGAACAGCCCGCAGTCCGGGTGCGGACACGCGAACTCGGGCCGCCGATGGCTGAGCTTGTGTCTCTTGGCGTGGTCCTTGCGGGAGAACTCGGCGCTGCAGTCGGGGCATGCGAATCTCTTCCTCGTCGTCGTCGTGACCAGCGGCGTCATCGTCAAGGCTCGAGAGCGCCGGCTTTCCCCCACGAGACTTTTGTGGCGACGAGATGAGACCACGAAATTCAGATTGCTTGCTTGCTGCCCGTTTACAGATGGCGCCTGCGTGGAGGAAACATTATAGCTGCGCGCCTACTTATCGGGATATGTTTCGTTCGTAAATGTAAAAGCCTCTTCTCGCGACGATGAGATCTTTCGTCGTGCCCACTCATGCTGACTGAATTGACTAAGGATGGCTGTAAATAGAATCAGTTTCTCCTTGGCATCGCTCTGGGCCACGAAATGCACATCAGCCTTGGCTCACACGCCCCATGTCAACCAAGAAGTGAAGATATGCCTTGAGTCTCATCTCTCTCGATTCCTTTTCTCTTGTGGCGTTATAGCTGCCTATGCTATCGGGGGGAAAAACACGATATTGACGGGATCGTCTTAATGTGCCGAGGCCGGAGTTAAGAAACGACAATTAGCATAGATATTCGTCTTCGTCTCGGAGAACAGGCCACATATCCATTAAATCCGGACATAGACATGGGCATCTTACTAGCTTGCCCGGCCTGGTCATCTTCGGGTGGTGGTACGATTCGGGCCCAGCCAACGGCCCGTCCCCGTCCGTAAACTCCGCCCCCAACAAGCACGCATGACTCGGAATCATCCCGATAGCCCCTGACCACCACACTTCACTTCACTTCACTTCACTTCACTATTCCACCCCCAAAAAAACCGGCCCTCTCAATCAAGCCCCTCATTCAACCACCCAGCCTCCGCCTCTCCCGCATCTCCCTTACGCTCGCGCGCGCTCGTTCCCGCTCCTGCTCCTGGAGCCTCTCCCGCCACCGCAGGAACCGCGGGTCCTCGTCGTCCGAGAACACGGTGTGGTCCCCGGCCTCGCAGCTGTAGCACCGGAGGTGCCTGCAGCGCGCGCAGTCGGACCACCGGTTCGTCGTGTCGCAGCGGCAGCACGCCCAGACGCGGTAGTCGCACGGGCACCAGGCGTGGCCGCACTTCTCCTCGCGGAACTCCTCCCCGCCTGACACGCGGTGGCACTATAACATAACATAACATAACAGTCAGAGCTAGTAAGGTGATTCCTCTTTTGAGCAGTTCCGGTGCTCCTTCCCCCCCTCCCCCCCTGGAGACATACTCCCGAGACACAGTTTCGGGGGGGGGGGGGGGGGGGGGCTCTCATGCTTCTAGAACGGGAAGAAAAATGATTCCGAAAGTTACTGTACTCACGTAGGGCGTCCCGGCGCTTTGGCATCGACGCCAGTGGATGGCCGAGTGTCCGCAGCTCACGTAGTAGCACATGATCCCGACGCACATGATGGTTTCATGCTTCCTTTTGCTCTTTGGATTCTTTATTTATTGATTGCCTGCCTGCCTGCCTGCCTGTGCTTCTTCTTTGCTTCGTGCTATTGCTTGGCTGGGATTGGGATTGGGGTCCGCACACCTGCTCGCGCTTGAGGTTGTAGGTTTGATCTGGGCTGACTCGTTATGGCACGAGGTGGTGGCTTAAAAAACTCACAGTAATACAATCGTGGTGAGCGCAACGTACTGTACGAAATTGGTGTTTATCGGGCTTGAAAGATGCTGTCTAGACAGGCTGACGACGGTAAGAAGTGATGAGCTCTCGTCGATGAACCGTATGAGGATCTATCAAGCCTAGTTGTTCAAGATATGGCTAAGAGCAAACGATGTGTGGGCGTGCTCTGTGACTACATCTGTAGCCGGGGAAGCGGACTCAGGTTACGTATGGTTTGACGCGGAATGAGTAACATTCAGAAGCAGTTCGTGTCCCATGATGGACATGTGCCTGGATTAATGACTGTTATTAAACTTGTGGCACGTTCCTCGTCCTGCTATTATTTCGTGATGCGATCTAGTGCGACGGTCCCTCGCGAGCTGCGAGCCAGCGGTGAACAACCGACAGTAGTGTCACTAAGGAAGCTTTCCTCGCCCCTTTGTATTTATCGTCGGACCTCAGGCGGAGATTGCATTGCCGATACCGATGCTTCGATTGAGTTGGAAGTCACTAGAGGGTGGTCCAAGATAAACGAATCGTTCGAGTGTGAGAGGAAAGCCGTCTCAATAAGGCCGTACCTCGCTCATCTCGAGTTCCAGTAACATACGTACGTGTTTGATACTGAATCGGTGCTATAAAGCCAACCCTCAGACACCCCCCTTTCGCACTCGTCACACCGCTGGAACGCGAAGCATGGTTCCCATCTCCTTGCCTGATTACCTCTTGCCTGCTTGTAAATTATGGTCTACATTCGTCTATTCATGCCCCTCACAGAGAGAGGTTTGCGATCCCAGATGGCTGTGTTGCATGATCTTATGGCTTCCAGTGAACCCCAAGGTGTTTCTGCCGCTCGTCCACCGTAGCGGCGAACCCGCGCAACTGGTACCCATCGTATCGAGTAAAGTTCTTGCAATACCAGAGGTAAGCTGAAAATATTTTGTCCTCGATGACGCATGGCAACAACCCTGGCGTGTTTCTTCCAGGTCATGCAAGGGAGAGTATGCGCATAGCCTGTCCACGTATATGGCCCAAGCCTCAATCTGGCAATGAATGACGTACGTTGCTAGGTAGCCGCCGACCAAACTAGATAGTAGATAACACAAGACTCTTTTTGTTGCCCGTTAATTACGATAGGGTAGCATTGACGTGGCGCAATCGTTTCTTCGAGATTACCTAGAAACGGTTCTTACATCGATGTAACCGAGGACGCACGTCTGAAGTACGACGAGGCCTCGCATTCGATACGTAACGTAAGTAAGCAGGCGGTTACAGTCAGATCCTTAGATGTGGGGGATGATTTGAGTGCCCTCGTACACGATAATCGAAGACAAGACATTACGAGCTATCAAAATCAAGATTACCTTTACTCTTCACGTAAAGCGTGGGATCGACAAAGCCGGCTGTACTGGGCCCGGAGCCAGACCGGCTCTTGGAGACTCGATGCCTTGATGAGCCCCCCGGTAGAGAAGGCGGCGAGCGTCAACGCGCCGGATTAACCCCCTATAGCCCGAAATCCGTAATCCCATAAACCTCATGTAAATCTCACAAGCCTCATAGCTACGACTCACGAGGGGAGGGGTCACGAGCCGCAAAGACGACGTTCGTAAACAAGCAGAGCTACCTTATCCCATGAAAATTCAGAAGAGCCCGGGTTTCAAAAAATACAATCTCTAACTAACGCTTTTATTTTTCAAAGAGATTCCCGTCGTCTATTGTGAAAATAATTCCCATGCATCATCCGTGCATACATGCATTCGTGACGCCACTTTTGCGGGAAGCTGAACCCTCAGCTTTTCTTTTCTTTTGCTTTCCCCCCTTTTCCCCTCCCGATTACTATGATAAAGATCTGATTTTAATAACGGCCGTCCCATGTTTCCCTGGTCCGTCTCTGTCTATATCCAATGAATCTGTCGAATCGTTATCACACACAAGAGGTTCCCCTGGCCAAATTGACACAAAAATGTCGCACTAATCACTTGGGAATATCGCACCCATGAAAAGCATAATGCCCGCTCTGACAACGCCACGCAAACTCCTTACAGGCCTGCAAAAAAAAAAAAAAAAAAAAAAAAAAAAACTTTTTAAAAAACCGTTCAGTCATCTAGGGCCCTATTCAACGAGCATATCTCCTACCACCACCACCGCCGCCAACCATGATCGGACTGGGCCCTCGGTCTTGGTATCTCCGGCGCTCTCGTCTATCCATCTCATCAGCCGTCAAGTTTCGCCTCGTATCTCTCTCTACTTCCCGAGAATCTCGATGCCGGTCTCTTATATCCAAGACGGCGTCATGGCGTCGGCGGTCAGCGTCGGCGTGACTACTGGTTCTCCTGTTGGTGGCTGGGCGCAAATAAGCCTTTTCTCTACGAGTCTTTCTCTGTAAATCTTCCAACTCGCGCGCTCTCTCGCGATCTAGCTCACGCTCAAATTCTCGCTCTCGTTCTAGCTCACGACTGATCTGACGATCGCGAGAGCGATTTTGCTCCCGACCATCACGTGTGGTGTATTTCGGGGTGATATCCTGTAGCGACCCGTCGCTTGTGTAGGATTCACCTGACAGGCTACGGCTCGGACGAGTACGTGGAATCTCTTTCCGATAGCGTACACTCGGATGAAGAGTAGGATCGAACTCCCTGGAGCTACTACGATGTCGACCAGTTGAGGATAGGAGAGAAGTAAACTTGTGTTTGAGTTCGGCCGGAATGCTCATCCTCCTGGTATCTTCGGCCCGTAATTCACTGCGACGGTTTCGACTTGGAGCCGGCGCTGGAACGGCGGTGGCTACAGGTATACGTCGAACAACTGGCGGTGGTTGAGGTATCGGGCCACTGTGGCGTGGGGGGGAAGCTCGCACCGTATCGGATTCCGAGTCCGAATCAGGACCCGGGGCGGCGTACGGTGATTGGTAGCTGTGACTATGTCGACGGACATTGGGTGGTCGGTGGGGGTCCAGATGCACAGATGACCGCGTATCTTCCCTCACGATAACTGGTGGAGGTTTGACGTCCGAGTGTCTCCGGCCTCGGGGGAAATCATCCAACGAGCTGCCGCTGCTGCTACTCACCCTGTGGTTGGCCTCTGGTGCTATGGGATGACTGGGATGTGGCGGATACCTGGGCTCCGATACGTGCACATATGACATGGGTCGTCTGGACCGGAAATACTCGGACTCGGGTCGGTAACGAGGTGGAGTCTTGGTCGATGACGTGAAGGCTTTGGTGTCGGAGGTAACGTGTATTTGAGGATCGGTATCGTTACGTCGTGGGAGCCTGTCGTCGTCGTCCAGTGGTGTAGCAGCCTCCCGAAGCTTCTCTCCGCAGGCCTTGTGCCATTCGTCCACGGCAGGGTCACACACAGCAGGAAAAGCTGTGGCGGGCAGATCAGCTGGGAAGCTGTCACCTGTATTGGGATTTCTCAGGTTCCAGTTCTTCACAGCATACTGCAGATATGATACATGTTCTTCAGGTCCGAGGAGGACCTGGATTGATTGCCATCTGACAAACCCCCTCAAGGTCAAGGCAGGGACGGATGGCGCTGCAAAATCATTATCTGGCGTGGGCTGCAGGGTATGTTGGACCCCGAGAGCCTGCCATATGTATGATAACGTCCTGTCGGGGGCGTTTAGGAAGAGTGAATCATAATCGCCGCCTACTGCATGATAGAAAGCAGAAAGTTTCCGTGCGTTGAGTTGCTTGTCATTTTTATCACCGATATGATCAATCTGAAGGACGAAGGTTAGCATACGCATACAGGACAGGCGAAAAAGATGAAGAGGAGGAGATAATGTGTGACGACTAACAATATACTGTCCGATAGCACGCAGGAGGGCATCAAAAGTGGTAGTAGGCGATTTGTCTTCGCTAAAAAGGTATCCGTAGTACGACTTTCCATCGACTTGCGGTTTTTGTGACTTATATGACTTCGGTGTTTCGGGTTGCGACTGTGACTGAGACTTCGACTGCGAACGCGACTGCGGCTGCGACTGTGGCTGCGTCTGTGGCTGTGACTGGGATTGAGATGAAGACCGACCTCGGGTACGAGGAGAGTCGGTAGTAGTAGAAGGGGACGGCATAGTAGAGGATGATTCTTTTGCGCTTGGTTTGAAAGAGGTCGCCATTGGAAGGAGTCTAGAGGAAGAAAAACGATGGCGAAGACGACGACGACGAGAACGAGATATAAAGTGGACCGATCCAGGGATTCTAAATGATGATATAGTACAATAACGAGGACGAGGTCACTTGTCACGATCGATAAAAGGAAGGGGAAGGGGGAGAGTAAGGTGAACGGCAGCGCGGCGAGGGGCACGATGGCTCCTGAGGGACAGGGTGGGATGGCCTGCGATGATTGGTCGCGGGTCGTTCAAAATTGCGCCCAGGCACATCCAAGACTGGTATCGAAGACTGATAATGCCGGTATGATGATGTATTGGCGCAGCACAGCTTCTGCCGTGTGACGAAAGCGAGGCGGCATACGTGCACGTTCAACGGGATATGGGACGAAAATAAGGCGTAGGCGGCCGAGGAGGTGAGGATGAGAGATGGACTCGCAGATGGAATCGCGGATGGACTCGCATTTGGATACGACCGCAAACAGAGCGGGCGACCGACTGGAGGAGTGGGAGGATCGAGTGCGCACGATAGGGAGGCGGTTCCTTGGCGGGTCGCTTACGCTAGATTAAACGATAGGATGTGCTGTAATATGTTGCTGTAATTTTGTAGTGTAGCGTAGGTGGTGTATGGGCGTAATATGCTCAGCTATGGACGAGCCAGTCGATGATGGGCGAGAATAATTGGTAGTTGTAGGTCGGGTGTGGAGGATTATAAGGATAGACAGCTCCGGTCAGAGCTGCACGTACGTACATACGCTACGGCCAAGAATAGGTAGGGAGAGTTAAGTGGTGTAGCTAAGTGGTGTACCAGGCGAGCCAGGTAGGTAAGGTAGAGCACAGGTAGGGACAGGGAGAGCGAGTGATTAGGCTGCTACCGACCATAAATCGTGGTGATGCGGGACGATAGACCGATGTTGGTGTCGTAAGGTTGATTGATTCCTGCCCAGATGTTAGGTAGGAGGAGTAGCTAAGGTGGCACGATATTTGGTACAGTGCCCATCCCACCAACCATACGGGCCCAACGTCATAGTCATGCCTAAATGGGACTAGGTAAGGAATTGACTAGGCAAAATCTACTAGGTACCTACTTCTAGTTTAGGTTAGTGGTGTTAGCGTCCGCCTGGCTAAATCCGCTACCATGGTCCGCCGTGTGCGCCCTACCTAAAGTGATCAGCTACGCTACCCACTATCTAACTACGCCCGAACGAGTGCAATTAGAACGAGTGGGCGTTTTTTACCGGCCGCCCAGGTTCTCTCAGATTCTCTACATCATCTTGAATGCACGTTGGGACCAGGCACTTGCATCGTCATTTGCGTCTGCATACCCACGATGCGCAGTAAATATAGGCAATTTATCCTTCACCGGCATGCTGTCGAATGAGATAAATGATCAGAGAGCAGAATGCGACTCTTACACAAAACCTGCGCCATTCCAGGCATCCAACACAGCCCTCCGGGAATACAACATCGCAATCCGCGCATCACAGTAGTTCGCCCGTCGCCTGTAACTTGCAGCATGTAGTTAGGTATCGTCCCCCTATCATGACAAGCACAAGTTCCACAGCGCCAGGCCCGTCCCGACAACGGGAACGACGGCCCTGACGATATTCAGGTCCCCCCATTTCTTGATCAGCGATCTGGCCGTGTCGTCGCTCAGTGTCTTCTTCTTCTTCTCAGCACCCTCCTCGGACGCCGCGAGCAGCTTGCCGTTGACGCCCATGATAAAAGTGAGCGTATACGGGACGATGAAGAAGGTCGAAAGGCCGGCCGCCGCGAAACCCCGCCACTCGAGGCCGTGCGACCAGCAGCGGTACGCGACGTGCCAGTAGTTGATGGCGTTGAGCACGCCGAGGGTCGGCACGATGGCCTGCCCCCGGACGAACTGCATCCTCCATTGACGAACCATGACCTCGCTCGAAGCCCCCGCGTTGATGATGGACGGGATGCCTAATATCGAAAAGCTCGCCCCCATGCCTGTTGTTGGTCCGTTAGCCCTCACGTCATGTTATTACATGTCACATTTCGCCGTCCAACATTTCGCATGTCGGTAGGCAGCATAGAGCGATTAGGCAAGTTGGGATGAGGTAGGTTGTAGGTAGGGTGGTGCAGTGTAAGTGACATGTACAAGGGGTCAAATTTACCTGCGGCCCATCCCGAGGCAAGTATAGAAGTGGCCGCGGCCACGGTCAGGGATGTAGCATTGAGTGCCATTATATTTTTAATATTAGATTAAGTTGAGATGAGCGCAGCAGTAGGTTATGTAGCTTTGTGTATTAAGCTTGTTGCGACCTCCGATGTTTCGATGTCTGAGAATCTGAGAGAAGGGATGCGATGATAGCGATGTTATCAAATCTTCATTTCAGCTTCTTCCCCCCTCCTTTTTATCATTCCCTGATCGTTGGCATGACGATGCGTCATGGTTGACTAGATCAGCACCGAAACAGTTGATTACCGAGCATTGACAGCAACCGGTGCCTTCAGGTGTGGCTCGGTCCCGAGCCCGTGGTTAGCTCTACTGCGACTCGGCATGCGTATCTCCCCGCTGGCTGTCCTCGGAGGATCGAAATCTATACACTCCTCGTCATGTAAGTCGCATTCGCTTCACATATCCCTGGGCCAATGAGATCAACAATAGACAGTGGCCGAGGCATATTGCATCCTTCAAATGCGACAAGGAACTGATGAAAATAATAATAATAATAATCTAATATTAGATAGGTACTTGTTGGTAGCTTCTCGTGATTAACCCCTCCTATTCAGCTTCCCGGCGCCTCAAGATGAAATTTAATAAGCCCAACGTTGGCCCCCGCAAAGGCGGCACGGCTGTCGGGCTCAGACCATGTCTTAACCTCCTTGAAGCCG
Organism: Nemania sp. NC0429; assembly: GCA_022578495.1. NCBI lineage: Eukaryota > Fungi > Ascomycota > Sordariomycetes > Xylariales > Xylariaceae > Nemania > Nemania sp. NC0429. The sequence continues at coordinate 357,103 of MU392171.1, read as the reverse complement.
GCCTTCTCCAGAATCCTCCCACTTCCTTTATTTTCCGCATCGATTACTGCCATGAGAACCTCCGGCACTCGTACCACGGCGGCATCATCGTTCTTCCCACCCTCCCCTTTACCCTCAACAACCTCAACCGTCTTCCCCACCAACGCGGCATCAATTTCAAGCTCGATCTCGCTTCGCGGTAGCGCCCAATAGGCCTTAGTGAAGGCTCGCAGGAACTCGGTTCCGAGCCCCTTGCCCCAGTACTCCTTGCGGAACATGTATCCGACCTCCGGCCAGCCGGCCTCAGGCTGTATCCTGTGAGCGCCGCCGACGCCGACCAGCACGCCTTCCGAGTTTGCGTTTCCCTCGGCCTCGTCGCCCAGGTACAGGGCGACAAAGTTGTACGTCTCGAGGTCCTTCGGCGGCAGGAAGCGCTCGACGAAGGCGCGGGATTCCGCGAGGTCCGCGTCCGGGACTCCGGTCCGCGTCCATAGCATCACCTCGGGCTGCCTCCGCAGCTCAAAGACGGCTTCGGCGTGGGCGGCGTCGAAGGGGCAGAGCAGAAGACGCTCTGTCCTGATGGGCGTTCGGCTGCTGCGAGGTGCGACAACCGGCCATGTCGTCTTCACTTTGATTTTTGGCTCAGCTGAAGTTTGAGCTGGAGCTGGCGGAGGCACAAGTGTAGACTCGGGTAAATTTGGTGAAGCCATCGTCGGTATGCTGCAATTTTCAGATCACTTGACTAGAAGTGAGTAGGTACTTGATGTAGGTAGGTGAGTGAGCGATGCCTTTCGATTAACCAGTAGGTGAGTGAATGAGTGAATGAAAGCTCGCATTTATGTAAAAAAAACCAAAAAAAAAATCGTGGCACCAAAGAGTCACACCCTAAACGGCGCAAGAAATTATTCCTTCGTCACCTGGTTCTATCTTGTCCTAGTGTGTAGTGAGTCAGAGGCTTCAGAGCTGAAGTACAGGAGGTGGGTCTGTAGTGTAGTGTAGGTAGTGTATGCCTCCAGTCGGAATACCTGCCTACCACGATGAATTTGCAAGTATGAGATTGCCGTAGTCGGATTCTAGATCAAATTCTGAGTTGTACTAAATTACTAGACGGACGCCATAGCACAAAATGCCATACATACGCAGCGTCCTGCTTTGTTGAATTTTGTATTATACCTAGGGATGGACTGGATCGTACGAACAGGATGTGAGATGAGGGATGGATGGATGCCTGGGGAATACCCCAGCGAATAAACAAAGGTCCACCACCAGAGTCCCCTATTCCTGATTTGATTGGTGTGGTACGCTCTTGATCTGATCTGACATGCAGGGATTTGAAGATACCTATCTACTTACCGTGTATACCCGTCCCTCATCGTCAACCACGAATGATACTGCATTCGTCACTCTCACATATCCAAATACAGGACTTCGTTCGTTCAAGACACCCCTCGTAGACAACACCTTGACGGTGACTACGAGACAAGATTATATAATTCCAGCTGCCAAGCTCTAACATTAGCACTACGAGGTTGGTCCGCAACAGAACCACACGACCAACCATCCCTGACCTACCAAGTCACCTCTTTTCTCACCATATCGGAATAGGGAAGGAAGCTGTGGTCGACCAAGTTTAGGTCAAAGTCAGAGGCCTGGTCAGGCCATGGCCGGCTCAAGCGAGCCAGCTCAGAAGAAGCCGCCGCTGAGCTGCACGTCGTGCCGGGCGCGGAAGCTGAAATGCGACAAGCAGGACCCGTGCCACCACTGCGTCCGCAGCAATGTGGAGTGCGTATTCCCGGCCCGGAGGCGGATCCAGCGGCCCCGGAAGTCCAAGAACTCGGAGCTCCTGCAGCGCCTGGACCGGCTGGAGACCATCGTGGGCAAGGTCGGGCTCGCGAATCTTGAGGCGCTCGAGGCGCGGGTCGAGGCCGTCGGTGCGCGCGGCGCCGAGGTCGAACCCCCACAGCCTGTCGAGGCCGACTTGAGGCCACCAGACGATGATGTCGTCGCCGCCTACGGCGTTCAAGACGTGAGGCCGCCGCCGCCGCCGCCGCAGGATAACACGGCCTCGCGATACATGGGTGGCAAATTCTGGTCGTCGCTGTGCAACGAGGTCGAGGGGTTAAGACAGGTGTTAGAGCAGGCCACGGACTCGGAGGACGAAGAAGAGGACGGCGGCGAGGGCACGACGCCCGAGTCCGTCGGCGGCCGCAGCGGTACGACCATCCAGACGCCGCCGTCCATGCTCCTGGGGACGCCGCAGACGGTCAATCTCCACGGCGTCGAGCATCCGTCGCCGAACGACATCCGATACCTGGCGTCGGTGTATTTCCGGAACGTAGACATGCATCTGAAGATCCTCCACCGCCCGACCGTCCTGGCCGCGCTGAGCCACCTCGCCGACCACCCGGATACGGCGTCGGACCTGAGCCCCGAGCTCACGGCGCTGTTCTTCGCGATATACTACGCCGCCGTCACGAGCCAGACCTCCGAGGAGTGCGCCCACGCCCTGGGCCGGCCGCGCGCCGACCTCGCGGTGTCGTTCCAGGCGGGCGTCGAGCAGGCCCTCGCGCGCGCCGACTACCTCAACAACGCCGGCCTAGAGACGCTCCAGGCCCTGACGCTGTACGTCTGCTGCCTACGCTCGCACAACGGCTCCCGCGCCTCCTGGGTGCTCCTGGGTCTCCTGATCCGCCTCGCGCAGGCGCTGGACATCCACCAGGATGGCGACGGCTCCGACTCGGCCTCGGCCTCGCGCTTCACCCCGTTCGAGGCCGAGCTCCGCCGGCGGCTGTGGTGGCAGCTCATCGTCCTCGACATACGCGCCGCCGAGGATCGAGGCACCAACACCATCATCGCGCGCGGGAGCTACGACACGCGGCTGCCGTACAACATCGACGACGCCGAGTTCGGCCCTGACACGACGGCGCCGCTCCGGGATCGACCGGGCCCCTCCGACACCACCTTCTGCCTGTTCACGGCGCAGAGCTCTGGCATCTTCCTGCGGACGTCGCAGGACGCCGGCATCGAGGAAGAGACGATCCACCGCACGAAGCACCTCGAGCTGCAGTACCTGAAGGGCGCCGACCCGAGCCACGTCGGGTCGTACCTGGCCTCTATCGTCGTGCGCATCATCATCCTGAAGATGTGGCTCGTCATGCGTTACCCGCTACATCCGCGGGATAGAAGGCCGGCGGCGATGACGACGACGACGACGACGACGACGACGACGACGCAGGAGAACGCTTCATATGCGCGACCGCCCGACGCGTACGGCCTGCCGACATCCAAGACTTTTACGCCCCTCCCGTTGACGGAGACGGCCTCGGCCACGCTCTGCATCGCCATCTCGATCATGCAGCTCTCCGACTTCCTGGAGACGGGGGAGTACTCGGATCGCGTTCGGTGGTGGTGCGAGACCTACGTGCAGTGGCATCCGCTGGCCGTCGCGCTCGCGGAGCTGTGTACACAGACGCGGGGGGCCATGGTCGAACGTGCAGTAAGTGAATTACTAGAGCTTTTTGTTTAGCTACTCTAAGACCTCGAGGCCTTTTTTCAGGCCGTCATATATATAGTGTCGTGAAGCATCCCTCCTCAATAAACCACCTGATAATCACGGCCCAACGCAACATCGACTAACACAGCGTGTTCTAGTGGCGCATAATCGAAGTCGTGTTCCCCCGCTGGAGCGACAAGATCGCGGACGCGAAGCGCGGCAGCTTATGGCGGCCTATTCGCAAGCTCTACAAGAAGGCCAAGGCAGCAAGGGAGGCCACGCTGTCATTGGAGAGGGGAAGCGAGAGCTCGGCGCAGTCGCAGTCGCAATCACTATGGGGTGTTCCGGCATCGTCGTCAATAGCCGCCCTAGGAGCCCAGCTCAGTAATCTCGAGCCGAGACCCGACTACATGGCCATCGACCCGGCACTCACAGGCGATCTGCAACCAGGAGTCATACCGGACGTGATCCTCCCCGAACCACCCGCTCAAGCGCTGACCTCGGCCGCGCCCATCCCCTCGCTATTCCCATCCACGGCAAGCGCAGGTCTCAGCAGAACGGAAACCCCCGGGATACCACTCTTCCCCAGTCCGAGGGGTACCGTGGAGCCTACACCTTATGACTTGGACGCCATCATGGGCGACTCGGGGCAGTCCATGGCCCAAACACTGCTTGCGTGGCCGGGCATAAGCTTCGATATGCCCGCCCTTTCTTCTACCGGCAGCCAAGACCTCGATGGCGTAAACGCGCAGGCGCCGACGTCTATGATGGCTAGTACGATAGCCGGAGAGAGGCCAGTATCCGACCCGGCCTTACTAGAAACGGATATGATGAATTGGAGCACATGGGATGAATTTATATTGGAGACTTATGCAGATTCCACGCCGCCGTCCGGATCCGGACAGAGCGGGAATAATTAGCTACGGCAGAGTTTGTTAAACTGGCTGCCATGTATCAGTACTCAACGAGAGGTGGCCCGGGATATTGGCATCTTGGATATGCATGGCCTACGGAATTATGTAGCTCTACTCATACGATACACATCATCTCGCCCATGGCCGATATAAGCCCGTCATTTGGGACGACGGCGCAGTGTATAAAAAATAAGGAGTTCCGAACGACTCCCATTCCTGCTGGATTCTTGAACCACGTAATTCGGTATCGTCGTTCCCGTCATTCATATGAATACATCGGGACCATCCGTGACGTCGGTTTTTTTAAGTTTCATTCATTGACTTGGGCTCTATCTTCTTGAAGAGCTCTCATGCTGAATTGATTCATGAAAGATTTTCCGCAATTCCGTAGTGAACACCGGGCAAAGACCATTTCCCATAAACCTCCCATCCCACACATAACACGAGAAACCCCCAATTTATGCGAAGGTAGACGGGCGGGTGGCGCTGAAGATCTTCTTGTTGCTGATACGAGGGACACGGTGGGGAAGGGGGAAAGAGAGATCCTTCGTGATGAGTTGCTTGATGTAAGGGCGCTTGACGTCCTCGGACTTCTCGATCTCGACAACGCGGAGGATCTACGGTTTCCAGTTAGCTAGTGTCATCCCTGCGACCGTCCATTTTATGGAATTGCATACGTGAATTGACCTGAAACGGGCACGGTGGCGAGCAGCCATGTCCGAGTAGAGGGAATCGATGGCGTCTGTTCTCGAGAGCTCACGGTACTCCTTGTACATGTTGTGGGTGCCGGAGCGGGAGTCGTATCGGATCCAGATACCGAAGTTCTTGACGCGCAGAGGGTTCTTCTCGTGGATCTATCACAAACAGCACATCAGTGTCCAAACTATTTCCTGGGTTCCTCAACACCATTGGCTGTCTAGACATACCTTGTTCAAGCTGACAATCTCACCGTTTGCCTTCTTGACCTTCTTCAGCTTCATCAAGAAGTACCAGAAGCGGGACTTGGCGACAACCTCGTTAGGGGCGAAGATGCGCATGCGGTAGAGCTTCGGGGTGGGGTTAGCCTCGCTGGGGAGGTGGCGCCCGATGACCTGGTATTCCTGAAGGCGACCTGATAGTAGCGGGTTAGCTGACGGATCGTAAAATGATAGTACAAGCCGGCAGAACGTCTTTGGTGGCGAGAGACGTCGACAAGCGATGGTTCCAGGCGGGAGGCGACCCGAGGCGGAGGATGTTACGGTATGGTTCGGCGTAGTTCAGTGTCCCAGTAAAAAGTTACAGTCGAGATTGATTCCAAAAGCCCTTCTCAAGCATGTCTCCTGCCGTATTTCGCTCCATGAACAATTCTTCTTCTCAATCCAACTGTCGATCGGTACCCATGCACACGTAGACATTAGAGCATTGGCTTAGGCGTATCCCAATGCTAAGGTCGTTCAAGAATCCTTCGTAGCCTCTCGCTGGTCATCGTCGGGGTCGTCTTCGTCGACGTCGAATGTCGAGGGGTTCATTGCATGATCGGATGAAAAAGAAAATCGCTTACCCATCTAATATCAATGGCTGTCAGCAAACAAACAAATGCATACCACAGAATACAGGAATGGCAACTTACTGTGACTTGAATCCGGTCCTGTTGTCGTGGAGGTTAGTATGAGGTTGCAAAAGATCGCGGATGCGTGTAGTGGAGGCTACTTTGGGGCACGTCTTCGGCTACGAGAACTTTTTGCGAAATTCTGTGCTGAGGGTTTCCCGCCCTAGCAAAGCAGTGGACCCGATTGGGAGGTGCTGTGGCTAGAAGACGGGGCGTGGGATTGTGGCTGCATGTATAAATTGTGGGGATGTACATTGGTACCTAAGAATCTTGGATGGAAATCTTGGACCGTGCACCGTCGTTTGTCGCTGCTTGAATGAGCCAATCAAAGCGGACCAGCCTGGGTACCTCTGTGAAGCTCTCTCTTCATTAATCTCAAGCTTCCAATAAATCCATCTCATCAAACGGCAAGACAGCGATATCAAAGTTGTATGGATTGACTGTCAAGCACACATTGAAAATCTCGAGCTTGTGGAAGTTGATCAAGACTGAGTACCGTTGGCAGTCCTACACTCAATCCAATCATGGACAGCCTGATTTATCAGTTTCGAGCAGCATATGCTGCTACGAATGGCGAACAACTGGCCGAGACCCTAAAGCCGGATATCCAGGCCCATTCAGCAAGGCTACAAGCGATATGGGAACGTGGGGATCCCCGGACGATGACATCCGATCTTAACTTTCTTTTCTATCAAGACCAAGCCCGCCTCAGTATCAGACTCTCTAAGGAAGAGACGAGCGGTTGGCATGCTATTTTCAGTGCCTACTGGAAGGCCATAGGAGAGATATTAGCCGTCGAAGGCTTGCGGGATGATGGCCACGTAAGTCGGACTCGTCAATATCCCTAGCTAGCTCGGATCATTCCTGAGGGCTTACCCTTATTCCATGCGTGAGCCACGGCACTTTACGCTAACTGGGCCAAGTCATCTTGGGCTAAGGTATACGATGCATGGAAAGAGTTCACGTTGCTTGTCATCAGGGGATATACGAACCATGACTTTGAAAACTGGACCATTCCATGCCTCTACGTCGCCGGGAAATATCTAAGACTGTATGCCATGCGGGCCGATGCTGAGAGGAGCCTGACAAGTGATGGTACCGCCATTGACGACCTGAGAGATGATTTCGATCCGCAAGCGGAGGAGCATAAGAGTCTCGAAGATTGCGCAAGACATCTAAACCGGATCTTCCAGGTCTGCGTCTCTGATAGGTGACTCCCCTTCAGTGATCAGCTACCGACTGCGATTGCTGCTAATATGAATCAGGGCTCCTTTGGAAGAATCTCGCAAGTGGGGTGTCTATTATGCTGTTAATCTTTTATTCAAGACCTATTTCAAGCTCAACTCGGAGCCCCTGTCCAAGAACATCTTAAAAGTGATTTCGGCTAGTCGAACCGACCTCCCTCCAATCGACAAGTTCCCTGCGTCGCAGCAAGTCACTTTCAAATATTATGAAGGTGTTCTCTCTTTTCTAGAAGAGAATTATGTCGAAGTATGCAATAAATCAGATCCTTTGTAGACGGCGACTAATGGAACTTTAGGCCGAGAAACATCTCGAGATGGCCTGGCTGATGTGTCATAAGAACGCGCGACGGAATCTCGAGTATGCATATTCATATCCCTGTAGCATAATACGCTCTCTGACCTTTTCACAGGCTTATACTCACTTATCTTATTCCGTGTCGATTATTAACGACACACACGTTACCTAGTCCCAAGCTTCTTGAACCATTTCCACGCCTGCAAAAGCTATTCACGCCGTTGGCTCGTGCTATCAAGAAAGCTGACCTACGAGCATTTGATATCGCCCTACGCGACGGCGAAGATGAGTTTATAAAACGACGCGTGTATTTGACATTGGAGCGTGGGCGTGACATTGTCCTACGTAATTTATTACGCAAGGTATTTACAGCCGGCGGGTTCGAGGAGGCTAAGGACGGAGCAGCACCTTTACGGAGAACCAGAATTCCTATTACCGAATTCACAGCAGCCGTGCAGATGAGTAGTGGAGAGGCTACAGACGCGGATGAGGTCGAATGCCTCATGGCCAACATGATATACAAGGTACGTCTTAGCCATATTTCATGCGTGGGCCACGTCACCGCTTTCTATGTTCAAATATCCCAGGGCAGAACCTCGCGCTTCGTGATCTATTGACCCGAAAGAGGACTGAGTCACTTTCCCATGACCAACCATCCCCGCCAAGAACCTCCAATCACTCGCTGAAGGTCACGTCCCTCTGTCGCAATCTGGCTCTCTAGTATTTTACGTGGCGTGCACATCTAACATTGAAACTTAGAATCTCATGAAGGGATATATTGCCCACGAACGTGGATATGTCGTCTTAAGCAAGTCTGGTGCCTTCCCAGGGACCAAAGTATAAGTCGGAAAAGAAGGCCAACCAGAAGGAAGCACAGATGCATATAAGAAGATACGCCGCAACAGTAAGGATAGAACGCAATACACAGCTGCTGTTGTCACTAATAGAAATCATAGGTGTTTAATACATATTATCGAGCAGCCTTGCACGGGGTCTCAGTTGGAGTCATAGCGAAAACATGGCGACTAGTGTATGGAAGACGAAGTATAGGCGGATAGCCGTCGCGCAGGCAGGTATGTAGTCATATTGCCGCCTAGCTTTGAGCAGACGGGGATGAAGAAGTAGGGCTGTCGGCCTACACAAATCACGCATCCTCCTCGTCGGCACATGCACACAATGAGATGCAACATAGCATTCAAGGCTACCTAACTGGCTCGTACCGACGGGGCCACTCAAAGTGAAGTGGTACCGTAGATATCAATAGAATATGCCAAAGTACCACCATCTCCCTATTCAAACTAAATAGAGCAGGTGGCATAATTCCTGCGTAGCGTAGTACCTAGGTATTAGCTGTGATGACTCACGGAATGAATGTCTTGTAAACCTCGCCGCATCCCCGCTCCATGAGTCCTTACGGACAAAAATAGCGGTAGCGTCGCATGCGGGATCAGCATACAATCACAACTATAGAACTTAGCGAAATAGCAAGTAATACAGCCCGTACGTTTGACGAATACAACATCGCTAGAAAAAGAAAAGAGAGCATTGGATTTTGACTGATGAACATCCGACCACGTGAAGAGGAAGGGTAGCAAAAATAAGACGTCCGATAAAAAATGGGGCTCAACCGGGATTCGAACCCGGGGCCTCTCGCATACTCGAGGTTAGACCCAAAGCGAGAATCATACCACTAGACCATTGAGCCGATCGGTGTTAGGTATTTGCCGAGGGCACTAAAGCAGATTATGACTGTACACCTTTACGTTTTCCGACCGTGCTTCAGCTCGGATCATCCATCATCTATCTATTACTCATGCTTTCGCAAGCGACCCGGGTGCAGATTTCACAACAAAAATTGAGCTGGGTAGCTAGGGAAGCAAGCCCATGTATGGGAGAAAGGAGGGAGTCCCCTGCACATTCCATGATCAGGGCACATGGAGCTGATTCAAATAGTATATACAAGAACGGCAATCAATCTCTTGTCATCATCCATCAATGTTGCATCCCCTCGAAGCCATTATTGCTTCTTCCACATCTTCTCGTTTCCTCAGATCCCTTCAGAATGCCAAACAATAGCGACGGCTGTTCGTCCTTTACCCTCGCCTCCCCCTTCATCGTGGGGAAAGCATAGAACCCTGGTGTGAATGATAGTCTAGAAGTGTAATGATACATGTTTTGTCATTTCGTGGAAAGAAAATGAAAAGAAGAGAGGAATCGCGGTGGAAAATACTGAAAGAAGTTGAAAGATCCATCAGTCTTGCAGTCTGTGTGCCCATCCATCCAGTATTCTTCGAAAAGGCCGCGGTCGCATCCGCCTACCTCGGCATACCCGTATTTTTCTGCATTTCTCGCAATATCTCCCAGATAAGACTGGGCGAAGAAACACAGTAATTCAAGAAAAAACTTACAGACCAACGACGGCGAGGTATTATTGCTCGCATTTGCATCTCCAAATTGAAAAATGGGCCAAATCATGTTGATACAAGACGTTGTGAAATCGATGTCCAAGAACGCCGAAAAGCAAACCCCACTCGCGCGGAGACGAACACCAAAACGCCGGGATATGGTCTGCAAATGAGAAACGGGGCGTAGACTAAAATAATAAAGAGAATAAACGAATCCTCTGAGTGTTCCCGAACCATCCGGACAGGGACGATGGGCAAGATACTAAGAAATAGCGTTGATCATTGAATGTGCGGCCCACGAAACAGATGACAGGGGTGATAAAAGTCCGCAAATGGTGAGAATGCAACCGAAGACGACGAATGAGACGACGGTCGAAGGAATACGACAAAAGAAAGAGCGGGACGAGTGCTTAGAAGAAGTGCCGATTGCTCCGTGGCGTATTCCTATAAGGTTGACATCAGTGAGAAAGTATGGGGCCAAAGCGGATATGCTAGACACTTACGAAGCACTGGAGATATCGTCAACATGATTACATAAAGCAACGAAGAGATCGAAGAACAGCTGGGTCCCGCCGTTAAACATCTCTAGCTGCATGGTGCCACTGCGCTTGAAGGTGCTGCGGCTACGGATGATGAGAGCCAGATAATGGGCTCGTAGCTTAGAGTCGGTGTCAGGAGTGTTATTGTATGCATAACGGGCTGATGTCAGTATAGTGCTGCACTGGATGCCGGACTCTGTCGCCACTCTAGTCAGCAAGTCTGCCAAATAACGATCAGAATGAGGGGAGGTAGACTTACGAAGGCCTTGCTTTCGCAGCGCGACACGCTTGAGTTCTTCCATTCCGTACTTATCAGCCGTGCAGTAGATGACGGTGTCCTTGAGAATATCACCATCGGTGGCATGATGATATATGGTGGTCTCGCTAGGTCCCCGCTCCTCGTCGAGCTGTTCAATCTCCCACGAGTTGCGACGCTTATTGTGGACTAATCGCGGGTAATAGTCGCCCTTGTAGAGGTACTCGAGGATGGACGAAAAGATCTCCGGCTCATCATCTGGCAGATGGATACGTTTGCCAGTCTGCGGGTCCATGTATTGCTCCGCCAGAGCCTGTTGAAACCATGGCGATGCACTCAACACATCTTCATGTGCTGCGAAGATACGCTGCTCCCGGCCGATGACGAGGGTTACAATAGACGGCGTTAAGTTTCTATAGGCAAGGAAAATGTCAGAACTGAAGATATTAAGGGGGAAAGAGCGACAAGATGAACTGATAGTTTCGTACCCTTCTGGTGGTGACACTGTTGCGTCTATGTGTTGAGACATTGACGTTGTCAGGCGACGGCGGGGATCATGTCGAGTCTTGGTGATGCCATTACTCTTGCTGAAAGACGAAGTCGACTTGCTCGATCTGTGAGCCTTGGAAAAGCTCTTGCTCAGAGGCTGTTCGAAGCGTTTGCTGTACATGTTGAAATGATAGATGTGGGTGTGTGGATGATTTTACGTGGTGATTTGTCAATCCCCGACCGAGCGACCGATGGATAGGCTGATGGATGGTTTGGGAACGGGGATATCAGGAAACGCCTCGGTCGCAAATGAATCCTGACTCGAGTCTTTGAGGAAACAAGTCCCAACTCGATATTGGAGAAAAGCGATCGATTGTCATGCGATCAAAAGTGATGAAAATGGATGATGGAAATTAAAAGACTAAAAAATAACGACGATGAAATGGGATGCTTTTTGCCTACCTGTCGAAGCCCCTTCAGCTGGAAGAGATAAAAGAGGAGAAAATTTTGGGGGGCCACCCTCATTATATAGCGGGAGACCCATGTCGGGCAAGGCGACACTGCTGCGTGAATGCCTGCGGTAGTAATAAAATGCAGCCGGTATCTTCAGGCAAACACGCTTTAGGAACGATGGATGTTGGCCCACGCGTCTGCCAGGACGGGATACTTGCACGAAATCACCTGACTCATTAAACTCATAATAGGACTAGCGCCATTCACAGCCCAGCTCTGTTTCTCCGAAGTTGGCTGTGATAAGCCTGGGCTAGAAATCCATAGCGGAGCAGGCACTCGAAGGGTTGCCCAGTGCAGAAGCCCAGTGGGCTGGATAGCGGGGGTCTAATGGGTTGCAGGGCGAGCTTACAGGGGTTTTTACTTGCCAAGCCAGCCGGCTTACAGGGATTAACATGCTGTTCCGGAAGCTTCCTGCATCATCACAAAAAGCAAAGGGGCCAGCTGCCCATATTTTGTACCTACATTTGTGATGGTGATCCCCTTTCTCCTAGAGGCTCTCAATTTGCATTTTATCCTTTAAGCTTCCTGACCTGGACTATTCCTGTGACCAACTATGTAGGCAGACATCAATTGCCCAAATAGATTGCCTCAATGCAGCATTGGTCCTACTCCTACACAGCATTTGTATGTAGCTAGGAGGGAGGGAAAATAGGTCCAAGTGGTGCTAGCTACAAGCCATCTCTGAACTGGATCGGAGTCATGACCCCATGAGATTTTAGTCTCAGGGGAAAACCTGGCTCAACTGAGTGTGATTTTCAAGCCGCAAATACAGTATACAATTAGGAATGCAAACAGGAAGTCTTGATGCTCCCCAGTCTTAGTCTTCAAAGGCAGACATGCAGACATGGCATCGCACATCATTTGATTGTTCTTTTCTGCTTGGAGCAGTACAATCTCTATTTATTCAGAAACGCCAAGCATGGATTAATCCCATATTCATAATGACGAAAATTCCCCATGTATATGCATCTCCTCTAGAATCCGCTGCACCATTGGAACTCACTCACTACCTACCCGGCGATTTGCATGCTAAGGTATCATGTCCTGATGCGAGTGGGTCGCAGTAATTGCAGCGACCTAGGTTACAGCACAGTATCTGTATGCAGTGAGCCTCCACCAAAACTTGGTCTAGGGTTTGTCGATGTGTCTCACTTGTGCCATTGCAATGGCAAGCAAAGGCTTGAATGGGTGTGCACGCCAGACTCGGCTTCTTGTTAAGATAAGAAGCTGTCTTGGCCTCGCAACGGAATGACACCACTAAATTCTTAGCTATTTTTACATGAGCAACGCTAGCTCTTAGTAGCCCCCTATCAGCAAGCTGAGCATTGCGTGAATTACACAGACCTGACAAACGGCGAACACATCATGGAAATACAGGCGAAGAGGTACCCGGTACTACCTGCTCTTCAATTTAGATCCCTGCTAGGTGTCTGAGAGAGCCTAAGACCCCGTGTATGTACCTGCCTGAGGTAGTACCTACCCAGAGGTACAAAGTACATCAATCCAAGATGTGCCATCAATCTGGCAGGTAGGCATGCCACCTGAACTTCCTTTTTGCCTCACTTCCCTCGATCAGTCAATTCTCACGAGTTCACAGCACAAGGACGCAGGTGTCCCCCTTGGCAGCAAAAACCTCAAACAGTGTACCTCAATATCATTTAAACTCCATAAAACTGAGCTTCTCAGCAACATGGCACCTTTCATGCATTATTATATCTACCAGTACTACTACTGGTACTCCATAACATCGATCAACCCTCCCATGTCCTCACATGGCCGTCTTCATGATGACAATAGTGATAGCCCAGATGTGCAAGAGACACAACACTTGCCCTAATATATCGATATCTTTCCACTGCTGTACTACCAATGTTGAGCACCATTAATTCAGTCGCCCTGATTCCTTCCCTTTCTGTTGATCATAGGAAAGCAGCCCGGATCCTGAACGATGCCATATTCAGAGGCAGTCTCCAAGACCTATCCGCATATCCATCCCATCGTCCCACTGTTGCTGCCAACAACATGATTGTAGCAATGAGAGGCTCATAAATGCTGGCAACTGGACTCAGGGTGACAAGCAGAATGCCAGACGTATATGTCAATACGCCCTGCTGCTACCTCTTGTAGCAATAACTGTGGGAGCTCTAATATCTCTCCCAAGCCTCCGTCTCGCTCGGAGGCTCCAGGCCAAAAGCCTCGAAATTCGCCGCACATCCCGTAGCTAGGGGCCGAGGAGGGGACTTATTGTTCTTAGTCTTCTTGGCTGCCTTCGCTCCCGAGCAATCACTACTAACAGTCGAGCTCTCATCCTTGGCGTTCAACTTGTTGGACTTGTCCGTTGTGTTCATCTCCTCGTCATACTTATCGAGGTCAACGGGAATCTCGTGATACGGGGAGATATCGCGGCGGCATGGCTTGTGCCTGTGGTGCGGGGACAGGTGGTTACGGCCGCTTCTGTGAGACCTTTGATCCCGCATCGCGGCCCACCGCTGGTGCCAGTGACAGTAGCCTCTGTTGCTCTACATCAGAGATGTCTGGACTGATTGGCACCGCGGGTCGGATCTTCCATATTGGCACTCCTCGAACCTGTGCTGCAGCTCGCAGGAGCAGTCTTCGAAACGGAGGTAGACCTGGATACACATTTTCTTGCGCGTGGGAGGAGAAGGTCCTTGGTTGATGTAGAGAAGAGCCAAGCTGTCTGCTTCTTTGATTGATGGAACTTGAGCTCTAGCCTGTTGAGGAAGCGGAGATGGAAGCTGCAGGAAGAGGTAGGTAATGATCTGGTCATGCATTGGGTCAGCCCTGGGCAAGAGATGCTTGTCTGTTGTTGCATGGGAGGATGCATTGAGGTGTGGACTTTGGTATGGTGTACAGGAGAGCCTCCATGAGGGCTCGAGGGTACTTACCTGGTTGGTGAAACACTCGCCGAGTATGATTCTCTCATGAAGCAAGTGGAGGGTAGGTAGTCTTCACGGCTTCTGTAGTGTTGGCCTTGCTTTCGGAATTAGCTGCTAAGTGATGACAGAGGACTAGGTAGAGATAGATTTTGCGGTATGAAAGTGAGGGGTGTTGGGGAGTGAGGTCAATGTAGACTTGGAGGGAGGATGCAGTTGATATAAATAAGGTGAAGGTATGCACGTGAATAAACTTGCATTGACGACTTGCCTACCTCATGCAGTTTTTATAAGTACAGGACCTTACAAGCAGCGGGTGCTTGAATGGCAAACAACTGCACAATGAATGAATGGAGGACGCCCCCCAAGTCAGAATTTTCACCTCAAGATGGTCCAAGCGGGCTTGTGCAATGATGTCTCAGCTGGGGGGTCGGTCGCATTCACTATTCCCTTGAAGCAGGTAAAATACCTAGGCACCGGGGGTCATGAATAATGGGAATTGATTTGCCGCTAGACTGTAAGAGAGGTCATTGTTATTGTTTCAAGCTCTACTCCTCCCTAGACACCTACACAGAGGAAGTGTGGCAATACCAGATCTGCCATTCATATCTGAGGAAACACAATATACCCCTGTACTATCCCACAGGCGCAGACAACAGATCCCCCCATTCAAGTTCCACCACATACATATTTAGAGGACTTGTATGGGATTAGCACCCACAGACGCTAAGTGACTTGATACTTGATTGTTTGCTGCATGGGCATCTCGTGTTGATGTCCGTCCATAGGCTCAATCCCCGATAATTGGGTGTTTTAAAGGCGAGGCTACGCTTTTCTGAACTACCCCGCCTCCCCCACCATGAAAACATGGCCTGGATAATCCATTCACACACATTGAATCCAATTCAGTGTTTGACTGATCACATAGTCCTAGGCATTCCTATATCTTTAGTTGCCTTGTACTGATTGAGGACTGTGCGCTGAGTTCAATGAGTCCCTAGGCCCTAGGTACTAGGCTGATCAGTCATTTTGCAAGTTTGGAGGCCAGGTTCACATCCCAACCACACTTGCATTTGTTCATGGGGTTGGACAAGGTCAGCTCCGGAGGAAATTCACACATCCACACAGGGGCAACTAGCAGATCACATGTGCAAGGCTGAGAATAGACTGAAGGGATTACCTCTATCTGAGCAGGCTGCTGAGCAGGCGCATCCTCCACTGAGCTGCAGCTGTAACTGATGATGTTGGTGTGAATGTGGATGTGGACAAAGCTTGTGTGCAGCTCCACCAACCATGCTTACACCACCCACCTCTGATTGCGGCTAACCCCTCCCAAACATTGCAATAGCTCCCATTCTTTACATAGTGGTAAAAAATAAAATAAAATAAGATAAAATTGTTGGTGTTTTCCACTTAGTTTTTGCAAAACATTGGACGAACGGGGAATTGAACCCCGGACCCCTCCCATACAGCCACTGAAAGAAGATTCAGACAATGCGAAGGGAGTATCATACCCCTAGACCATTCGCCCGGTTATTTTTTGTGGAGAGCTGGTTAAGCGGCGCACGGTTTTAATCCAGATCGAGTAGAGACGGAAACAGAGACAAAGGATAAAAACTAGGCAAGCCAATGTGTGTGTGTGACTGATCCTGTCTGTAATGCCCTCACCACCTCGCCTGTGCTATGCTAGCAAAAAGTGAACTGTGTTGCAAACCAAGGAAAAAAAAAACCCAAGACCTGACAATACAGCACAGATAATACTTTCACGACTAGGGCCTGATTCGAACAGACGCTCCCGAAGGAAGTAGATGACGAAAAGTCCATTCGAGTCTACCGCGTTAACCACTCCGCCACCTAGCCGATTATTGTTCCGTTCCAGCCCGGGGCTGTGCATTATACCCGGACGGAGTATCTCGGGCTGCATGGTCTATAAGGATGCCTTTTAGGTCGGCTGTCAACACATATCAATCTCGATTGGTCTAGTGGTAAGGATACCTGCTTGTCATCATATGGCAATTCGCAGGTGGCCGGGGTTCGATTCCCCGATCGAGAGGCCTTTGTTTTTGCCATCTGCGACAATTCTTTTTCCCCCATCCCCTGATTCCATCCATCCACATACAAGGAACACTAGATGAATCCCTCATTTTTCTTAAATCACCTTTTTTCTATGCATATCCAGCTAGCTAGTGTGGTAAGCAAAGGATTAAAAAATAGTAAGAATTTATTTGAGCCTCTAATTAAAGACATAAGTGATTATAAAAACAGTCGAGCAAAAATGTCTATAATAAATGTGGGCATGAATTCAGCGAAAAATCCCTCTCCCAATGAAAGAAGTGCATTAGGAAGCCACCCGAGCTAGAGAAACAAATGCTTTCTGGCCTCGGAGCACTCAACAAGCCAAAACACCAAAAGTTAGCGAGTCGACTACTCGATCCTCTTCTTTCCTTCCTCTGCATTGAGGTATCTCGCGGTGCTGAGTCCACGCTCGTGTCCCGCGACAAAGGAACCGATCCCTTTGCCTTTTCTGACCTTTCCGATCGTCTCTAAGTAGCCTTCTGTAGCCCACGGTCGGGGATTGAGCTTTGGCCAGTTCACCTAAGACCAGTATTAGTACGTTGGATCGAGTCAAGTCAAGTTGAGTGCGTTATCACTCACATAGAGCATGCCGTTCTGGATGATGAAGTTCAGACACCAACCACCCACTATCAACCAGAAGAGAATGAATAGACGCATTGGCAGTACAGTAGAGTCCGGGAGCCGTTTGCTGAATAGACCTAGGAAGACGAAAAATATGCTGAAGGCAAGGATGTAGGGGATGCTCTGGATAATGATCGGTCTGCGATCGGCAAATATGGGCGAGGAGCCGATGTTGGCTGTGTTGGGCTCATAAGCACCCAGAAACAGGTCGTAAGCATCTTGTCTAGGCCCATCTCGGAAGTTGTTTAGATAGTATCGAGTCACGGCGATATTGCCGTCTTGTAAAGTCCCTTGTTTGGTACGCTTGCCCAAACGTGTAAGGTCCGTTTTCATAGCACCGGTGCCGGCGTACGCTTTGGATACCGTGTCGGCATTGTCTGCCCACAAGTTGCGGAAGAGAAATTCGAAAGCTGGATCGGCAGTGGCAAAAGTCTCGCCTCGTTGAAGCAAACCCAGGTCTACGAATATACGGTCCAGAGTCCACCTAGCCAGCATGCTCTGAACAACATTTGTCCGGTCAAGCGAATCCATGCAGTTCGTCCGTACTACGCTCGTCTGGAAGTTTCTAGTTTCCAGCCCACCGTTTGCAGGCATGTCGACGCCTCGGAAATATTGTTGTGCTATTAATGCGTCGTGCAACCTGTCGACGAGCATCATCGCGCGATGCATCTGGAGCCCCTTGGTCTCGTGATGAAAATCAAAATAGACGTAGTGCAGACGGTCGAATTCTTGCTTGGAGGTACTAGGCTCGATGATACGGAACTTCTCGTCGGTGAGAAGGTCTTTGGCGACCGTCTCTGTTTTTGAGCTCACAAGCATTTCAACCATCTTTTCGTAGGCTTCCTTTATGCGTTTTTCGCGACCTTTTTGATTGACGAGGTTGACGAGGTAGTTGTCACCATATATGCGGATCTGTTCATCAAAATGTTTTTTGGCAGCGGAGAAAGCCGTCTCGATTCCGCGGACCTGGAGTTTTGGCGTGTACTTAAGAGCGTTGATCTCCGACCAGTAGACGGGCACACTTCCTCGAGTCTGGACGTATGACATGATCTGCATCTCCCGCCCATCAGAGGCCCCAAACTTGCCACTCTGCATGTCGGCGCTTCCTGCGAAGCCTCCCAGACCACCGGCTGTGTCGTTCAAGATCACGACTTGCTCGGTTTCATTATAGTTGGCGGCGTGTCCTTCTTCGTCGATACCCCTGGTGAAATATCTAGTACCAGCTCGATATCGCGATTTTCGAGTGATGAGAACAATGGTCAAGGGCGTCCCCTTAAACTTGGTCGGTCGTATTTCCATGGTACCCCATATCAATGGTAGGATGAAAGGGTCGACGGCGGGCTGCGGACCTTGTTGGGATCGGCTTCCCATCTTTCGGAAATCAATTAGGTCGGTCTGGACAAACCTGTTCCAGAAGAAGCGATCGTCGGCGCGCATCCAGAGAGGGGCAGAGTTGTCGAGAGACGCCTGCCTCTGGAAGCTGTTGGTGAGGTCGATCGAATAGGAGAAGTACATGGGCCCGGTCATGATGAAGGATTTCAAGAGGAAAAGGAACTGGTTCTCGTCGGGATCGTGGATCGGACGTTTTCGCACCGGCAGGAATTCTGTCGAGATGACCTTGTACACCATGTGCCCCTTAAGACGGCCCACGGGCTGAGCCTTCGTGATGACCACGACATACTTGTCTATACTCAGTTGGTCAGATATGAAGTTCGGATTGTGTTGAAGAGGAGTCCCTACCAAGCCTCAGTCGAATGACACCCAGGATCCCGGCTATGCTAGAGACACGAGCGGTACGCTTATTGTTCACGGAGGCCGTTTCGCTTAGACGGACATCGCCTGTCGGCCTGTCGATGGTGAGGGCTGGGGCATTAGGTGAAGAGGGGGAGGTGAAGATGTATGAATCGGGGGTGACATGGAAATTAATATCCCGGTATGGAAGCGTCATGTTGGGCCACGAAATAGAGCAGACCGGCGCACATTCATAGCTTTGAGGATGGAGAGGCCCTGGAGTGGGTTGGTGGGCTCGGACTTGACACGATTACAGCGTAGATACCGAGGTGGTGACCAAAAAAAATGGCAGACTCTACCTACACTTCTGTATGTAAAGTCTGACGTGTTTTTTGGCTACCGCCTCGGATACTCCGTCAACCTGGGAGCCTTGAAAGATGGTATGGCAGGGAAATCCAGAGCACTCGAGCGGTCGTCGCACTTTGAATTTGGTGGTAGGCAGCAAGTAAATGATGATGGATCGGGCAGTCTGGACTGAGCTCCTGAAATCGTGGTGGTATGGGAAAAGCAGGTGTCATCATACGTAAGTACCTATTCTTATAAGCCGCATACAAAGTGACTTTGAGACGAAGTAGACTTTGAGCATGCATACAGTCAGGTTCCCAGGCCTAGACCCCACCATACGTAGGTACTTACATAGTCAGCTCGAAGTACCTATATTGACACTCACTAATACCGAGAATTCATGTATTCATCTACATGGAGTACAGCGCCTCTTACGGTGCGAATCACCGCCCCACTCTACGGTATACCGCAGATCTTGCTGCCACCTGACCTTCAAGCCAGGTCATGGCAAAAGGGTGATATAGCGAGCGGCCCCCCTAACGGCCTGCTAAAGTCAGCCACTCACCACTCCGCTCACGCTGGAACCGTCAAGCTTTCCCTGGTCATTTCATTCATCAAATGTCTAGGCAGTCACCGAAGTTATACCCCCGGCATCTCTCCCAACACCATCATTTCGCCTTACCGCCATCAAACCACCAGTATCTACCTTGTCATATCACCTCCTCTTCCTGCGACGCTTGTCCTTTGCAACCTATCCTCCGTCGACATCCGTGCTCAGCTCCTTTCCGAGACGATACCTACGGCGAAGCCCCCCCATCGGCCTCCTTTGACGTCCCCCCCGATCCGTGACAACCGCGCAGCCAGCATCTGCGCCCTACTCCGTTATCCACACCCCATATCTTCTCGCAATGGCTTCTCGGACGGGGCCTGCTGCTGGTCGCGGCTTGAATACTCGCTTTGCACAATTTAAACTGGTCTTGTTGGGTATGCTTTTCCCCCGCCGCTTCTGTGCTGCCGGCCACCACTGACGCACGCCCAGGAGAGTCCGCTGTAGGAAAGGTAACGGATATGACACCGATGCCAACCGGGGATTTCGATAGAGCTAATTTGTTGTCCGGATCAGAGCTCAATAGTGCTGAGATTCGTTAAGGTATTTATGAACCACTCAACCATATCAAGTATCATAGGTTATGAAGATCGGTCTCTCACGCCCATCGCCGTCTAGGATCAATTTGACTCATACAGAGAATCAACCATCGGCGCCGCCTTTCTCACACAAACCATATCTCTCGACGAAAGCACCACCGTCAAGTTCGAAATCTGGGATACCGCCGGCCAGGAGAGATATAAATCGCTGGCTCCCATGTACTACCGAAATGCCAACTGCGCTGTAGTTGTCTATGATATCACCCAATCCGTATGTGCTCCGTCTTACAACCGGGTAGGTGCCGTGGCTCGGCTAACCCCCAGGGATTATAGGCATCACTGGACAAGGCAAAGGCGTGGGTTAAGGAGCTACAACGACAGGCAAATGAAAACATCATCATCGCGCTCGCCGGAAACAAGCTGGATCTAGTTAACGAACAGCCTGACAAGCGTGCAGTGCCGACGGCCGAAGCGGAAGCATACGCCAACGAAGCCGGTCTCTTGTTTTTCGAAACCTCAGCTAAGACGGCGGAGAATGTGCAAGAACTGTTCACCGCCATCGCGAAGAAGCTCCCTCTGGATCAGGTCGGCCCCCGCCACACCCGGCCTGGTCAGCGACCAGGTGGTGTCAGCCTAGGACCAGCCGAGGGCAGGGATACTCAGGCAGGCGGACCTTGCAGCTGCTAGGAACGTCTCCTAGCTAGCATCGCGGCACATTGGGCTACGATGGCGGGAGGGATAAGACTTGTCGTCTCTTATTATCCGTACTACTCATCATCCAGCGTGCACTTTGTCATCTCGCCTGCCGAATTGCCGACTCCTCGCCGTCTACCAGCAGAGAGACGTCGAAAGTAACCTTGCAAGACCACCCACCGTCTGAAAAGTCGAGGCGTGTGAGGTGTCATGTCTGCGCGCATGTGTGTATAGGCGGAGATTGGTATTCTAGTGACGGGGGGGCACGAGAGAGTAATCGCGAATCTGGTGTATATTCATTCCATTGGGGGTTCTCTCGGTAGTACGGCATCAGGGTTGTTTTTGTCTTGTCTTTTTTTAATACTTGAGATTCTTGACGAGATTCTAAAGTAGGGCGGGCATTGGTCGCATATGATCGTTAGTTAGACTACCTAGCGATGTGACCAGATGATCAGGGCAGTGAGCAACGACGCTACAGACCGCTGCGACGTTCTCAAGTACAGGTAGTAATACGATAGAGCACTAATTGTCATAGTCGGGCCTGATACCTATTTCTACACTATCCAGGCGGATTCTATGGTGACCGTCATGTAGCAAAGATGCAACGAGATAAGATGTCTGTGCTATCTCGCCCTGTAGGAAGCAGAAGAGCCTGGTCCATCGGGTCAGGTCAGGCAGTTATGTCGCCAAGCACACGGTACTTTATCTATGAAGTACATGTACCTGTATGAAGATGTAGGTTAGGTAGTACCACCTAAGTACTTCCAATAGGTCGGAAATCAGATCCACAGTTGCCGTCACCAGCGGCTTGGCCCTGGCCTAAGAAAAGCCTCCGAGGTTTTTACGCCTCCAAGTCTGCATAACCTCGCAACTTCACAGACCACCCTCCTCCTCATTCACTCACAACGCAACGCATTCCCCGCGCCATCTTGACGGCTGTTCGATGCCCTCATGTTGCGGAACTCGTTGCGATCTGTCCGGGCCGTAGGCAGTAGGCCTATCGATGCCACTGCCGCCCGTCAATGGCAGCCCGCGATTGCTAGGTCTACCGGCGCAGCTGCGAGGGTATGTTATGTTTATCCTTGTTGGTTATTTTCCACGGCATGGGATGACACGTAGCCAATGTAGAAGATTGCCTGACTTACATCTACCCATTTACAGAGGTGCTTTGCCGATGAGAAGAAGGCTCCTTCGATCAGCGACTCGAAACCGCCAAAGCTACCCACGACTGAGACAAACACGGCCGCTGCGAGCGAAATAGCTGTTCCCCGAACTGACGCCAACATCGCGTCGTCGACCATTGCCACGAAAGATGTGCCTAAAACACCCCCAGCGCCCGAGACCGTGTCGACGCCGACGCCGACGATCAAGCCTCCTGTCAAGAAGAGGGGATTCTTCCGCCGCCTGCGCAACTACTTGCTCACGCTCACACTCCTCGGCGCTCTAACCTTCGGTGGTGGTGTATGGTACTCGCGCATCAGCGACAACTTCCACGACTTCTTCACCGAATATGTGCCGTTTGGTGAGCAGGCCGTCCTCTACTTTGAGGAGGCCGAGTTCCGAAAACGGTACCCGGGCACGCTAAACAGCGGCGTACGGGCCAAGGATACTGGTGCCCAAGTCAAGATCGCACCCCAGAGCGGTGCCTCATGGCGAGTGGCCGACAGTGCCGAACCCGCTGGTCGTCAGTCGAGCGCCATGAATACCATTGCCTCTAGTAAGAAAGCTGCCGCCGAGAAGAAGGCTGCTCCTGCACCAGAGGCAAAACCTTCGCCCAAGCCGTCCGAGATCGAAAACAAGGCCCCTGTCCCGCCACCAGCTGTAGAGCCCGCGCCCGCGCCCACGCCTGAGGTCGCCGTTGCCAAAAAGCAGAAGCGGTCCAGATCCCGCGAGAGCAAGCCTGCTTTCAAGGCGCCCGAGGTTGATGAGCCTTCTCGATTCCCTCCACCAACTCCCATCGATCCTCTCAAGGTCAAGGATGCCGATGAACCAGTCATCCAAGAACTTGTCAAGATGCTCAACGACATCATCACCGTCGTGAACGCGGACAATGCCGACGATCGCTTCTCCTCCACCATCCACAAGGCTAAGACTAAGCTCAACAGCGTAGGCTCCCAGATTCGAGACATCAAAGCCAGGATAGAGGAGGATGCCGCTACCGAGGTCAAATCCAAGGTTAAGGAGTTCGAGACGGCGGCGAACGAGCTAGTCAGTCAAGTCGAGAAGATCATGGCAGGCCAAGAGAGCCAATGGAGAGCGGAATTCGAAGAGGAGATGAAGCGCATCCAGGCCACCTACGACTCGAGGCTGCAGACCGAGATCGAGCAGCAGAAACGTGTGAACGAAGAGAAATTAAAAAATCGTCTCTTAGAACAAGCGGTAGACCTCAAGCGCCAGTTCGTACGTGACGTCCAAGATCAGGTCGAGGTTGAGCGTCAAGGCCGACTTGGCAAGCTAGAACAACTAAGTTCCGCTGTCAAAGAGCTGGAGCAACTCACTACGGGCTGGAACGACGTCGTCGATGCGAACCTCCGTACGCAACAACTTCACGTCGCCGTCGAGGCGGTGCGTGCGAGCCTTGACGACGCGGAACACCCGCGACCCTTTGTCCGCGAATTGATCGCGCTCAAGGAGATTGCGGATGAAGACCCTGTGGTCAATGCGGCCATCAGCTCGATCAACCCTTCAGCCTATCAACGTGGTGTCGCGAGTTCGTCGCAACTTATCGATCGATTCCGCCGGGTAGCATCGGAAGTTCGTAAAGCCTCTCTCCTGCCCGACGATGCCGGTGTTGCCAGCCATGCCTCCAGCTGGGTATTGAGCAAGGTCATGTTCAAGAAGAACGGTTTGGCAGCTGGTGACGATGTCGAGAGTATCTTGACTCGTACACAGACCTACCTAGAAGAGGGCAACCTCGATGCCGCCGCACGAGAGATGAACGGTCTTCAAGGTTGGGCCAAGACCCTCAGTCGGGATTGGCTAAGTGAAGTGCGAAAGGCGTTGGAGGTTCAGCAAGCGCTAGAGGTATGTCTTCACATCAGACCCCCAAATGTAGTATCGGAGAACTAATGATCTACGGAAACAGGTCATCGCCACACAAGCTCGATTACGGAGTCTGCAGGTGGAGTAGATGATTTCGTCAAAAATACACCATAGACGCATAGAATCATATCCAGTGGGAGGAATAGCATCTTGTTGTGAATTTCTTTCCCTTTTGTGTCCCTCTGTACATTCTATCACCTATCTGTCCTCCTACCGCCATTAGCTAGGTACCGTCCCCTCTTAGAGAGAACAGATGGTGCATGTGGGAGGTCAGCACGCCTGTGTATCAAAATAGACTAGCGACTTGACATTGCCAGTGCCTGTTGTCTAGGTTTAGGTATGGCTTGTAATTTATCTGTACAGGTGGGCCATCTATTCATTTGCGTGAAAAATGTCGTGGGGTGATGATGTTTGATTTAAGCCATATCACGGGTCGCTCGTATCATTGCATCTGCTCGCTGCCGCCCTTAGTAGCTATAGCTGGCATCACGAAAGCCAAGCTCATAATAATAGAAGCAGCATCCTGTAGTCGTGGCCTTTAATCCCAACCCTCTAAGAGAGTAGCCTACCTGCCTACCTCCTATCTATGCCCAGCGGTATCCCCATGCCGTTTGTAAACCCATTACGTGAAACCATACCTACCTTTACCCCAACATGTAAATTCACGCTTACTCCATATCCCATCCCGCCCCAGAGTCTCTCACCCGCGAACAAGCTTCCAGCTAGCGAGCCCAGTGAAGTCGTAGGCGTGACCTGTCCTCGCCACCTCGGCGTACCAAAGGACGGGACAGAGGGGGGGTAGAGTAGGATACTTTCTATACATCTTCGACTACCTATTCTAGGAGGGAGGAGGAGGAACGTATCCAAGGGACGAGGTGTTCTAACCTTTCTATTTTTTGTTTCATCTCGTTGTATGTATATAAGTAGATATATGGAATTGGAACGCCCACGGAATACCAGAGGGCGTACGTATCAATGTTGAATCTTCCACGGCCGTGTTGAACACCAGGCCGTTTACCCAGGCTTTGATCAATTCAACCCTTGCCCACAAAGTGATATGCCCCGTTCTAACCAAGTAAAATATTGTCGATGCATGAACAGATGAATCCATGCATGAATTCGCCTCAACCTCCATCTCAGTCTTCCGCATCAGGCTCCAGTGTCCGCAGCAGGGCCCCAACAAGATGTAGCGAGCCCGTGACGAGAACGAATGTGCGCCTCCCATCACCGCCCTCCCGATTCGCCAGCGCCCTGGCCTCCTCGACGGCGTCCGCGACGTTATCCAGCACACTCGTCGGCGTGCCCGGTGACGAGGCGCTCAGAGCCGCCGCCGCCGCGCGCTGGACGGATAGATCACGCTCCGGCTCCTCCGTCGGCTCGCCCGTATCCGTCGCTACAACACGAGGCACTAGATCATTCCGCGCGAAGATAGCATGTGTAAAAGCATATCCCGCTCCCTCCTTCTCCCCCGGGCTCGAAACGACTGCACGAACGTCTCCCAGAAACCCGCTGACGAGCTTCGCGGCGTCCCGATCTTGCTGGTTGAATACTAGTATCGTCTTCGTCTTCGTCTTGGACTGGTCGTCCCGGCCGATCTTCCCCGCGAACCACCGCGCCACCTCCGTCAGGCTCTCGGCCGTATGCGCGCCGTCGATAAGCCACGTGATGGGCGCGCGCTCGTCCTCGCGCGTCTCGCAGCGCCCTCTCAGCCGGGCGTGCTGCAGGGCCGCGGTAAACGACGACGGGACGTCTTCTAAGCTCTCGTTCGTGACCGTAGCCGTAGCCGTAGCCGCATCCGTACTCGTAGCCGTGCTTGCGTCCCGTATCCCACTCCCGCTCCTGTTAGAATCCTCGCTCGCTAGCACGCGCAGGTGCTCCCGCGCGGCGAGGACGGCGAGCGCCTGGTTATATTTCTGAAACTCGCCCTCAAGAGTCCCCCGCCCCTTTTCTGCAGCACCGACGCCGACACCACCCCATCTCTCAACGTCCGCGTCCGCGACCTCGACGAGCGTAGCGCCCTTCTCACTCGCCCGCCTCCGCAGCACGAGCATCGTCTCCCCCGCCGGCTTCTCCGCGTCCCCTCCTGCTCCTCCCTCGCCTCCGAGCCGTCTGGTAAAGCATTTCCGCCCGGCCTTGCACACGCCAGCCTTGTGCCAGGCGATCTCGGGCAGCGTGCCGCCGAGCATGCCGACGTGGTCGATGCCGAGCTGCGCCACGACCGACGCCGTGACCGACGCCGCGGGGAGGACGTTGGTCGAGTCGTACTCGCCGCCGATGCCGCACTCGACCACGGCGCTGCGCACGCCCTCGCCCAGGAACGCGCGCAGCGCCACGATGGTCAGGAAGCGGAAGTAGAAGGGCTTCGTGGCGGGTCCGCGGAGCTCTTCTTCTTCCGATATCTCTTCTCCGTCCCGCTTCTCTGCACTACCGGCACCGGCACCCGACCTCCTCCGCGCCGCGAGCTCCGCCCTCGCGGCCTCGGTGCACGCGTCCCAGACCTCGAAGAAGTACCGCGCGAACGAGGCTCGCGAGATGGGCTCGCCGTCGATGGCGATGCGCTCGCGCACCGACACGAGGTGCGGCGACGTGTACGTGCCGACCTTGCCCGCGACGCCGCCGCGCGTGAGGAGGAGCGCCGTGAGGTACGCACAGACCGAGCCCTTGCCTTTCGTCCCCGCCACGTGGATGCAGCGGAGCCCCGCGAGGTCGGCCTGCGCGACGCCGCCGCGCCGCAGCCACGCGAGCATCTCCGGGATCGCGAGGGCGTTTAGGTCCTTCTTTGGTGGCTGCGCCGGGGAAGAGGGAGAAGATGTGGGGATGCTCGGAGGGGCAGGGGCAGGGGCAGGGGGAGGGGTGAAGAGGGATGTGATGGCGCGGTTGGACTGGAGCGCCGCGAGGTGCGCAAGGGCCGACTCGTACGTGCGGGCCATGGTTGATGACGATGATGATGATGATGATGAGCGCCGCGGGGTTGGAATCCTCGAGCGTCGGGTGGGAAGCGGGTGGTGGAGACTATTGTATAGTCCGCTTCCTAACCGCTTGTTGGTGATGATGTTGACGTGCGATAAACGTGGAATCATTGAATGTGATGGATGAGAGGCAGGCTGGTCATGAGCTTCTTACCCCCCCTTTTGAAGCTCGTTAGTAAGACGAGGTGTCCTTTCACCGACTCATATTATACATGATTATAGCGAGAATAGTGCGAAATGCGGATGATGATGATGATCTCTCATGGGAATTTACTAAACCTACATGCTTCGTCGAGTTGATGAATTGAGGTCTTTTGCTGTCGAGTTAGACCCAGCAGCAGCAGCAGCAGCTGAGAGCAGCTGTTGGTCGGATCTCGAAGCAAAACACCGGCTGACTGTGGTATTCAAACCGTGACATGGTTGCGATAGAAGCACCAAGTAAAAGCTGACATTGAGGCGGTCGAGATTATGAATCTTGTGAATCAATCCACAGGTTGTTTGCCACGTCTACTATCCGCGACGTGTTATCTGAGAGGTTACCATCTACGAACGTCGGTCTGGAAATAAGGAGAGACCTCCTCAGTCATCAGCTGGACTATGAAGTCGGCCAATGATCTCTCGAATATACGTTCTACCATTATATGAGGAACCTCGATGTATGAACTTCTGGACCGCAGTATAATAGAAAATAGACCGGGGTTGAACCGTTGTAGATCTGGTAGGGTATATATCCTGTCACTCTCACCATCTATCCAACTCCCAAAGTTGAATGCATGAACCTTCCCAGCCGTGGTTTACTTATACCTACCTCGCCCCGTATATAGACTCAGAATTTAAAATAATCGACTAAGCATTTCTTTATAGCGCATCCGCACCCTCCAAGATCGACAGTGCACCACCAACGAGATGCAGGCTTCCCGTGATGAGTGCCTGCACCGTCTGTCCCTCATTCACAGACGCGCCCACGCTACGCACATGGTTGATAGCGTCCGCAATCGTCGGAACGACAGTGATGGTGGCCTTTGGGTCCAGTGCCGCCCACTTCTTGGCGAATCCATACTGTGCTGTGAGGGCTTTGATGGCATCCGGGTCGTATTGTCGGTTGACAAGATCACGGTTATAACCTGTCTCGGCGTGTGTGACGTTGGTGCAGAATATGACGTGTTCGAAAGCTCCATCGGCCGCCTGACTGTGAGTTTTCAGAGCTGTGATCATGCCCTCGAGAAACTGCACAGCTTCTTCGCGACCCTGTTGGTTGAAGATGAGGGCCTTTGGTCCGGATTTTGTGGCACACTCGCCAGCAAACCATTTGGTCGCCATCTTGAGGCTATCCACAGTGTGTGCTCCATCAATATGCCATAAAATTGATCCTTCCTGTTTCACCTCGCAGCGACCACGCCACACGACCTGCTCTAGACCGTCGATGAAATCCTTGGTTAAGGAGGAGGCGTCGGGTTTGAAATCCGGGTCAAGCTTGCGTAGCACAGTTTCAGCCAGCGCTATCCCGAGACTCGCGTTCTTCTTTTGGAAGAGTGCATCGGGTCGAATGCGGACACCCTCGAGCCTCGGGTCAACATCCAAGACCTTCAGCGAAACGCCCTTGTCCTTGGCCCTATCCTGCAGCACCTGAGCAGCGCTGGGAAGCTGTTCGATTGTGAATGCGGCGCTTCCCGTCTTCATGATTCCCGCCTTGTGCCAGGCAATCTTCTCTATGGTATCACCAAGAGCAAATACGTGATCAATCCCGAGGGTGCTGATGCCGCTGGCGACAGGCCTCTCGACGATATTGGTCGCGTCAAACTCGCCGCCGATGCCCGTCTCGTAGACTGCGGCGTCTACGCCCATCTGAATAAATACATGGTAGCTCATAAGCGTCAGGTAGCGAGAGTAGATGGGCCGTGGAGGCGTTGGGACGCCAAGACGCTCGTCGACCACCATAGGACCTTCGCGCTCCTCCGCATCACCCAACCGGTCCCATACCTCGAAGAAGTATTGCGCGAAGAGCTCTTCGCTCAGCGGGGCCCCATCGAGGCGAATGCGTTCCCTCACAGCAATCAAGTGAGGACTGGTGAAGAGGCCTATCCTACGTGGGACGGAGTGTGCGCGCTGGTGGTGGGCGAGGATGGAGGCGGCGAAGGCGCATGTGCTACCCTTACCCTTCGTGCCGGCTACGTGCAGGATGTTCAGGCGGTCTAGGTCGGACGACGAATATCCGATGCGTCTCAGGTAGACGCGCATCTCGGCGATGGAGGTGGCATCGGGACGGATACCGGCCTTTCGACGGGCCTCTATGATGGCATATGGCGTCTGAAGGGAATTGAGAGCGTCGATGGCGTCCTAATAGGCAATCGAAATGGTCAATCTCCAGAGCCCCTTTCTCTCTCTCTCTCTCTCTCTCTCTGTCTGTCTCCGTGGATGGAGTGTCCTCCTAGCAGGAAAAGGAGGGGAGGAGGGGGGAAGAAGTAGGTAGGATTACATTATATGTTCGCCCTGTCTGGGTTGCCATTGCGCGCCAAGAAGACGTATTTCGATTGATCTTGATCAAAGTGCAAACAGGTGAGAGTAAGGACCTGGCGCATCGGAGCACATGATGCATCCCCTAGTTGTGATCGTGTCCGTCCCCCTATAGAGACATCCTCGGCGAATGGTTCATCGTGGAGTTTTTGAACGAAGATGTCCTGCTCATCACGGATTGGACTAAATCAGCGTAGAAGAAAAGAGGGTCCGACTGTGAGCGATATCGCGCAATAGTAAGAGCCTCTATCAGATAGCGACGCCCAGGTGGTACCTGTGGACCTACCTACCTAAGGTGCTGCCCCTCCTCTTATCCGCCATCATCTTATGACGTCATATTGGAAGACCGGTGTAATACCTTCGGCTGTGCCACCACACCATATTAACCCTCACCGGGGTTTGCTTTTTGTAGCTTCATCAGTCAACCCGGGATCGATAGACCCCAGGACAAGAGAATAAGGTAGGCGGCAACCGAGCCTCGCTGCGCAGGCTGGCCCCTTTTCCAAGTATAAAGGGCCTCCTCTCCCCCCATACCCCCCTCTCCTCATTTTCAACCATGGGCGCTTGCCGGCCATCTTAGTATGTTGCCTTGTGATGTGGATTGATATCCCTAGGCCCTGATATAAATACACCATACCGATGCATTATTCGTCAGTATTGCCGCTCTCGTCACTGTCATCACTGGAGACACTTATCTGGACTGAAGATGATAGGTAGTTGCTCGTTTCGCGGGATAGCCACTCTTTCGAATCTCGCCGTGCAATGCTGCGCTGCTCGATTATCAATGTAGTCTTGACCAGCTGGACATCACACTCATCAGGAGCCCGCAACTCCGCTCATCGTTTTGGAATTTCCCCAGGGCTTCTCAGCGTCCGCAGATTGGCCAACACGGCATTGCGTATTGGTGGGTTGATCGGAACCCTCTCTTCGTTGGCTCCGAGGTCGCAGGCATGAGGCGAGCACCAGCTCGCGGGATTCCGGGGCAGGAGAACGAGAGAGCGTACTCACTGAATTAACAATGGCAGTGGGAGATGGGTAGCAACCCGTCCGTTCCGGACGGGCAGGCACCGGCCACTATCATGGTGCCTACTATGGGAGCCGCTCACATAGTTCCCTCGGCCTGGGGGTGGCTAAGTCAGGGGTATAGTCAGCTTTTTAACATACCAGCACCTCCCAGCACGCTATCTCAGCCGCCCAGTCCGGAATACGATTGCTGTTATTCATATCCTTGTAGGGCTTGGAATCTGTCGGCTCGAGGGTGTTTTCAATGTCAAACATTGCTTCGAATATAGTTCGGACCAGGCTGGAGGCCGAATGCACCGACTTTTGGGACGCACTTGAAGATACTATCCAGTCAGACACAACTAGATGGTTGACAGATAGTGAACTGTAGCAGTTGGCTTTCAAGTTGAGGGCAATCTCCGGGGATCGGTTAATACACCTGGTTGTCTATTGTGAGTCCTCGAAGGTGGGATAAAAAGTGTTGTTCGTTGTGGTGAACGCGACCTGCTGCGATATGGTGCTCACCATCTGAGTCGCTCCTAATAATCCCCGATCCCCCCTATGAGTATCTAGTAATTAATTCCCTGTCGGGGGAGTTTTGAAGGATTAACATAAACAGTTGTTTGTGAGGTAGGGCTGTATGCGCGTTTCCTAATAATGGAGCGCGTTGATGGCCGAGATATGCACACCGAGGCTCAACTCCGACCATTCAACGAGGAAGAAATGCATCTGTTGCTAAATATAATCACATATCCCCGTCGTTTCTAGTAGTGATTGCTTTTTTAAAGCGGTTGACAAGGTTGCCTTCGTAGATACAGTGGCGCTATCGTGGGCTGATTGGTGAGGGTGCTCAGGTATATACATTGTGTGCTTGGGAGGGAGGCCCATCATTTCGCGTTGACGTGATCCCAGATGGCATCCCACACCCACGGGACCCGCGACGTCCCGCTACCCCTCTGGACGTTGAAGTTCCCGACGGCGCGGTACATGAACCACCTCCTCGCGGCGTTGTCGGCCGCCGTGTCCCTGGTCATGTTGACGATGCCGAACCGCCTGCTCGCGGGTCTGAGATCCCGGAGCTTGACCGTGCTGGTCCGCGGCTTGGCGATGAAGCTCATCGTCGTGATCTGCAGCTCCGTCTGCGGTGGCGGCGTGCGCACGTACCGGCGGAGCAGCGCCTCGGACTGCCGCGCGAACGGGGGGACGCGCATGTGGATGAACGTGACGAACGGGGCCGTGATGTAAGCCACGAACACCAGTGGTACCACGGCGCTGAGGGCGGCTAGGATGGAAAAGTGAGCTGTTTGTCGTTCCGAACGAGTTTCCCCCCTTTCGGAAATTACAAGACGGGGATGAATAGTTTGTCTGTCTGGTCCGGCGAAGGATAAAAAGAGCGGATGAGATAAACACTCACTGCGTGCAACGTTCAGAGACATCCCCTCCTTCTTATAATACGCCGGCGCGATGACGATGCCGAAGAAGACGAATATAAACAAGGTGGACAGCTTCAGGCATGCCAGGAACGTGACCTTTCCCGTGCCGGCGTGGTATATGCACAGAGTCGGGCCGTAGACTGCTGTTTATCTGTGAGCATCTCGATGACATTCGTTACCGTCGGTCTTGAGATGTCTCCGTACCATTTTTATGTAGAGGGATTGCAGGTTTTGCCGCAGCACTCGTTCCGGACGTTGGCGCCGTCGATGTTGACGTTGTCGTTTTGAACCGGATCGAACCCGGAGCTGGACGTTTTGGGCTTATGAGAGAACGGAGTGGCGCGGACCTCGGCGCGGATCTGATTGAGACATTGCGCCACGCAGCGGATATCAATCGTGTCCCGCTCCGTGAGTGATTAAGGGTTGAAAACATTCTGTGATGGAGCCATCGAGTTATTATGAGATTTTCATCCTCGATTCGATTTTGTTGATGCGGGCTGTTAGTAGGTGAGAGTGAGCAAGAGAGCAAGGGATGAAATGTCCTGAGCACAGCTGTTAGCAGCTGGTCTAATTTGACGGAGGCCGAGTCTCGGCATCTGTGGTGTGTTTTGGTGTGGCAATTTTAGTAGATGGTGCTGTTGATTGGTGTCGGTTTTTAAATGAGCGTGACAGCATAATCAAGCTTTGCATTACACGATCACCGCAGTGATAGCGGCTTGTGTTCTCGATCGAGGACAGCAACAGCAACGATAGCGGAGTCAGAGGGAGCGAATGAGGGCGTTGATGGCAGCCATATTATTAACCGGATTCGAAGGTTTGGGGTCAAAGAATGTGCTTCTTGCACGATGTATCTGATTACTTGTACTTCTTTTTATTTTTATTTTTTGGTGATATTATTGTAAAATTACTGGTTGGGTATTTACATGCACCCATAGCAGCGACGGCTCACCCAGGTCGCTTCATCGCCCGTTTAAACGATGTTCTTGGTCAACCATTCCTCCCACTGCTCCTTGGTCCAGCCGGAGCTGATCTCATTGGCAACCACGCCGTTGAAGATGACAGTAGGGCTCACGTGCACGCCCACGAGCCGAGCCGTCTTGATAAAGATCTTGAGATCGTTGGTGACCTTGTTCCCCACGTTCAGACTCCCGTCATCGGCGGGCTTGTCGGGAATGGCGAGACGGTCGTAGACGGCGGCCTCCTCCAAGCCCACGGTGGCGGCGAGCTGGGAGAGACGACGGTAGGTCTGGTTGCGGGTCTCGTTGACTACGTTGACGTCGAAGTACGACTTCTGGTCCTTGAACAGGGCATCGCTGAAGGCCCAGTACTTCTCGGGCGCGAGCTGAAGCACGGCCGCCGCGGCTTCGTGGGTTAGCGTCGAAGAGGGGTGCCACGGCTGGACCTGCTGGCGGAAGATGAACTGCACACTCGTGGACCATTTGGGGTTGGTGCGGACGAGGGGCGTCACCACGTTGTAGAGGGTGTTGAATATTTTGGCCGAATAGGGGCAGACGTAGTCGAGAAAGACCTCAACAGTGTGTAGGGTTGGAGGGGCGGCGCCGGCGATGGCTGGTGCCGAGAAGGCAAGCTTCTGGCCGGCGAATTTCGGAGCGAGCGCCATCTTGTCTCGGAGTCGGGGAATGAAATAGTCTGATCTAAGTGCTACGGGATAGGATCGTGCTAGTTTGTTATTGCTTGAGCGTGGATTGTCTTGGCCCTTGCGAAGTAGCTCGAGGTGGGATGAATCGCGAATTTATTAAAAAGATGACCCCGCGCGGGGAGCTGGAGGAATCCCTTAACAAATACAAATGGCGCTTCGTACACTAAGACACCCGTGAGGCTTACATCTAAGAAAGTGACGCCATCTACCACCATATGCAGGTGATTTGAGATCCTCTTATCTAAGTAATCTGGAGTTCATGACGTCGGGTACTTTTTACGTGTAGTTTATCTATCTGGCGCAATGCCAGGTCGGTCGCCCTGAGATGTTGTACGTATTACTACTCATGTAGGTAGCTGGCTGGTGGCTGATTATAAATACCATGTAGATAAAGAGCACGTAATCTCAGCTCTGGTCTTTTTAAAACAAGAAATTCCGCGCGAATATTGGAATTAGAAATTCCATTTGTTAATGAATCGTCCATTTGTATTTCGTCTAACTCGCTCACCCGACAGTATTTTTAGCTATGATACCACTCGCAAATTCGCCAAATTTGATATGCCGTTCGAGATCGACCTCATCTTCCAAGTTCGGCTGCGTAAAGACGGCCAACGTGTTGCGCGCGACTCCCTTGGCGTAAGCGCCCCTGACCGAATGCTCGACGGCCTTGAACTTGCCATTGGTGATTCTCTCCAACGCCTCACCCGTCTGAAATGCGATGCAGTCTCTTGGTATCTTGACTTGCACGGGCACACCCTTACGGTCCTTGATCCACAGGCCGGCCTGAGGATCTGGTGATGCGGGTAGCTCTTCTATTGTAGGCAATGTCTCCGGAACCTTGCCATCTTCAAAACTAGGCAGCTTGACATTCGTCGTCAGCTCATCTACGAACATGGCCGAAGTCAGACCGGTCAGACATCCGTGGTCTTTGTGCACCGCGCACCAGTTGTCTTCTTCCATACCCTTTGCTAGAGCATCGTCTGGCATTGGATAATAGTGAAGCAATCTCGCCTTGGTTGTCGATGATGACTTGACCACATTCTCTAGATACGCGATCGGGTATCCGGGGATCTCTTTTTGGGCAAACTTGTCGCAGGCTCGAGCGACTAGGACGGCCGTATCAATGATCAAGGCGCACATCTGCTTCATGACAGGCTTAAACCCAGGTAACGTCTCCTCTGGAGGCCATGAGTTCGGTGCCAGATGTTCAGGGAACCCGTCTAATGTGAACTGCTCCGTCGGTTTTGCCGATTCGAGCAAAGGATCCACGTAAAAGGCACAATTGGCATAGAACGATCCCTTGTACTCGTCTGCGCTTCCATCCTTCAGCTTCTCTTTGCCCCTCGACCAGCCAACGAGATACTTGGCCCTCTCATTTGTGAATTGTTCTGCTCTCGGTCAGTTCGATGCGTGGTTCAGGGTGTATGCAGTGGATATTTACCAAACTCTTTTTCGGAAAGATTGCCCATCCACGAAGCATAGGACAGGAGACGGTGTCTCAAGGCCGGGAATTCAGCCGGTACATCTTTTACAACGAGTATACCTAGCGAATCTGGGCCAAAAGCCTCTTGTAATGTCTCGAAAGAAATGTCGCCTTTGTGTCGTTAGTGGCGAGTCATCCTGGTAGGGGTCGACATGGTGAGTTCTTACCACTCTTGAGATCCGCTAAAGACACTACGACAGGTTGCGCTACAGCCATGGTCGATAGCTATATATTCTGACGAATAGACTTATACCTCTCACGATGATAGAGCATAAATTTGTTGGGTGATAATTTACGTATAAGGCTGACTTTAAATGATCAGCCGCTGAAGGGTATCTAGTGGAAATCGTCGGCTTAATCTCGAGGGCGCAATACTCACCGGAACCCACCGTAGTGCTTCGATCGATAGGAGACTTCCGCGATGATTTATTCGCCTACCTACCGGAATTGGTTATACCTACTGACCAATCTGCAGCTAGATCGGAGGCCGTCAGAGGCCTAGATGTGCTCCGGCTGGGAAGGTAATACATAGTATACGCATATAGCGCATATAACGATAATGGGCCCAAACACCGCGTTTGCGAATACGCTACAGTGAAGCTTGAGCCTTGTCTGACCACCCAGAACTCAAGCTCTCCCCGACTTATCGAGAAGCAAAGCTGCTGGTGCTAATTCATCATCTCGACAAAATCATCACCACTCGCATTAATTGACCGATTCAATGGTTAAGCCACTTACCTTCAAGGGTGACAAGAAACCCAAGAAGAGGAAGCGCACCGACACAGAACCTGCACCCGACGCCGCAGGACCTAGCTCGCTCGCAATTGCACAACCTACCGAGGATGCAGGAGATGATGACAGTTGGGTGTCAGCCGAGGCTTTGGGCGATGTGGTAGGACCCGTGATGCTCGTATTACCTACCGAACCCCCGACCTGTCTCGCCTGCGACGCGAATGGGAAAGTCTTTACCGATCTCGTTGTGAATATCGTCGATGCGAACCCTGCAAGCGCCGAGCCTCACGATGTACGCCAGGTCTGGGTAGCGAACAAAATATATGGCACGGAAAACTTCAGATTCAAGGGTCGATATGGAAAGTAGGTGACGCCAGTTGATGCCTTGTTTGCGATTAACTGTCGTCAAGAAAGCTAACGTGCTATTAAGATACCTAGCCTGCGATAAATACGGCATTCTCTCTGCGACCTCCGAGGCCATCGCGCCGCCCGAGACTTGGACTGTTATCGCGACAGCTGATACGCCTGGCACTTTTCAGTTGCAGACACTACAAGAAACGTTTTTGACGATAGCCGAGTCCAAGAAACCAAATGGTTCACCCGAAGTTCGAGGAGATGCGACAGAAATCAGCTTCGAGTCAACGTTAAGGATTCGCATGCAAGCCCGATTCAAGCCCAGACTGAAGGCATCTAAGGAGCAGCGAGAAAAGGCCAAGGTGAGCCGAAAGGAATTAGAAGAGGCTGTCGGGAGGCGCCTCGAGGAGGGTGAGGTTCAGAAATTGAAGAGAGCTAGGCGAGAGGGTGATTACCACGAACAGCTCCTGGACCTGAAATCCAAGAACAAACACGACAAATACGGATGAAGGAACGGGAGAGCTATCGGCATCTTGGTTTGGCACTATGCATTTGCTCTCCAAGCCTTGATAAAACCATCTTCACCAGCACTGAATACCATCTGCGCCTCATCATAGAAGCAAAAGCTTCTTACTATCTCTTCGGAGTGCGCTCCTGGTAAACCAACACTGTTACCTCGATCGAGAGCCCAACTATCTCCCTTGGTGAGATGGATCAATTCGAATGCTTGTTGCCTGCAGCATGTCAGTAGCAGTCGTGGGTTTGAGGATGCTTTGCTTACTCATGAGCACCAGCACCAATTACTGCCCCAGCACCATTTGCCTTTGCGAAGATGTTGGCAATGTATTGGCAACCCAGAACAGCCCTCATATCTCCAAAATCGGTAGTGGCTGCGCCCTTTTCATATCCCTCGGACATGTCATATAAGGCCAATCTCTCATCATGGGAGATTGCAAATAATTCGGTGTCATTCAGAAAAGCGGCATGGTGTATAGAGGAATCATGATTGAAAGTTTGGATCACAACCTCATCCTCGTCGGTTATCCGGGTGTCACAGATGTTTACAAGACCATCTGTTGATCCTGATAATAAGATATTATGGTCGTTGGGATGGAAATTTAGCTATGGTATGTCAGCTAAGACCAACACGGCCTAGAGGAGGGACTCAAACCTCAGTCACATCGTCGCTATGGACCTCCTTATAGTGAAGTTTTGGTGCTGATGTCGAACGGACATCCCTGGACAATGTGAGACAACATACAGCCAGACACATTTGAGGTATCGCCCACCATATTATTATGGAAGCTTGGTGGTTCTGTAATTCAGTTCCAGCAACCACCGAGAAGCCCGTGTTTGAACATGCTACCGATAGCACGGGCACTTGACCTTCTATGACAGCTTAGAAAGGACTGCATATGTGATAGCTTGGGAATAGGACCAATGTAATCCTACCAGTTGTAAATCGAGAAACTTGGGCTTGGCGCACATCTTGCCTCAGGTCCCACAAGGAGATGGTACCGTTTTCACCAGCCGTACACACGACAGAATTAGCCGCATCAAATGCCCTGGCACAAGTGATGTTACCGTGATTTGTGACGAGATCGGTGGTCGGGCCCGTCTTGAGGCTTAACGGGTTGAAGACGGATAATTTCTGATCTGACGATATGGTGGCGGGGCCAGACGTGAAGGGAATAATGTCTAATATGTAGACCTCCTCTCTCGTTGGTATCCTAAACGCATCTATACAGTCGAGTGGGTACATAGTATCCAGATAATTGGCCTTTGTAGGCAAAGAGAGGCTGCGTCCAGGTCTTTTTGTGACTGAGGGTGATTGATGGCTTGATCTTGAATTTGTGTAGATACAAAAGTTCGAAGAGGTACCTAAGGTACTGTGTAAGCCAAGCCTGTGTAACTGCCTGTAGTGGTAGGCGGGGAGCCCCCACATATTGATATCCGCTGCCAAATCAGATGCCAGCATCCCACTTCGACGTCGGTACGTCGCGTTTGCCGATCTGGACAGCTTACAGCTACGGGGACGAAGTACAGCTTACATATCTTCTATAACTGCCAAATTGCCCTCCTTTGAAACCTCCTACTCCATCACCTACCCTTTCTCTTGGCATACATTACTTCTCCTTGGGAGACCATGATACTCCTACGGTTGTCCACATCTTGCTCATAGCAGATTTCGTCACAATGAGGCGGTGGTTCCTCTCGACGCTCCGTATGTTCTATTCCCATGTAGTGGATGGTCGTGGGATCGCAAGGCGCTGTGACTGATTTCTGGTTCTCATGTGTTAGTGTTATCACAGGCTGTCGCGGTGGCTTTCGCTGCCGAGCAGAAAATCCTAGCAGCAGATGATGCAAACAGCCAAGCCACAGCACCCGAGCCCGC
The DNA here is from genome assembly GCA_022578495.1 of Nemania sp. NC0429. Classification (NCBI taxonomy): domain Eukaryota; kingdom Fungi; phylum Ascomycota; class Sordariomycetes; order Xylariales; family Xylariaceae; genus Nemania; species Nemania sp. NC0429. The sequence continues at coordinate 318,298 of MU392171.1, read as the reverse complement.
CGCTCAAACCGACGTCGTCCCTAGCGAACATCATGTCTGGGATCCTTACCAAAATGGCAAGTCGAGAGTCTGCTAGGAACCAGGGAGAGGGGAGAATGAGAACGCCGAACTGACTGGACTAGGATGGGAACTTGTCGGCGAAGCCATGGCCGAACTGCGAAAGATCCGGCCACCCCATCGACGTTCCAAGAAACCTACCGGCCTCTTCAATATTGTGTTGCAGTACGTGTTGAAGGTGCTACCAAGTCTGCGCGTGACCACTCCGCCTACCCATGAACACGCGTCGCCTGTCATCGCCGGTCCTCTCCTCGACGGAGTGAAATTGCTTCAACAGGCAGCCGACCAGAACAACACCGATGCCATCTATCTACTCGGCCAATTCAACTTCTACGGAAACTATTCTCATCCGAGGAACTTCAAGGTGGCCTTCGACCACTATCACAGACTGGCATCGGAATATGGGAACAGCTCGGCCCAGTACATGGTTGGCTTGATGTATGCCACGGGCATTGGCGATGCGGTGGAACGCGATCAGGCCAAGGCACTCCTCTACCACACCTTCGCCGCAGATCAGGGACACACGAGGTCCGAGATGACCGTGGCTGCTCGTCACATGAGCGGGATCGGGGTGCCCAAAAATTGCGAGATCGCTTGCAAATATTACAAGAGAGTCGCCGACAAGGCCATGACCTGGTTTCGTTCTGGACCCCCGGGGGGGATGAGACTTGTCTCCGAAGCATATCGACTCTCGGACGAGGTGGGTGGCGTGTATGGCGAAGGAGCCAGTGTCGTCAGCTCCGGAATCAATGCCCTCAAGGCAAGCCCTAATTCCGACGCCTATGCATCGATCGACGACGTAATCGAATACCTCGACGTGATGTCCCAAAAAGGAGATATCAAGGCTTCCTTTAATCTGGGAAGACTTTACTACGAGGGGCAACGAGGGCTACCAAGGAATGTGGAACTAGCTAGGAGATACTTCCTCGGCGTCACCACCAAGTACTGGCGTGCTAAGGATGGCCGTTCGGTCGATGGGGCCAAGCCGCAGCTTGAAAAGATTGCAAGCAAAGCTGCCGGGTATATCGGAAGTATGTCGTTGCGAGGAGAGGGGGTCCCCCAAGATTTCAAAACCGCCCAGAAGTGGTTTGAACGTGGGGTCAAGCACGGAGACGCACAGTCACAGTGGGGACTTGGCCTCTTAAATCTTCATGGTTATGGAGTGCGAAAGAATATCCCGAAAGCATTTGATCTATTCAAAGCCTCGGCAGACCAAGATTTCAGTCTAGCCCATGTGGCCCTCGGCACCCTCCACCTCGACCAAGGTGGACCAGACGACCTCAAGGTAGCGAGCTCGTATTTTGAGGCCGCCGCTCGATGGTACAATCTCGAGGCTCAGTATTACCTGGCGGAGATGATCCACCACGGCGTCGGGCGGGACAAGACGTGTGGCGTAGCTATGCAATATTACAAGAACGTCGCCGAGCGCTCCGAATCGTTCGTCTCCTCATGGACGGAGGCCAACCAAGCATACGAGGATGGCGACCTCGAGCTTGCCTTTCTGGACTACGTAATGGCCGCTGAGCAGGGATACGAAAAGGCGCAGAATAATGTTGCCTTTCTACTGGACCCGACACATTCCGTGTTTCCTATCCCAAGTTGGCTGAAACGACAGGCCTCGAAGCCGCGTCTCCTACAGAATTCGGCATTGGCGCTGATATACTGGACACGATCCGCGATCCAGTCCAACATCGACTCGCTAGTCAAGATGGGAGACTACTATCTACGTGGCATCGGGACCGAAGTGGCATTCGACAAGGCAGCTCAATGCTATACAGGCGCTTCTGAATACTTCCAGAGCGCCCAGGCCCTATACAACCTCGGATGGATGCATGAGAATGGGATTGGTCTCACACAAGACTTCCATCTAGCTAAGCGATACTATGACCAGGCATTGGCGACGAACGACGAGGCCTATCTGCCTGTGACCCTCAGTCTGGTGAAGCTGCGGGCCAGGAGTGCGTGGAACACGTTCACCCACGGCCGGATTAACTCGATACAAGATGAACCTGGTAAGTTTTGATAGGTCTGCCCCGTCACTCGGGATCGAACTGACGAGCCATCCAGCACCAAAAAAAGATTGGTCCCTGAGGGAGTGGATCCAAAACTTCATGCAAGACGAAAACGCGTATTACGAAGATAACTACGAAGAATTATATGACGACACGATGACGGCGAGCGACGGCGAACCCATGGGCGAGGAACTGGACGCCGACTTCGACGGCATACTCGAGAGTTTCCTGATCTTGTCGCTAGTGGGTTCCATCATGTTCTTGATGTGGTACCGCACGCAAAGACAGCAGGCCCATAGACAGGCGCAGGAAAATGCCGCGCGACAACAGCAGGCCGCTGCGGCTGGGATACCGCCGGGACAGCAAAATGGGATGGCTCCGGGCCGGCAGCAACAGCCGCAAGTGCCGCCGGTCCCTCCATTGGGGGACCCGAACTTCGCTCAGTGGGGAGCTGGCGGCGTCGGGCATTAGGAGTGATTCTAGGTACCGACCGTATCATCCTCGATGACGGGGATTTTTTGTACATGAGATGAATTCTCAGCTATACCACACTTATTCCTCTAGGAAATCGAAGCGGGACATGTTTGTTAGATTTCATCATGCTCATTTTCTCGTTGCACATCTGCGTTTGCGTTCACATTGATCTGTCGAATTTTCCTCTTAAGTGGATGCTGTCGACCAGACTACATATATGTGTGTATATGTGTGTGTGTTCATTGCTCGCGATTCCTTGTTAGTAATCTTCATGGCTGAAGAAGAGTAATATCAGGCCAGGCTCCTTACTACTTATATAGCTGCACTACATCATGTAGGTCTGCGGCTCAGGACAGGACAGGATGTCGGTCAGCGGGTTTGGCTTGGTTTGGTTTCTTCTTCGGCGCTCCTTATCTTGAAACCAGGGGTCGGGTAAGCATGTCACACATTTGCCGCAGGTTCTTCACTGCTACCACCTGAGCGGCAATCTTCATGAGGCGAGGTACGTTGCCTAGGTCCTACCTAGGATGGCGTAAATATTTACCTCCACTGACACAGCTGGCGTGTTTGAGACATGCTCTACTGGTATAGGTATGTATGCGGTCACTGATCAGATACTACCACGTTCGTACTTCGTACAACAGGCATCGATTCGGATCGATTCGGTAGGTTTCGTAAGGAAGTACGAAGTGGTAGCATTTTACCCTCTCACGTACACAGCCCCCGGTCCATGGGGGTATAAGTATTGTCTTGGCGCTCTCCTCATTTCCCATATACCGTCGTGTAGTGTATCATCCCATCATACGAGCGTAACAGGTAGTGTATCGTATGTACACCGACGCACGCCTAACGTCTTCGATTACATACCTGGCCTGGCCATCAATCAATCGAATCTCTTTTGAACTCACTGCTCAGTTTGGAGTCGGATTCTCCCACTCACCTCTAGAGATCTTCCGATTTTTCGCGCTGCGCTTGCGTTTTACGATTCTAGTTCAGGGTTCTGCTTGGCGGTTGTTTGGTTGGCTCGTTCGTTGTCCGGTCGACTCGACTTGGCTCGACTGGGAAGTTCGATGTCTATCCGTACCGTACCGTATCCTCAACTCACTCATCCACCAAATCGACTCATCCAAGCCAAGCGCCGTAACGGTTACCTACCGGATACGCTATAGTGACGATTTTCCAAGTCTAGAGGAATCAACGACGCATTGAACTCTGAATTCGACGAAAGAGGGATCTCGCCACCTTTCCCACCTACCGACTAACCTACTTGACCAATTATCACGGCGAAAGAGAGCGCATATCGCCGAGACAGACGGACGGATAGAAATACACTACGACCCCGGACGACAGACTGGATAGGATAGGATAGGATAAGAGGCAATACCGACACGATGAGATTACCACTGCACATCGGCATCCCGATGCAGCCTGGCATCCGCGGCAGAAGTGACGTCGGTTATTCTGCATCAGCATCAGCATCGTCACTCCTCCTAGCGCTGGCGCGACGACAATTAGCCCCGCGGGACGACGACGACGATGACGAGAGCATATGGTTCTGGTACACGACGGTGCGTTCGTTCACTATTGGGTGGTCTATACCTACGTTCCTTCAACCTTCAATGTTCTCTAGCGGGCATATTTCTACTACATATAGCCCGAAACTTTGGATCGGAAGAATCGACTGACATCAATCATTCAACCAGACCGGCATCATCATCAAGTACACGCTCTTCTTCGCCTTCCTGTTCATCATAGCGGTCTGGGTCATCGGCGGCCGCACGCACGCGAGGCGGAGGCTGAGGAAGGGGCAGAAGCCGCTGGCTTATCACGCCGTAAGTCCAGTGATTTATTTCCATGAATTCGACTCAATCCAACCCGTTCCCCTACCCCCTACCCCCTCCCCAATCACCCCCTTCCTAAATGCGCCCGGGCATCGTCAAGCAAGCAGCTAACACCGTCCAACCCAGTGGCTCCTCTCCCGCGCCGAGCGCGCACAGGTCGACCCCGCGTACGCCTTGTCGCACGCGCCGCACGCCGCCGTCTACCGCCCCGTGTACGGCGGCGGCGGCGGAGGAGACGTGAACGGCGTGGATTATTACGGCATGCACCCCGTGCCGCCGCCCGTGTACGATCCTTCTCGACCACCCGTGTACGATGGGCCGCCCGCCGGGTCCAAGATCGATCCGGTACAGGATAGACGTGGGCAGGGACAGGAGCAAGGGGTAACACCGGAGTATGCGCCGCCCGCCGGACCGCCGCCCGGACGGTGAGGGGATGATCTCGGTATAGGTATGCGAGCGGTGGTGGTGAGAGGAGGAGCGTCGTACTGCAATACGTAAAGTAGACTTTGAAGGTATGGAAATATATCGAACTGGGCAATCGGGAGAATAAACGTGATGGAATACGACGACGACGACGACGACTACTACTGTTCGTTGCTGCATTTACTCGGCCTTAGACGGATGGATACCACGGGATGCTTTTTTTTTTTTTTGCTATTTTCTATGTCCTTACGCAGATAGCCTGGTGGTTTACGGTATGATGCTTTATACTCATTCACGCATTTTTCAAAGGTCGTCGAGATGTCACCCACGAATTTCACTTGTTGCAGCTACACAGGTAGACTGTTGCATGGAAATAATCAAATGCTCATGTCTCTTTAAAAGTACAGCTGGCGGGTTTTCAAAATGGAACCCAATCAAAAACCAAATCAGCCCAGCCGGTGCAATTATTCGGTAATAACGATGCGTTCGCCGGCCTCCCCGCCTAACCTAGATATAGAAAGAGTATCAGTTGTACAATTAGCCGAACGCCGAGGAGATAATGAAATTGATCGATGAAGAAGAAGATAGATGACGCGGTGACGGCTTGTTAGTCAGTATCCATTGCGTCGACGTCTTCATCTACGGCCAGAGTGCCACTGTTCCACGGTGTCGTATTCTGGGCTGAGTGAGTGGGTTCGTAACCACCGAACCCGTTTATGGCCATGTTGCCGCCATTGACGTGATTGAATATTGGTAGATTAGTGGTGGGAGAGGAGGCCGTTGGTATGGTCATGTTCAGCGGTTGCAGGGCCTGGTTTGATTCGACCTCGCCGTCCTTCAGCTTTTGCCTTGCGCGCGCCCGGGCTTCTAGGATGGCCTTGCGCACGGAGTCTTGCTCACGAGGCACGGTCAGGGAGGATGGCTCGCTGTAGAGAACCATCTGCATGTCGTTGATGTTATGCCCAGCCAGCTCACCTCTGCTGTTCGCAAACACGGCCGGGGGAATCTGGCGGAGATGCTTTTTCATGTCGGACATGAAGGTTATGCGACCGCGACCTGAGTTTGGGGAGCCGGGTATGGACTCGGTCTCGCTGTTCTCGTCGGCGGATGAGAGCTCGGCATCGAGGTCGTAGATGTAGACCTTATGCTTCGTATTGTCCAATTGCATGGCGTCATCGAGGGTGGCAGCCGACGAGGAAGAGGACTGGATAGGGTTATTATACCCGAGAGGCTCGGAGAGGGGTTGCAAACTTGCGCTCTCAACGGGGACGTATAGTTTCTGGCCATTTTTTCCTGCATACGGGAGGCATTGTTGTCAGTTTGTCATTGTCGTATGATGCGGGAGAGAAAGGGAGGAGTGTTGGGCAAAGGAATGGCGATGGGACTCGTTCAATCAGTCAGTCAATTGGGTGATTCTAGACCTACCCAGATTGAGTAAGCCTAGCCTTTTCGATAGACGTTTGGAAACATGTTCGTTATCTTGGGTCTCGGCTTTCCTCTTGCGCATGTTCGTTGTGGGTGAGGGATAGCCATAGTCATAGAAACCAGTTTGCTGAATGGCGGCAGATTGTGGAAATTGGCCCAGATGACGATGATGTAAGTTGTAGTGATTGTGGTAGTGAGCATTGGTGGCGTTCACATTGGCCGACGAATCCACCATGTTGCCGGTGGTTGGCCCGAAATCGACCTCCATAGCTCGGTCGGTTATAGCGCTCTGATAGCTCTGTTGTAGCGTGTGAGGTAGCGAGCAACTGCCGTAGATGGGCTCTTATCCGCCAATCACCTGCACTTGCACAGCACCACGTCAACCAAACAGCTGGTCCTCCTCTTTTACCCGTTCGAGGCCTGCAAATCAAAACCCTCCCAACACTCTTCCCACGTCGACAGCTACGGCGACGACCACTACGACTGCTGCTGCGATTATCGGCGCGAGATATGACTCCTGCTTCACGAGTCCTGTCGGTGTACCGTGGAAAGCGATCCAATCGAGGGAGAGAGAGTTATCTAGGGTCGTGTCCTGGTCCGATTGCGCAGGTCTGAACCAAGTAATATTCTTGGGTATAAGTCTTGGACTGAGAGGTTTTGGCTGGGTTTGGCTCGGAGGTGGGAAATCGAATGATTCAGAGCAGTGGGAGGAAGTGCGAATGCGGCGGCTTCAAGGTCAGAGAAGGGGTGGAAACACGCCAATTATAGGTGTCATAGGCCACCTGAGTCACTTGAGTAGGAGTAGAAGGTTCTACACCGTCGACCCACCTACGCCTGCACCTGCACCACGCACTGACACCGACGATACCTACGCCTACGCCTATAACCATACCGCTATTGGTGGCGGAGGTCTAGGTACTTGCTGTGTACTACCTGTCCCACGGCTGGCAGCTGGGCGTGCACTGACGCCGCTGCCCCTCCTTCCATTCAAATGCCCCGCAGCGACCCTTCTCGACGCCAGAAGAACCAGCTCCAGCGTTCTTCGTCCACCCCACCTTCGCCGACACCCTTACTCTACACTGCTGCACCCATTTGCGCCTCGGTCGAGAGACGCTCGGTTTCGGAACCTCGCCACGTCTGACCCTCGTCTGCCGCCGTCTTTACGCGATTTGCACGACTTACACGGCTTACACTACTTGCACACGACGTCGAGCCCCCGCGGGACTCTGCCCTTGTCCACCATGACCCAACCCGAGTGGACGGGCGTGAGAGTGCGCAACACCTTTTTCGAATACTTCGAGAAAAGAGGCCACACCATAGTCCCTTCGTCCTCTGTCGTCCCTCACAATGACCCGACACTACGTGAGTGCCGTGTTGCCAGATCTTTATTTCCTCGCTGTCCTTTTCCTGACGTGGATTTGGAACCCTGACTTCGACAATCCATGCTGCTACTACCCGCTCCTGGAGTCTGACTTATACACGCCATGCGCTCCTACAGCACTTTAGGGCCTTTCCGCAAGAACATACGCTGACTATATCCTCTAAGTCTTCACAAACGCTGGCATGAACCAGTTCAAGCCCATCTTCCTAGGAACCATCGCGAGCACCGACGACCTCGCCAAGCTAAAACGCGCCGTCGATACCCAAAAGTGTATACGTGCTGGTGGCAAACACAACGACCTGGACGATGTCGGAAAGGATTCATATCATCACACCTTCTTCGAGATGCTGGGGAATTGGTCGTTTGGCGACTATTTCAAGAAAGAGGCCGTTGAGTGGTCCTGGGAATTACTTACCAAGGTCTACGGCCTCGATCCGACCCGGCTATACGTGACGTACTTCGAAGGCAATCCAGAAATGAACCTCGAACCAGATCTTGAGGCCAAAGAACTGTGGAAGTCCGTTGGTGTTCCCGAAGACCATATCCTGCCCGGAAATATGAAAGACAACTTTTGGGAGATGGGTGCCACAGGTCCCTGCGGTCCTTGCTCCGAGATCCATTACGACAAAATCGGCGGCAGGAATGCTGCACACCTTGTCAATGCCGATGACCCAATGGTCGTCGAGGTATGGAACAATGTGTTTATGCAATTCGATAGGCAAGAGGACAAATCTCTCAAATCACTTCCCGCCAAACATATCGATACCGGTATGGGATTCGAACGACTTGTCTCGGCTCTTCAAAACAAGGACTCAAACTACGCTACCGATATCTTTACTCCCCTCTTCGATAAGATTCAAGAAGTCACTGGTGCCCGGCCATACACCGACAAGTACGGCAAGGATGATGTGGACGGAATTGATACCGCCTATCGTGTTGTTGCTGATCACATACGTCTCCTCACATTTGCGATTTCCGACGGCGCCGCACCCAACAATGAAGGGAGAGGGTATGTCGTACGACGCGTGCTACGTCGGGGAGTCCGCTATGCCAGGAAATACTTCAATGCCGAGATAGGGTCTTTCTTTTCTCAGATCTTGCCTGCCCTAGTGGAGCAGATGGGGACGCAATTTCCGGAAATTGTGAAAAAACAGCAGGATGTCAAAGAACTACTTGATGAAGAAGAGGAGGCGTTTTCGCGGACATTAGACCGCGGAGAGAAGCAGTTCGAGAAATACGCTGCCGAGGCCTTGAGCAACGGAACCAAAAAGCTGTCGGGCGCTGACGTATGGCGGCTATACGACACATTTGGGTTCCCCGAGGATTTGACGAAGCTTATGGCCGAGGAGCGAGGTTTATCAATGGACGACAACGAGATCGCAGATGCACGGGAGAAGGCTCGTGAGGCGAGCAAGGCGGTGAAGGAGTCCTCCCAGACATTTGCCAAATTAAACGTACATCAACTGGCTGAATTGAAAGACCAGCTTCAGCTACCTCTTCCGGACGACGAGCCGAAATTCTCTAGGGGCAACACCACTGGCAAGGTCCAGCTGATTTACACGGGAACGGGGTTCCTCAAATCAACCAAGGATCTGCCACCGAATACGCCTTTTGGACTTATTCTGGACCGTACCAACTTCTACGCCGAACAGGGCGGGCAGGTTAGTCTCTTATTCCTTTTTTTGGACGTGTCTAAGGTCCTCGAACTGCTTCGTTGGGGCAATTTACCATGAGTAGACATTATTGACTCTAGTTGTATAATAGGTCGCAGACGAGGGACGGATCCTTATCGACGACGTTGCCGAATTTGAAGTCCAAGACGTACAACAATTCGGCGGCTATATAATCCACAATGGATATCTCAAGTACGGCGAACTCAACGCCGGCGATGAGGTCATCTGCGAATACGACGAATTAAGAAGGCAGCCTATACGGAACAACCATACTGCGACACATATCCTCAACCACTCATTAAGAGAGGTATTGGGTGAAGATGTCAACCAGAAAGGCTCCTTGGTAGATCAAGAAAAGCTGCGATTCGACTTCAGCCACAAGACGGGAGTCACAATTCCCGAACTGGAGAAGATCGAGTCATTCTCAAATGGTTATATAAGACAGAACTGCCCAATCTACTCAAAAGATGTCGATCTGGACCTGGCGAGGAAGATCAATGGCGTCCGCGCCGTCTTTGGCGAGACATATCCCAATCCTGTGCGGGTAGTATCAGTTGGTATCGACGTCGACACGCTTCTAGAGACCCCCGAGAATCCAGACTGGCGGAAAGTTAGTGTGGAGTTCTGTGGCGGAACACATGTAGACAAAACTGGTCTGATTAAGGATCTGGTAATCGTCGAGGAGAGCGGCATTGCCAAGGGAATTCGACGTATCGTCGCTTACACTGGCGAGGCCGCTCACCGTGTTCAACGCGAGGCGGCAGAGTTCTCCAAGCGACTTGATATCATCGGTGCTTTACCTTTTGGTCCTGAGAAGGAGGCGGTAGTGAAGCAGGCTACCGTCGATCTCAACACTCTGGTTGTATCCACGCTTGAGAAGGAGGAACTGAAAACGCGGTTCGCCAAGATTGTCAAATCAGTCGTGGACGAGCAGAAGAAGAGACAAAAGGCCGAGTCCAAGATCGCACTCGACACGGTGAATGGTTACTTCACTAAGGACGAGAACAAAGATGCCAAACACTTCATCGCACATTTACCCATCTCTGCCAATGCCAAGGCCGTCGCGGATGTGGTGAACCACTTCAGGAGCAAGGACAAGGAGAGGACGGTTTACGTCTTTGGTGGCGGCGAGGCAGAGGGTGCCGTGGTCCACGGGTTATACGTCGGCACGGTAAGTTTCTATATCTGTTACTAAACTGACTCTCTCCTCTCAAGCCCCTTGAAGGACTGTAGCTAATCGGGATTTAAGCATCACGCATCCCAGGGTGTCACCGCAGAGACGTGGGCCGCCGCCGTCACGGAGGTCATCGGCGGGAAATCCGGCGGAAAGGAACCGACGCGACAAGGCCAGGGCACGAACCCGGAAAAGATCGCCGAAGCCGTCGCCGTCGCCGAGAAGTGGCTCTCGGAGAAACTTAAGATTTCCGAGTAAAAAATAACTACTGACGTCTGTCTGGCCAAATTTTTAGTGCCGGATCGGATCGGAGAATCAGAGTGGAAACAGACGGCTTGGACGTGCTGGTCTAGTATTAGAAGAGACAACCTAACCTAGACGTCTGTTTCGTCCTGTACTTGTAGCAGTAGCAGCTACCTATCCATTCATCGTGACCATCTAGTAGAGCTTGTGCTTGCTGTTGTATTGGACGATGGTTGAAGTCTCTCTCTCTCTCTCTCTCTCTCACACACACACACACACACACACACGAATATAAAGAAGCGATAGGACACTGCGTGACGCGATATGATACGGACGAGCATATCTAAACGATGTGATGCTGCCCGGCCCGGCCTGTATAGACTCTAGTAGACGCCCTTGATATGAGCGTGAGAACCAAGGTATGTATGATGTAGGCTTTATTTATTTACACTAGGTAGAGTATGGTGGTTGGGGCGCTCCACATGATTGCTTCGTTATACGGTGACCATGACGCTGGCGTTCTTGTACCATGTGAGCAGGGGGTTCTCGCCGCTGCGGGTGCGGGTGTCGTCGAGGTAGGCCCAGGAGCGCATGAAGTCCTCGTGCGACATGACGCGGGTCAGGCGGCCGGTGATGGCGCCGTAGACGGCCTCCATGATGCGGAAGTCGGTGGGGAAGAGGATGTCGAAGTAGCCTTGGTGAACCTGTGGGACGTCATGTTAGTGAGGCGGCTCTCTGTTGACGGCGAAGGAGGAGACTGTGGTTGTGGTTGGGCTATAATGGGAGAGAAGGGATCCTTACTAAAGGCGTCGTCACGGGTACGGTAGTTCTCTGGTACCGCGTCTGCACGACGGGGCTGTTGAGCCCCTTTATGGTGTCGGGGAGGGTGTTGAAGTCGCTCGTCAGGAGGAGGTGGGCGGGAAAGTACTTCTCGACGATGTCGAAGAACTGCATGAGCCGCGTAGGGATGTACTCGGGCTCGCTGAGGTTCGGGGCGAAGGGCATCCTCCGGCCGAGGGCGCGCAGCAGGCGGCTGGAGCCGTAGGGGGCCGGGTAGCGGCCGGCGGTGGCGGCGTGGCGCACGCGCAGGTAGCGGGCGGCGACGGGGTCGAGCACGGGCTCGTAGAACTCGTAGAAGTCGCCGATGTCGTCGACGAGCACGGTGCCCTGCAGCGGCTCCTCGGTGCGCAGGTCGTAGCGCACGACGTCGTGGGCGAAGTTGTCGAAGACCTCCATGGCGAGGAAGAAGCAGGGCGAGGGCACGCGCACGTCCCAGTCGAAGATGGACTTGTTGATGATCTCGACCTTGGAGGCGTGGCCCCGCGTGGCGGCGCCGGCCATCATCTGCGACGTCTGCAGCGCGGCCAGCGACGGCGAGATCTCGATGATCTTGTACTTGGTGCGGTCGTAGACGGACGGCTCGACGTCCCGGATGTAGTCGAGGATGTTGAGCATCAGGGTGCCGCGGCCGGCGCCCATCTCGTAGATGATGAGGTCGTCGTACGGGTAGATGCCCTTCATGATGTAGTTGGAGATGAGGTAGCGCGCGATGGACTCGCCGTAGTAGGGGCGGAACAGCTCCGTGGGCGTGTGCCAGAGCTGGCGCGTGTCGTCGTGGGCCTTGGCGTCGAGGGCGTCCTCGAACTCGGTATACCTCCGTCCGACTTGGGCGTAGAAGCTCGGCTCGTCCCGTATCGAGTTGAAGTCGAAGGGCTCGCCGGGGCTGAAGATGACGACCTGCTTGGAGAAGTAGCCGTAGTGCGGGTTATACAGGCTGTCTGAGGGGTTCGGACTCTTCTCGTCAGTCGGGGCTCCTCTTCAGATGAGTTCTTGGCGGCAGAGACACGACAGACAGGACAGACAGACAGCCTTTCTCCAAGTAGAGAGAAGCACACACCTTCTATGAAGTCCCGCATCAGCATCTTGACCTTCCTCGGCCGATCCCTCCGCGTCCGCAGATCGTTGGCCGTCACCATCGGATACTTGTTGTATTCCTCGGACATGTCGAGGGAGAACAGCTCGGTCCGCTGCTGCCAGTTCGCCTCGTTGTCCTTGGTCGACGGCTTCGCCCCGCGATGCGCGCTCCGGGTGGTGGTCATGGCCCTCCTCTGCTGCTGTCGTTGCTGTTGCTGGCCGTGGTTATGGCTGTGGTTGTGGCCGTGGTCATGCCGCCGCCGCGGATCGTGTTCGTGATGGCGGCCATGATGATGATGGAGACGCGAGACGAGGGCGGTGGCTAGATTTCTCCTCGATTGGCAAGCTGGATGGCGGAATAGCTGCCGGAAGAGCTGTGTGACTATGGGAGAATCCATGAAGGATCATGACCGCTGCGCGCGTAGGGACGGGTTTTGCGCCGGGGTCTCGTGAGCTTTGGAGGGCTTGGAGGTGAAGACGATGGTGCTGGGCCATTCCATTCATTGGTGATGTCGCTGTCTCTCAGCTCGGAGCTAGACCTACATGTCTCTGGCGGGTACTCACACTACGCACCGATGTACCGGCTCACACTGAATGCAATGGATGGTGGGGTACGGAATCTCTTACGTGCATATATCGTGATACCGGATGTAGGGCATGCAGCCCACCTGGATCAAATGTCACGTCACTCACCCATTTGACATCGGATCAATCAATCATTCTGGCACAACGGGGACGATGCACGCTTCAAGAAATTGAGTGTTACAGCGTCAAAAGCTTGGAATGAACAAGACAGGTACCCGAGGCCTCGGGCTGTATCTATACTACCTACAGTCTCTAGCATAACCGGAAACAATGGGTCTATTCCACTCCCACCATACATAACGACAACATCACGCAACGACATAATAGCCATGTCATTAAGCGACCACCCTAGAGCCTACGGCACGGCCGCCATAGCCATCGCCTTCGCGGCCGGCGTGCTCGTGACGCTGGGCTTCAAGGACCTGTATCCGGACTTGGAATCCAGATACGGGCAGAAGCGCAACTGGGCACGGAGACGCCGGCGCAGCTCCGTCTCCCATCCGCCGTCGTGGTCGTGGTGGGGGGCGGAGAAAAACAACACGGCCCCGCATCGCAAGTCGAGCGCCTTCTGGGGGGGCGGTCCCGTGTCCCTCGAGGACCACGAGACGGCGGCCGAGGAGAAGATGTGGCGGCCCCCGGGCATCGTGTCGGGCATCGAGGGCTGCATCGGCGGGACGCCGCTCGTGGAGATCCACAGCCTGTCGGCGGCCACGGGGCGGACGATCCTCGCCAAGGCCGAGTTCCTCAACGGCGCGGGGAACAGCCCCAAGGACCGCGTCGCGCTGCGCATGATCGAGGTCGCCGAGGCGCGGGGCCTGCTCGTCCCGGGGCGCGGCGACACCATCTACGAGGGCACCGTCGGCAGCACCGGCATCTCCATCGCCGCGCTCGCCCGCGCCAGGGGCTACCGCGCCCACATCTGCATGCCCGACGACCAGGCCCTCGAGAAGTCGGACCTGCTCCACCACCTCGGCGCGACCGTCGAGCGCGTCCCCGTGGCCCCCATCACGTCGCCCGAGCACTTCGTCAACCTCGCCCGGCGCCGCGCCGCCGAGCACACGGCCTCCGGCGCGGACGCGAGCCGCGGCTTCTTCGCCGACCAGTTCGAGAACCCGGCCAACTACGAGGCGCACGAGGCGACCACGGGCCCCGAGATCGTCGCCCAGACCGGCGGGCGCCTCGACGCCTTCGTGGCCGGCGCCGGCACGGGCGGCACCATCGCCGGCGTCGCGCGCTACCTCAAGGGTGGCAAGGGCAAGGGCGGCGTCCCCGGCGTCCGCGTCGTCCTCGCCGACCCCCAGGGCAGCGGCCTCTACAACAAGGTGCGCCACGGCGTCATGTACAGCCCCACCGAGAGGGAGGGCACGCGCCGCCGGCAGCAGGTCGACTCCATTGTCGAGGGCGTGGGCATCAACCGCGTGACCGCCAACTTCGAGGCCGGCCGCGACCTCATCGACGACGCCGTGCGCGTCACCGACCACCAGGCCTGCCGCATGGCCCGCTGGCTCGTCGAGAACGACGGCATCTTCGTCGGCAGCAGCAGCGCCGTCAACTGCGTCGCCGCCGTCGTCGCCGCCATGCGCCTGCCCGAGGGCAGCCGCGTCGTCACCGTGCTGTGCGACTCGGGCACGCGACATCTCAGCAAGCTCTGGAAGAGGATCGGGGAGATGGGGCTGGAAGATGCCCCCGAGTCGGACGACCTATTTACTCTTCTCGGCATCAAGGACACTACATGAGGCCAATCACGTCACTTATATAAGATAAAACACGGCGATTTTGACATGTGCATCATCATCAGCTATATTCAGAGTTGCAGCGGCCTTGGTGCCTTTGCGTAGCGCTTTCGCGGCATCGCGGAAATGCGCCTATCTCGCGGTCTGATCTCTATATTACAGGGCTATGTCCGATGGGGCGAGGCCAACAACGGGCTTGATCTTCCAAGGCGAGCCGAGGCTGCACCAAGTAGATGTCTTTATACATCTCGATGACTTCTTCCTCACGAGGGTCTCAACTCCAACTCCTCTCTCAGCCTAAAGAGTAGATATACCCTGCGAAGATGCCCCTGCGCCCTACAAGAAAGCAAAACAAACACCTGTCGTCTTTGGTTGGTATTCCGTGACGAGAACCTCATGAATCATAGCAGAGAATTGGTCCAAGGCCTCGCAAAACGAGGACCGATAGATCGGGAATAGACCAAGATCAAGAGAACTAGATGTAGATAGTCAGCCAGACGGCTCCATAGAGAAATGAGATGAATAGGAAAATGAGCAGAATAAACACGTACCTTCCAGCGCTTGCCGCAATTCGTACACTCGCAAAACGTCGTCATCGGCTCGTCTGCACTTCTGGTCTGAGCTTGACTGTAGCTGACCATCTTCTTCTTGCAGCCACTGCACTCCAGGGTATCGCTGATGCTCTTCTCCACCATGGGGACCTGGGCCTTCTTCATGTTCTCCTCCTCGAGTGCGGCGTCCACCTTGCGCTGCTCGGCCGACTGGAGCTGCTTGGACGTCATGACGACGAACTTCTCGGGCGAGATGGCACCCGACATGACGTTACGACCCAGATCCAAGTTATTCTTGATCTTGAGATTCTGGAACAGGGACCGGACCTTCTCCTTGTAGGTCTGAGTCTCACCCTTGTACGCCTTGAGCGCCGCCGCCTCGACAGCCATGGCCTTGATCAGCACGGCGTCCTCGGACTCGGTCGATCGATAGGCCAAGCCGTTGTACAGCACGCCGATGCAGTTGTTTCGGATCATCGAGTCGGTACGCTTGATGTCGACCTTGTCTGTGGTGAATTTGCGGGTCTCGGTGTTGCCCTCGTAGGTCTTCTTGCTGCCGCCGTTGACGACGGGCTTGGGGGCCGGAGACGCAGCCTTACTCGCGGGGGAGGCGGAATCGCGGTGTCTTCCACCAGGCCCATGCAGACCCTTTGCCTTCTTCTCCTCCTCGACAATCTTTCTCCACTTCGCCACGACCTCGTTAGCAGCCTTGCCGATGGTCTTGTCGGTGTGACCTCGGAGTTTGCCGACTACAAGACCGGCTTTCGTAGTCTGGGTAGATGGGTGGTTAGCTGACAGGACATAGTAGAGGGAGGGTCGGCGCAATAGATTTAGTATCTCTGGTCATGTTTGCCTCCGAACTGAAGGGCAGCGGAGAGAGAATGCGATAGGCAAGGCGATAGAGAGTAGATGGAAAATACTTACGCGCAGCATTTCCTCGGTGGGACGGACATCTTTCTTAAGACCCTCTAGAAGTGAAATGATGGCCGCAGCAGGCGCTTTCTCGGTCTGGGCCTTGTGGAGAGCCTTGATACGGCCCTCCAGCTCACGTTGCTGGGACGACATGGTGGGATTAATCGATCGTGATGCGGGCGCAAAGTCAACAACCCGGTTAGATGGGGCAATGCGCAGAGAGAACAAAGAGGCGCACGGGTAGGGTAGGGCGGGCAAGACAGGGTCTATCAACGAGTTGACAGTTTGCTTTGTCGGCGCATGAGGCTCGAGATCGTCGAGAGAGGTCAAGTAACAAACAAGTAATGATAGATTACAATGCGACAACTGTCTATTTGGTCGGGTGGTGATGGCGGATCGATGGTAGATGCAGATTGTTGATGGTTGTTCAGTTGTTCACCTTGGAGGAGGAGGGATAGACGTGGTCTTGGTGCACCAAGGGAGAACAGCTTTTAAATAGCCGCCTCATAACAGGAAGGACAATGACCTTGAGAACAAGAGGGAGGTGGTGAATAATAGAAGTGATTGCGGTGAACAATGTAAGGAAGATCTTGCTTGCACCAACGAGTGAACAAGCAAAGCGCTTCCTTCACTGTAGATGCTGGTCACTTCAGCACCTTTTGTTGTTCGCGGATGAAGTCAGGTTGCAGGCTAAAGAGCACAGACCAGATACATCAGTACTCCTCCATGACGCATATTGCCCAAAGCGGAAATCTCCAACGTGCTACTTTGGGCATGGGAGAGGGTACATGTACACCTCGGTGTACCGTGTGGATGAGCTAAGCTGGTGGCACCTAACGCGTAAAGGTCAGTAGGTAATTAAAGTAAGCGCGTCTATGTCACGTCTAGTCGCGCACAATGCCTGCCTGCCCTCCCTCGGCGCTCCCTAGGTAGCATCTAGCATCCGGCATCCTGGTCTGAGCACATAGACCCAGCCTCTTCTGTGTACCAGCATTTGCTCCTTTAGTCTACCCTTTTCCCCTCCCATTCAGTCCATCCCGCTTTGCTCTGTTTTGCTCTATGCTGTGTTGATTGAGCCCCATTTCCATTCCCATTCCCATCCCATCCATTCATGCAAGTCAGACTTCTTGTCCGGTACTATCAATACAGTATTTACTATCAACTTGTTGCTCTATGCTGTCAGCTTGTCGTTTTATACTACCGACTTGTTGTTTTATACTATCGGCTCTCTGTATTCTATCTTAATTTCCTCATCTTTTACCATCAACTCAACGTCCTGTTCTGGCGACTTATTCTATTTGTATTAGATCGCCTTGAGTCCCTTCCCATCTACCATTGACCCGGTCAAGATGCAATTGAAACGGAAGCTCTCTGACTCGGAACTCTCCATGTCCACAACGAGCACATTCAACTCGCCTACTCGGCTTGGACCCTTCTCTCCTCCATCTACGGATATGTCGATGGACTTTGGCAACTTCAGCTTCGCCACAAATCTCCCTGTGTCGCCGCTGTCACAATTGAGCAGCAAGAACGTCAACTTCCCACACGTTTCAGGCCGCACCATGAAGAGGTTTCGGGATAATCGCCCTTCTGAGCAGGAAGTCCATCGTAAGTCAAGCTCCGCCTTGGTCCCCCGAGCGGAATACCGGAGACTAGGCTGGCACAGAAGAGGGGAGCAAACATAAACAGTTCAACTCACACACGTCTTGTAAATAGAACGCACCCTCAATATGCTCTACGCAGCACAACGACATCAGACGCCGGTACAGCCCCACGAAGCACGAACACCAGATCAACTACGGCATAACATGCCCGTGGCCGCTCATCCAGGACCTTCGTCTTCCCTCCCGTCCTCTCACCAAATAAATCTACACAACTTCTGGAACCTGCCTTCCCGCCCATCGGCCTCCCAGACTGTATTTGTACCACCGACGACCATGGACACGCCAACCGAGTGCGAGGACTGTGGACAAAACCTTGACAGCGACAATGATATCATGATGGACGCGGACAACATGTCGGGCACGGGGGGATCAAGCTGCGTCGTCTGCGGGAAACACGTCTGCTCACATTGCTGCATCACCAATCTCGGCGAGCAGCGGAGATGCCTAGGCTGCGCCGAGACAACGAGAAGATGTGGAAATGCTGCTCGGGCAACGACGCCTTTGGCCACGGGCATGAGCAGCTGGCTTTGTTGAGTTGAGTAAAATGTTGGGCCGGAAATCTGGTTGATGAGGAGATGATGGTACGTCTGGGCTGAATTAACATTACTGGGAGGGGATTCACCTGGGTTTTTGCTGTACGCTGTACACATGAGGGCATTGCTAGCTACGGAGGCATTTTTGGTAAATCTTAGGCGTTGCAGCGGCCGCGCTTGGAGTTTGGACGAGTTGTTGCTTCTAATCGTGGCTTCGGGCTTTTGGGGCGTACCTAGACAAAGGCACGAGCACGGGCACGGGCATAAGCATGGGGATAAGCACAATGCAGGCATAGGCGTTTGAAGCAAACTTAGGCATGAATTGATGACATGATATCAACAGCAGTTCGACTGTTTACGGAACGTGAGATGTGCTCTTGAAGGTCTCCGGATTCCACGTCTTCTCAAAAGCAAACGTTCGATCGTCAAACATTTGATAGCATAGCGGGCCCAGGTTTTCGAACCGGTATCGTAGACATCGACGCGAGGACTCGACGATCAAGAGCCGTTATTTGTCGACGTGACGTGGGGGGACCAGGGTCCGATTTCGAATAATGCAGTGGGAGGTACCGTACTCGTACTGGCTGGTACAAACTCCTGCTTATCCAATCGGCGCATCTCAGGGCCGTCGGGAATCCCATCAATCAGCCCTCACACCCTGCATCAGTTCGTTTGCAAATTGACACAGGGGTGTAATCTAGGATTGATGCGAGTTGGGGTTATCACGCTGCAGATAGATAGACGTGATGATAAACCCCATCTGGCGGGGTTCCTCCGCGCGCCGTCTCATAGGGTACCGTAGTGTGGCCGGTCTTAGCAAGCAGGGCCCACCGGAAAACCGGAGGCGGAGCAATTGATGCGGCCGCCGGCACTCCGTGACTAGCTGGCTGGCTGACTGGTTGCCATCGAGATGCTCTCTGCGTGAGTTGGGTAGGCTAGGGTCGCCATAATGTCGTCTTAGGAAACAATTTAAAAGGGAGACGAAGCTGCTGCTGTCGTGATAGGAGAATAGCTGAACTACCATTCCTGACAAGCATCATCTTGATCCGCTGTTCGATACGTATTCAATAGCAGCAGCGATGCCCCACGTGCAAGCGACAGCCGCCGAAGCCCGCTCGCCCGCGAAGACGGTCTTCGTCACCGGCGCCGGGGGATTCATCGGGTTCGCCGTCAGCCGCGCCTTCGTCCGCGCGGGCTGGCGCGTCTATGGCCTCGTGCGCCGCGAAGCGGCAGCCGTTCCCCTGCTGCGAGAAGAAATCACCCCCATCATCGGATCCATCTCTCCCGACCTCGCTTTCCTCGACGAGCTGCTAGAGGATCCCACCACACGCCCCTTCGACGTCGTCGTCTCCTGCACGGAGCAGTTCCCCTTCGACGAGCACTGGACGCACGTCGTCGCCCTCCTGACGCGCATCGCCTCGCACGCGCGGCGGGGCGGCGGGGCGAAGCCGCTCGTGCTCGTGTCCTCCGGCTGCAAGGACTACGGCACGACCGCGCGGCACGGGGAGGATGACCTGGTGCCGCATGCGGAAGACGCCCCGCTGCAGCCCATAGACGCCCTGCGTAGCCGCACGTTCTGCTCGCTGGACGCCTTCGAGCACGCGGACCTCTTCGACGCCGCCGTCCTGCGCCCGACGCCGCTTTTCGGGTACGGAGGGAGTTATTACGGGTCGTTATTCGAGGCGCTGGGACGACTGCAAGAAAGCGAGGGTGCTGCTGTGGCGGACGTCGTCATCAAGGTCCCCGGACACGGTGACAATATCTACCATGGCTGCCACGTCGATGATTGCGGCGACGCATATGTGGCGCTGGCCGCGCATCCCGTTCGCGAACAGGTCAGTGGCGAGTGTTTCAACATCTCGGCGTATCGATACGAGACTGTTGGTGATATATTGGCCGCTCTGGGACAGGAATACTGCTTTGAAGGCGGTATCGTGGCCACACCGCCGGAGGAAGCGAGACCAGAGCTGCGCGAGCTTGAATTCACGCTCGGATATACCCAGTGGGTTAATAGTGACAAGATTCGAAGATTGACGGGATGGACGGATAGTCGGGAGCTGTTTTCGGAGAACGTGGGCCTATATCGTCTTGCCTTCGAAGCTGCTGCCCAAACAGGCGATTCGGGCGTCGCAAGAATTCGAGACCGTGTGGCTGGGTGGGTGGCTTCGGGATTGAAGTTTGAGAAAAAAACACAAGCAGGGACTAGTATTTAAGACGAGGATCTCAAAGCACTCAGTAATCAACAACCTGTTGAACTCCTGTCATGCCATGTTAAGTCGATATATTGCCTCCGCGTGCTATAAAATACACAATGGCCTTAGCGATAGTTGTCATGCCGAGGCCGGACATGCACCAGTCGATGGCAACAGCTTGCCCCAGATACATATATAATACATCGCGGTAGTGGATGTGCGGGTGATGATATAGAAAGGTTAATTAATACTATAGTATTTTCTCAGGTGTCGGATGTCACCAGTCAGCCCAGCCTTCGCGGGGAACGACGCAGAGGTTGCCCCATCGAGAAGTAGCCCACAGCGCGAAGAAGTGCAGCGCCAACAAGACTATGCTGCCTCTCCAGCCCCAACGCCACGTAGAAGGGATAGACGTGATATACCTCGGTCGTCCACCGTCCGCGTCGGTGCTGCTTGGTTGCGCTTCAGAGGCCACAGCTAGGTCTAGTCCTGCGGCCGTCACCAGGGATATGCCAATGCCTAAGCTGACTGTGAAGGGCCAACATATCCTCGTGAGTGATATAATCTTGATCAGGAACAGAGAAAATTTGAGAAAAGGGGATAAGGACGCCGAATGAGTTCGGGAAAATGCGACGATGTGGTGCTGGAACAGAAGGGCTTGGTGGCTGAATGTGCCCATCGGACCGACTGG
The DNA here is from genome assembly GCA_022578495.1 of Nemania sp. NC0429. NCBI lineage: Eukaryota > Fungi > Ascomycota > Sordariomycetes > Xylariales > Xylariaceae > Nemania > Nemania sp. NC0429. The sequence continues at coordinate 296,820 of MU392171.1, read as the reverse complement.
AGCTGGCATCAGGAGCGGGGTATGGACCGTTGGTGAAGGCTGCGGACCGGGTGAATCTGTGAAACTCGAGCGGTCAGGCGAGGCATGCCTCTCTTGGCTTCGGGATAAAACCATGGCGTGAGATTGATGCCTAGGGCTATTGGGAGCCCGGTATTTCAGCAAGCTATTATTGGCCGATGTGCCGTGTGGCGCGGGTTCAATAGGAGGCGGGATCAGAGTGTGTGATGGTATGAATTCACCACCGTTGCTATACGTCTGCTGTTTCGGAGGATCGGATTGAGGTGTGCTCGGAGGCATGGGGGAATCTAGACTCTGAATCCTGCGACTTGGTATAGTGACTGGGCTTGCAGGCCGTGGCCCTCCACGTATACCACCATGACTCGACTCGTGAGTCAAAATAGCCAATACTTCCGTCGCGCTGGGACGCTCGGCAGGGTCTAACGCCAACATCCTCTTAAGCAGTTGGTATAACTTCGACGGAAGGTCAGGCCGCTTTCTTCTCTCGTCCTGGAAACCCTTCCAGTCGACAATCTCAGCACGGAGCTCGTCGATATCCTCTTCCTCTTCCTGGACGACGTTGGCGTTCCTATAGGGTAGACGGCCAAAGCAGAGGAAATACAGAATCATGCCAAGAGAGAAGACGTCCGACTTGACGGTAAAGTTTCCAAGCTGGCCACGAGCGTCTCTTTTCAACACTTCGGGGGCGCAGTATGATATGGTCCCAGTAGTGCCCGTCGATTTGCGGACAGCGTCGCCAGGCTGCACTTCGCCAAAGTCGCTAATCAAGCACGTGAGCTTACCATTCTCCAGGTGTAAGAGACAATTACTGGGTTTTAGATCGCGATGGATGTAGTTTGCACTATGAAGATACGCAAGCCCAGAGGTGATGTCCTTGAAGAGGGAATAAATCTCCTCCAAGGATAGGCGACGTTGCGACGGCGAAATGTCGGCTGGCCGCTCACCATGACCTTTAGAGCGGCGACGTATCTGTGCCTTCAGCTGCTCCTTGGTGGTCTCCTTCGGTCGGTCGCCGATTATATAACGCAACAGGTCACCACTGTTGCAGTACTGTTGAAGGATGAAGGCAGATGCTACGCTGGGACCAAAGCGATGGAGCTGGACATCCTCGAGCCAGACATGACGATACGATACGAGGTTTGGATGGGAGAGGGCAGCGAGGAGTTCGACTTCGATGAGCACCTTTTCCAACCAGGCGTGGTCGTCTCCAACGGGCACCCGCTTACACGCGAAGTGGCCCAGGGCACAACCATCTATCTCATGACGAACCAAAAGAACAACACCCTTGCCGCCACGGCCCAGCTCTCTCTCCTCGACAAAGAACTTGGCAAAGTAATTGGGACTAAAGGCATCTCGCCGGATGCGTGCGCCTTCTTGAGGCGCCGACGCACTCGAGACGAATTCAGCATCGTCGACGGCTTCGGCTATTGCTTCGCTGCTGGGGAGGGAGGGCTGGGTTAGACGACGCACATGGTTGGGAGAGGGTTGACCGTTGCGAGTGCTACGCTGCTCATCGTGGCCAGCTCGCAGCATGCGAAAGTATTGGGGATCGACCCATGACTCATGATGATTTTGGGGGACATCAAAGTGACGCTCGGGAGACGCAGAACGTAGAGGCCGTTTGCATGTCGGGCATTCGGCGACAGGAGCACCTCGAATCTCGAGGCGCTGTGAGGCATGATCACGGACGACGAGGGCATTGCGGTGGCGACTAACACGCGGCGACGACGTTCAGTCAGTTACTCAATCGGTCATTGTTACCGTCACAACACCATCGTCTCTTGCATTGTGGATCGGCGGCGATGAGAAGAGTAGAGTAGAGTAGCGTAGATGAGAATGGCAGTGACAATGACAATGGCAATGGCAATGGCAATGGCAATGACAATGCAAATAGCAATCGAGACAAGAGAGACGGCGGGCTGCTGCAGGATGAACGTACAGGACGATTTGACCCTCCCTCGACGAATAAGGGATCAATTCCATGACTGATCGACTTGCTACTGATCGACTTTCTTGCTTGATGTTGTTTCAACCGCAGAACGCAAGGATAGCGAGGGGTACATGGCTTCGGCTATTCTCCATGGTATCTAGACCAGACCGAAAGCCATGGAGAAGATGGAGACGAAGACAAGAGGAACTGCAGTTGTCGATTCTCCAGGCCTGGGTGACGAGTGACGGGTGACGGATGACGGTGATGTTGATTTAAGGTATCATGCCAGGTGGTGCCTTGTGTACAGGTTAACCTAGGTAGGTAGTAGGTAGGAAAATCTGTATACGTAGATGTAGGGAGGTGATGGTGGTTGGTTTCTCATGTGGCGAGAAGATGAGATGCAGGTGGCCTTGTTTTGTTGACCTGGTTCGCCGTCTCATGGCACCTGGCCCGGGGATTTGGGCGTCTGATGAGGCGAGGAACAGTTCCAATGCTTGCCCTAGACAGCCCTAGCAGACTGCTAGCTAATGGGGCCGGGTGCATTTGCCGGAGCTGGACTGACGCAATAGGCAGGTACTTACCAACGCTAGATCGTGGATTCGCTGCAGATCGAACATACCTGGTTTCTACCTAGCGTTCTTTGTATATCGCTTAATTGTATTAAGCCGCAACAATTCTACACCACGTACTTGCATAATCCCAGTTGAACGGAGTCTCGTCCGGGATACGAAGAACCGGGTCAACACAATCTCGGATCCAACCGACAACAAATCAACGATCCTTGGATCATGTGGCATTCTGTAAATAGACAGCCTACTAAACCACACGTAGGTATTGCTATCATATGTCGTCGATGCACATCTCCCTTTACCCCAGGATTTTCTCAATGACGTGGCGCATCCGCGACAACGGACTCAGCATGTCCAGCTCTTGCTCAGTCGTCTCGCGTCGGACAGCCTCGACTGCTCTCTGGTTTGCGATGTCCTCCTCTGAGAACCATGCACCGTGAAGACCGTACGGAACACGCTGGGGGAGATGTATCCTAGCCACGATGTCCTTCATCTTCTTGGCGTCAATCACCCAGAGCTCACTGACCGCCTCGCTCCCGCACTCGCCTCTCTCATCCAGCTGGGCCTCATCAAACACGTATGTAAGTAACCACCCGTCATCTTCGGACGACGCCCCTTGACGTGCTACAAATCGTGGTTCTTGTGCGTACCAGCCGTCCGGCATTTGGAAGAGTTTGATAGGATCATTGTCGTCCGTGCTCTGCATGACCTCCTGAACCGTGCGCGTGTCGACGCACCCCTTGATTTGCTGTGGCGGTTGAGCCATTCCGCGGGTGATGAGTGCGTCTACGTCGATCTTGGCCAAATAATCAATCTTCGCCGCCTTCCCTAGCGCTGCCGAAGAGTATGACGGTGAGCCGACGCTGCAGCCGTATACGAATTGTGCTGCTGACATGGCGTGTTGTGGTGATATGGTGGGAAATTCGAAAGGGATGGCCGACAACGCCCACTGATGGCGGATCATCGGCCGTTCCTTATCCGAAGAACCATCCGAGATGGGGAAGTTATAGTAGTAGAGTCGGCATTGTTCCTCTTCGGCAGACTCTAGCGGTACTGTTTTGAGTGTTGGCGGCGAGAGTGCGCCAGCACTGTACAATACCGATGCCGAAGTTAGTCTGCAAGCTACAAGATGGACGCAAGTCTCCACGACTGGCCACATCGATGTAGTCTCCCAACAGTTTGCCGTGTGGAAGATGATGCATGGATTCGTCTCGAACCACCGAATCTTCTGTGGCTCGTAACGGGGGAAGACCCCAAACCGCGAGCGTTGCGTCGGATCAAACGATATAATCGGTTTTCCCAAGACACAGCGCATGGGGTCTAACAACAAGGGGAGATCGAGAATGACTGTATGACGTGCTGCCACTCCAAAATCGTGCATCATCTTGGGTGAGCGAACTCCAGGAACCGGAACATCGAACATTGCGCCTAGTAGACGGTCGCTCTTTAAGGTCACCTTGCTGGCTGGCGGAACGATCGAGTAGAAAACATATGGCTTGACAAAAACGGCATGGATCGAAATGAGCTCCTTGGTGACCGGGTCGACTCGAGGATGACCAGTTGTCCATTCCTTCATGAAGGTGACAGGACCTTTACCACCAAAACCTGCCCGTGCATCGTCATTGGGCTCATTTTCTGCCCTTCGGCCATTATACCATCCAACCGTCTCCAAGTTCGGTAGTTGAAATCTCATCGGTGGTCCGCTCTCACATGTTGCCAATGCCCTACCATCATGATACACCATTCCAGTGTTGGCTACGCTGATTTTCTTGACGGCCCTGCGAGAACCGGGGAGCCTCGATAGAATCACAAGAAGGATAGCTCTTACCACGACGAGGGCAATGGTGAGGAGCGATCCACTGATGAGCGTCGTGATACTGGGCAACAAAGGTCGTCGCAGGTTGTGATTATCCTTGGCATTTAGGAAGACGTCTGTGAAAACGTACTGATTTACAAAATACGGCTCGATCTCGTGAGCATCATGGGCAGTCCGACGAAAAAATACCCCACTGAGCATTCCATCACCATCAAACCAATGCGCTTGTCGTCTTGTGTCCTCGTTGGTGAGCGGATTCGCCCCGTTTCGAACATATTGACCTCCTGCAAGTTCCGTAGGTATAATTCCAGTATGCGGACACCGGGTCAATGACCTTGTTTGCCGAATGGGAGCGAAATTGCCCGACAAATACCTTGACACGAGATTCAGAATGATCAACTTTACTTTGCAAGGTTAAGATAGCTTTCTTACGGATGACGTGATTCAGATTCGTCTCCCATCTCGCGAATATCGCCCTGTTTTGCCTGGAAACGGTCAAGCACCCATGCCGGGATGGTATGTTGGGTTGGATCTTTAGAAATGCTGAGCTTCGATTACTGCCTGGATAGATGTTAGGTTTGTTCGATCGGATTTTCCGACTTATCGCAGAGGTATGCCCTGCGAATCTCCTCGACCAAATTTCCCGTCTAGCGGAACGGTGCCTGACTTACGCGATTCATTGAGGTCCGGATCGTAATATTGCAGAACACTTCATATTCCAACGATGACGCAACGATACTACAACACTATAATGTCGATGAGTATCGTGATATGAGTGCGACACCGAAATCGCGGAATGCGGCCAAGATATGGCAAAATTCTCACATCACCATTAGGTCTCATGAACTCTAAATTGACGGGGCTCCCTGGTCATAAATTCTTTCACCATAAACCTCGGTTGGAGACGGATTAGTGCTTCGTCCCGAAGAAGCTGCGCGAAACACCACGTCCATCGTCGAGTATCAAGCCGACTGATCATACACCAGGGCCAGTGTCAAGACAGTCGAATTGACCATGGATAATATATAGCCGAGTACAACGCGTGTGTTACTTAGCAGTCCGAAGAAATGTGCGGATTTTGAATGAAAGGACGTATGATATCATAACCACATCAGCAACGGCCCACGGTTAGAGTGTCTAACTCGTTCAGACACTACCAGCACACTGTCGCAATCTCACACCACGCCCAGACGTATCATCATTCTCCCCACCGAATACCGAAGCATGCTCGGCATGTACCTCGTCCTCAGAAAGCCTGCGATGAGGTTTTCGCTCGTCTAGTGACCTAGTGTAGATTGAGCCTTGACTCAGAGCGGCGATGACACCATCGACTTTTGACCAACACCCATTTGAAGTTCGTTATTCGATGGTAATGATTAAGGTTTTGCGCCGTTGTATGTATCGTGCGCAGACGATGAAGTCATCTGCCGCGAGACAGAGTGAAGCTCCCCCTCATCATGCTCCCTCGAGCTAACCTTTCAAATACCCGCGTTTCCCCTTATACCGGGCTTCACGACTTTATAGCATAGCTTTAACTTGGACTTTTGTACGTATAGCGTCTCTCGGAATCGACCGTGATTGTCAGCCATCGTCTCAAGAAAGAACTCTCTCGAGCTGTTGTCTTGACACCCACCCCCTAGCCACCATGTCGGGCAATCAGGCGCTCAACGCGAATAGAGTCGTCGGCCAGCAAGCCGACTTGCAGATCACGAAGCATGGCTCTGACTGGTACTATGCGGTCTGCGCCATGATGGGTGTCACGACCCTCGTCGCCATGGGCCTGGCCTTCACTAGACCTCAAACCCAGCGCCTATTCCATTATATCACGGCCGGCATCACCGCCGTGGCCTGTGTCACGTACTATGCCATGGCTTCTAACCTCGGCCAACTTCCTATCCTTGTCGAATGGGTTCGACCGAGGAGCCGCTGGGTCCACGCCGCCGGGACCAGAGAAGTCTTTTACGCTCGGTACATTGACTGGGCCATCACCACGCCACTTCTGCTCCTCGAGCTGTTAATCACGGCCGGCGTCCCAACACCGACCATACTGATCACCATTCTCGCCGACGTCTTCATGATCGTCTGCGGCCTCATCGGCGCCCTGACCCAGACGAGGTACAAGTGGGGATTCTTCGCGTTCGGGATGGCCGCTCTCTTCTTCATCGCCTACGAGCTCCTGTTCGACGCGCGACGCCACGCGAACGTTCTGGGCGGCGATCCCAAGAAGACGTTCTGGGCGTGCGGCATCTGGCTGCTCCTGCTCTGGTTCCTATACCCGATCGCCTGGGGTTTGAGCGAGGGCGGCAACGTCATCCACCCCGACTCCGAGTTCATCTTCTACGGCATCCTCGACGTCTTGTCCAAGATTGTCTTCTCCGCTATCCTCCTGTGGGGTCACCGCAACACGACCACGCGCGACCTGGGCCGTCAGATTCGGGAGCCCGACCAGAGCACCGAGAAGGCCCACAATGGCGCTGGCGAGCCTGTCGCAACTTCTAATGTCAGTGGTAGCACTGCTGCCGGCGTCGGTAATCCTGCTGTCCCGCCGGTGCATGTCTAATCCTAACGGTGACGGCTTTGAGGTCGTTTAATCTCGATTGGCGGCATAAGACTTGTTACGAAGGCTCTAGTCTTTGACTGCTGTCGTTGCTTGTCCCTTGTTATTCCCACATATACCTAATATTCAAAACGTGTACGAATGCTCATATTATTTAAAAAAATATCACTTCCGCTGGTTGTGGCTTGTAATGCTTGGATTCAATGAGTCGGTTTTTTCCAGACGAGAGGATGCTATCATTGGAAAGGGAGATGGAGGCGAGGATTGTAGCGGCATATAGCACATGATGTATATGGTATAATCCAGAACAGGATGTTGTAATTTAATCAAGGTGTCCTAGTAATCATTAATCATAACCGCGACCGCGACCGCAATCGTACTCATAAGCATGACCGAGACCGTGACCCTTCTCCAGAACGCCCTCGCGAGATCGTCAAACTAGTAACCACGCAGATAAAGGGAATCGAACGAAATGAAAATAAAAGAAGCGAAGAGAAGAAACGAGAGTGTATGAAATCCGTCCAAGGCTGCAGTGAGCTATCGCAAGAATCCCATATCCCTCCAGCTCTGAACGTAAAGCCGCACCAGGTCCTCACTGACCGGGCCGCAACCCGCCAGCGAGGCCGAGTGTTCCCGCGCCTTGGCCGTATCAAGCAGCAGCCCACCGCACGACATGCGGACGAAGTTATCTTCTAAGAAATCGATAAGCAGAATGGCGGGGTTGTCGCCCTCGTGCTCGCGGGCGCCGATCTCGCGTGTGTGGTCCTTGACCCGCTGGATCCAGGCCTCTAGTGGCACGACGTTGTGGCTTGGGATATTCATGGCAGTCGCGAGGGTCGAGAGGGCCTCTTTCCACGGTTGCCGGATAGGGTTGTCGATGTGGTAGATGGTGTGGGGCGCGGCGGTCGTCAGGAGGTCCACGAGGGTGCCGGCTACGGTGTCGACGGGGGTCCAGGAGAGCGGGCCGTCGAGGTCCGGGAGCGCACCGAGGGTCTGCGATGACTTGCAGAGGAATGAGAGATGCTCCATCGGGTTCCAATAGCCGCTTGTGCTCGAGCCCGCGATCTGCCCTGGTCGCACGACCATGGCGCGGAAACGTGACGGGTGTCGGTGGAGTGTCTCGTCGAGCATGCGCTCGCAGACGTATTTTGCATCGCCGTAGCCCGTTGGCAGCACAGATTCAATGCTCATGTGCTCCTCTGGCACGCTAAGGTTGCCGGTCCAGAGGGGCCAGTGACCTACGGTCGCGATGGACGATATGAATTGGAAGGTGAACTTCTCGCCAGCTGGCAGTCGACTTGATATGATACCTGCGACGTCGAGCAGGTTTCGCATGATTTGTAGTTGTGATTCGAACCGTTTGATGGGCCACTTGGCGTTCATGAGCCATGCATTATGGATGATGCGAGTGGCATTGTCTAGGATATAGTTGTGTTGTTCAGATGATAGACCGAGGAGGGGCTTTGACAGATCCGTCTCGAAAACGCGGAGCTTGTCTAGGGTACCTTGAGGTAGCGAGATCCCTTTCTGTGCTAAAGCCTGAAGCTGACGATCCGCTGCACTGATTTCTAGTCTACTGCACCGATTGAGACAGATCACGCAGGCCACATCTGAACGGCTGGCTAAATTGGCGACGATGTGTGATCCTAGGCTCCCCGTGGCCCCAGTGACGACGACGCAGGACCCAGGGCTGGCCATGTTGCGCCGGGAAGTGGAGTGGACGGGGGTGCATTCTAGCAGTTCATTGAAGCCATGAGTGAACCGCCGTACGTATTCATCAACGACGGCTTGCCGCACTACAAGGTCAGCAGGCCGATTCGAAGCAGTTGGAGGGGTCTCTTTTCTTTCGCACCTCGGGCCCGAAGCCATCGCGATGATTAGCTTTTCCTTCTTATTCTCCGGTCGTTGACCGTCAGTCCAGTCGACGTGTCCGTAGCCGACCGATTGGAGATCCTTCTCCCATCTTCGCTCGTCTGCGACGGCGTGGGTGCGACCGTCGTCGAAGAACCACCAGCCCTCAAAAAGGCCGAAAATCATGTCGACCCAGTATAGAGTACCCGTCATTTCTAGCATCATCAAGAAGCCATCAGGCCGTAGGAGCTTACGCATGTTCGCCGTCGACCCGCACAGGCTGTGGGTCGCGTGGACAGCATTGCTGGCAATGATGATGTGTTGAGTACCCTCGAGGTCGGCAGCGGGCGCCTTCTCGATATCGTGTGTTCGGAACTTCATGAAAGGGTACGCCTTGAACCTCTTACGGGCTGCGGCGACAAACGATGGGGCCAGGTCGGTGAAGGTGTACTCCACGGGGATGTCCAGCGTGGCCAGGAGAGGAACAAGCCAACGAGTAGTTCCGCCAGTGCCAGCACCCATCTCAAGAATCTTGAGTGTTCCGTCTGCGCCATGAAGCTTCGACGCCAACCGGCTGAGGAAGTCCTCCATCTGCCTGTAAAAGATGCGGTTCAGGGGCCATTCACCGTACAGACCTGACACGAGTTCGCGACCCTCGGGTGTGCCAAATACCAGCTTGATACCGTCCGTCTGCCCGAGCAGGACCTGTGCAAGATTGGAGCCCGTGTAGAAAGTCAGCTTGTCAGCGGTATTCTGGTCTGGAAAGCGCCGGAGCAATTCTTCAAGGACCTCTTTGCTCGAGGCGGCAGGATAGGGTACGCCAGTTCGCGTGATGTGCGTGTTGTCGACAATGATGAGCTGCGCCTCAGCCAGCATCTTATAGAGGTAGTCTACTAGACGGCTATGTTCTTTTGGATGCGAGATCCGCGGGAAGTTTTGGTTAGGCGCAGCATTGCGCAGGGGCACTCCGAGCTCCTCAAACGCTTCCAGAGTCAACGCGATGCACATCTTCGTCTGTAACGGCATGATAGTATCGACGTAGTTAGTCTGTCCATATTCGGCGATGCGCTCATCTGTCAGGGCCTTTGTCTCGTTAAACGCTTCCATTACGGTGCTGAATGATAGTTTCAGCTCGTCATCGATATCGGGCTCAAGCTCCAGCTGGGGAGTGGTCCGGCCAGTGGAGGGACCGTGTGACGAGGAGGTGGTGCTCTGTCTATCTTCGGACTTTCCGCTGCTGCTCTCTTCACCGTCTGACATGTAGTCCTCTCCGTCAGCTGAACCACCAGCTACCACCACGGCCTTTTGCACGCACTTAATCAAGCCGGGAATGTCTATGATCTCCATCAACTCGGTCTCAGGTAGGGTGATCTTGAATGCCCCTTCAATCTCGTGTGCCATCTCCATACCCATGAGAGAGTCGATGCCCAGGTCTGGCAATAGGCTATCAGGTTTGATCTCATGCAATTCGAGCCCTGATAGTTCTGCCAGGATTTCCTTGACCTTGTCAGTTACGTCTGGCTTTGGAACTCCCTTCTTTGCCTTGGAAATTTTCAAGGTCGTCGGCGTCAACACTAATTGGGAAGATTTGACTGTGTGCGCTTGGGCTGCCACTGGCAGATCATCAGCATGGACAGTTACGGTAGAAACCGTATTTGCCGTTGAGGATTTTGGGTTAAGTCCAGGTGTGAGTCGTGTCAGCAACTTCTGCATGGTCAACTTAGCTACCTTCGCAAAGCTAATTCCCAGAATTGCCTCGACTAGGGCCCCGTCATGGACATCATAGACAAGAACGTCAGTCAAGAACGTCTTTTCGGAAGTTTTATGATGCGAGGCGAGGACGTGATAGGCTTCCGGCTGTATGCCGCCATACTGGGCTTTGGGGGAACGGATCCATCTCTCGATGCCGGTGGCGAGGAAAATCTCTGATGGGGATCGGCCGGTCATGCAGTTCACGTAGATACCACCAACTTGACAGACGGCTTCTGTCATGAATGCGTCGCCAACGCTCTTGGGAAGTGCTTTGGGATACCTGGTGACGTATCCTGCGGATTGGCTACCTTGTGCGACAAGCTTTTGCAGGCCCCGGTATTCATCTGAGTACTCGACGATCTCGGAGAAGATGTTATAAATGTTTCTGTGAGATAGGATCTCGTCGACCTCGCCGCTACTCATCATATCTAAATAACGCCGGTGGTTCATGAAACGCTCCAAGCGGGCAAATTCGAGCCTTAGTGATGCGTCATCAGCGGCGCGGAACTCTAGCTTGCCCGTAGTATGCAAGGTCTTGCCACTTCCATTTGATCCGTCAGTGCTAAATATTTGGAAGCTCCAAGACCTTTCAGATCCTTGCGTTATTTCCTCTGTCTCGATGAATACCTGGCGCGCGGGATTGATGCAGAGAGGCGATTGGTTCTCAACAAGTTGGATCTGAGGCTCCAGACCGGCCACCTCGATTTCCGAGTGAAGGCCGCGAATGGCCTCGATAACGAGATCTAGCTGCACGATGGAAGGGCAGATGGGTGCTGTCTGCGCAATCACATGTCCCACGACAAACTTATCGTATAGAGAAATCATGGTGTTTATCCTGAATCTCGCTATCTGGCTCTCACGGTCCTGGTAGCCGACAAATGTCAGCAAAGTATCAGGCAGCTTCTGTCCATTTTCCTCGGCTTTGGGCGCCTCAATTACCACGGTCTTCTGAGATGGAGCCTTTAGCTCTAACCAGTGCCTAGAATCATCGAACTGATATGGCGGTAGGAGAAGTGGTGTGTGTCTGAGAGACTGTGTGGCGCAGTGAGCCCAGAACTGCACCGGTAATCCAGCCTTCCACAGACCGACAGTGGCATCGACGAGATTATTCCACCCGTTGTCATTCGTGATGTTGACGGCTTGGAAATGAGATTCAGTCGGGTTGCCTAGAGCTTTACCGGCCATCGAGGTGATTGTAGAAGATGAGCCAGCTTCGAGGAAGATAGCACCCGTATAACGCTGGGCGAGACGCTGTAGCGCATGATTGAAAAAGACGGGCTGCCGCATATGCTCAGGCACGAATTTAGCCGTAAACTTTTCCTGGGTGGAGAACTCGGTCGCGCGTTCGATCGGGATCTGAGGCTCGCGGAACGTCAAATCCTGGGCATTCTTCTCTAGACGAGCCATTAAGGGGTCGACGAGAGCACAATGAAACGCGTTGGTCACGTTAAGCTTCTTGACGCGGATCGGGTTCGTGGTCTTGGGGATTTTGGCCACGGCATCTGCCACGGCGTCAATGGCGACCTCGGAGCCGGCGAGGGTAAAGCTTCTGGGGCCGTTGTAACAAGCTATCGAAGCTGCTTTGTGATCGCCTGTAGAATTGGCAGCTGTATCGTCCAGCAACTTCTCGACGACGGACAAGTCTGACTCGACAGCCATCATTGCACCTTTCTCGGGACCCCAGGCATCCTGGATCAGCGTAGCGCGGCTGATTATCATCTTCAACGTGTCTTCGACAGATAACACTTGCGAAATGCAAAGCGCGGTGAGCTCACCGAAGCTGTGGCCTATGACTGCACTCGGCTGAATACCAGCGTCAATCCAGCTTCGAGCACAAGCGTATTGACTAGCAAAGAGAACCGTCTGTAGCTTGACGATGCTTGTGATCGGAGAACGTTGGAAAATTGCCGGGAATATGCTTCCTACACCTAGGGAGCTGGCCACTGCATCGACATCATCAAGGTGCTTCCGCAGAAGGGCGATGTTGTCATACAAGTAACGGTCCAGCCCAACAAATGTCGAGACTTGTCCACCAAAGCAAAGTACGACGGGTCTTGGGTTCACCCGCTCCGTGGATGTGATGGTCTCACCTCCTTTCTGGAATGCTGCGAGTTTCTGCTGCAGGTCGCTCACTGATTCGGCGCTAAACAACAGGCGTCGGTCAAGCCCACGATTAGTCTGGTAGGCAAGGTTGTATGCAAAATTAGCGATCGAGAGGTCCTCTGGGAGGCTGGTATGTCTATTCAAATATGCCGCGAGAGCTGTTGTGTATCGCCGAAGACTCTGATCATCGAGGCCACAGAGCCAGAAAGGGTACTTCAAACCCGAAGTCGAAGCTTGTGCTGAGGTATCGCCTCCTACCCTATATCTTGCCGCCAAAGGCGACTCCGTGATTACCATGGAAGCATTAGACCCAGACGCACCATAGTTGTTGATAAGAGCCGCACGGAAACCAGTATCCCACGGAAGCAGGCTCGTGGGCACGTTCATATTATCGGCCGGAGTCGCCTTGATAGCAGGGTTTATGGTATTGAAGCTTGCTTGTGGAGGAATGACACCTTTGTTGATCATCAGAAGCACCTTGATCATGGATATGATACCAGATGTACATTCGACGTGGCCAACAAGCCCCTTGACGGAGCTAATCACCAAGGGGCTTGACCGAGCGGGACCACCGAGAACTTGTCGGATGCTGTCATACTCAGCAGGATCTCCAACAGCGGTGCCTGTACCGTGAGCTTCCACGACAGATATCTGGTCCGGTTTGAGACGGGCTGTTTCCGTTACTTTGCTGAAGAGATCAGAGAGCGATGGCACGTTGGGGACAAATATAGGGGTGCAGTTCTGATTTTGTTGGACTGCTGTTGCTGCCACGACGCCAAGAATCTGTTTGAAAACGGGGTCAGGACCGCCAATCGAAGCACAATATAATCCATCTTGGTAGCCGTCGTTTCAGTAATCTGAAAGGGGATTAAAAGACTGCAATACGCACCTGGTCTCCGTCCGCTATCGCTGCCGACAATTTCTTCAAGAAGACGACACCCACACCCTCACCCCGGCAGTAACCGTCGGCCTTAGCATCAAATGGCTTGCACTGACCCGTTGTGCTTAGGAATGAGGCCCCCGCGAGGTTCTGGAACCATAAAGGGCTAGTCATGATATGAGTGCCCCCAGCGAGCGCCGACGTACACTCGCCGCTAATGATGGCGCGGCACCTGAATATTCAAATATTAGCATTTTCCTTTTGAATGTTGACTTGACATTGTTATTGACACTGCTTGAATGTCAAGCTATGCTATGTCGTAACGTAGAGGATCCTTCAATATCCGACGAGGAAAATCAACAGTAAGTCACTTACGCTTGGTGTACGGCCACAGCGGACGAAGAGCAAGCCGTATCAATGGTGAGGCCGGGACCAGTCCAGCCGAAGAAGTGGCTTACCTTGCCGGCCACAAAGCCTTGAAGATTTCCAGTAGCGGAAAAAGCATTTGGTGCGTGACAGGCGATGTTGGTCTCGTAGTCAGTAGCGCACAGCCCGATATAGCATCCTACACGCTTATCCGGATCGGCGGAGCGGAAGTATCCTGAATGCTCCACGGCCTGATATGCGATCTGTAATAGCATTCGTTGTTGAGGATCCATAGTAGCACTCTCTCGGGGGCTCTTTTTGAAGAACTTGTGATCGAATTTGTCAGGCCCGTCGATGAGGTTGGCAAACCACTTTCGCTTCTCGTCAACATCACGGAATTCCGTCTTGTCAAAGGCAATACGATCTCGTGGCACCTCTCGGTGCTGGGATTTAGCAGCGCAAAGCAAGTCCCAGAATTGTTCCAAATTCTCAGCACCTGCTACCTTGCATGACATACCAACAACGGCAATATCATTGCCCGTAATAGCTCGCTGATCTTTTGGAACAGAATCAGTAGAACCTTCAATGTCAGCCAAATGCACTACTTGATTACTGATGGCGCGCATGTGTGTAGGTGGCACGCATCGCCCAAGGCCGAAGGAGATAAGGAGTGATTCCTTATTTAGGGACTGCCGTGCCGCAGTAAGAGTCTGATGCCACTCCGACGTCTGGGTTAATATAGACTCAAGAGCGTGATGATGTAGCCTTCCTTGTGTAAGCAGCTTTCCTTGATTATTTGAACGTGTAGGACTGAGGGCTTTGGATGCGTCGGGCAGTTGGAATTCGGGTGTCTGATCACAGAACTCTAGAATGTGAGCCATCAAGGCTTTGTGACACTCAGCATGGAAACGGCCATAAAGCTCTAGTTCTGAGGAGTTGAAACCAGCGCTCTTCAGCCGCTGATCAAGCATTTTGATATTGGATGCCATCGTCGTGACGGTCGTCAGGTTTTCATCATATTCGACTGATGCATATGTCTAGATTGAATGAATTGTGTGAGATGCTGAGCTTCAATTGTGGGATGAGGCGGTATATCCTGGGAAAGGAAAAGGGTATGATCTTACGTTTGGAAATTCACTCAGAATATTCATCAGTTCATCCTTCGTCTGTGTCGAACTCCTACCGACGCGAAGCGATTTGGAAACATTGAGTTCTGAAGAAGCTTCCTTGGCGTCCACCACCATGCCGATTAATAAACCAAGTCTGACGGCAACAGCACCGTACCGCTCGAAATCTCTCTTATTGGCCGAGGTAGCAACAGCGAATGCACTTAGGAGTCCAGTACAGAATCCAATAATCTCCCCAGGGGTCTTCCACTCCTGATCCACATTGATGCCGGCACGTCCGAGGAAGTCGTTATATTGGGCAAGATGAAATATAACGACTAGCGGAATGAGGACTTTATTGGGCAAGGGATATGCCGTCTCAAGGGGTCGTCCCAACCGAAAGGCTTCCGCCAGATCCAAGACTTGCCTGTATCCTAGATCATATTTAAGGGTTGGGAGAGCTGTCGAGATGGTCGACCAGATTTGTGGCAACTGAGCAATCAAGTCGAGAATCCACGCATTATCAGTCTTACTACTAACGGCTTTTTGCACGCGGGAAAATTGTGCGGGATTGCAAGAGAGCGATAGAGGACCGAAAATGAGGACGGCAGGGTGCGCTAGAGCGGAGTATACTGGATCAGTCATCTCCGACATGGTAGCCGTGTAATATGTGTGAATAGAAGGCGCAGAAAGTATTGAGGATTCCGTGCAGTGATTGTCTATGTAGAACGAGGCCGGTTATAGTAGTGAAATGATGGGAATTGATGCCTTGACAATCTTAATGCTCACTCTCTGCACTGATGCGATAACAATTCTTCTTTTCGAGCAGCGAGGCCATAATATAAGAAATCGAAGAGAAGCGAGACTGCGTGCGTCAGTCCGCTTACCTGTCTTCGCTACAGCAGACACACGAGGCAGCCTCCTGCCACTCATTCTCAGCGACCTAACAGTGCATTTCCAATGGGTGTCGGATCCGGGAGATTTCGATAAAGGGCGTCGTCCCGGCTGTTCTCAGATACCTCGGAGCCTCTCAACGCCATGACAACTTGGCTTGTCGCGGCTAGCCAGTGAGAAGACGAGCCATGTCACGGAAACAGACGCCGACTTGCAATATTAAGTCGTCTTACGACTGATGTGAGATGATCAATATGACAAGGGCTGAGCAGTTGAGGCGGATGATGTCGAGTTTCTCCGAGCCGAAGCAACGACAGAGCACAAATCCGATCATCCCGCGAAAACTATCACCACTTACAAATTTTAATCGGCGCTGTGATTGCCCATCTTATTTCACCTCTAGAAGAATCTGGTTGATCCCGAAGGTCTAATCGTTCGTAGTTTTGTATAGACGGAGATTTGGGAATATCACCGAGCCTATCGTTGTAGAAGAGCTCGGCACGGGGTCTTCCTATGGACGAAGCGGGCTTACAGTATGGAGTTCCCAAAGAACCAAATCCTGGCGGCTTTGAGATAATCCGATCTTGCATAGGTAGATACATCTTGATACTAGCAACCACTCGGAAGTATTAGTGCGGTAGCGTGATGTAGTTCACCAGACAAGTATGGTTGAAAACGAGACGTGGCTCTTTTAAGCTGCTCACTAAGCTCTCAAGATGTTTACTAGATCACGATTAGAATTTGTTTCATCAAACAATTCACGGCCGCTCTTCCACGCTTACATCTGGTTGTATGAAAGCGTTGTTTTCTCCGATACCTAATAATCCGTTTTCGAATTTCCAAGATTCTGACGAAACCCTTTTCACTTGAAATCATGAGTGCTACTGCAAACTCAACCTCGTCGGGTGGAGAGCCCGAGATCGTCATCATCGGAGGTGGCATCATCGGACTCGTGCTCACTATCGGCCTACTCCGTGTCGGAGTTAAAGTCAAGGTCTACGAGCAAGCCCAAGGTTTCCGCGAGATCGGTGCCGGCATCGCCTTCACGGCGAACGCCATCCGATGCATGAACCTGATCGACCCAGTTATCCCTGCCGCACTGCGATCAAGCGGGTCTGTCGCGACATCCAACGGCGGCGCCGAGGATCCGGACGACTACTTACGCTGGATTGACGGATACGAACGGCATCGTGATGACCCTCGCAAGCAGCGTTTGTTCTATAAGCTGAGCGCTGGCCCGCGAGGCTTCGAGGGTTGCCGACGTGACCAGTTCCTCGAATCCCTCGTCAAGTGCATACCCCCGGATGTCGTCGAGCTACGGAAGCGCCTCGAGACAATCGAGGACAGGGGAGAGGGTCAGAAACTCTTGCTTACGTTTCGAGATGGCACCACCATTGAAGCGGACGCCGGTACGCCTTACCATTTCCCGATGCACATGCAACGGATCCCTCGCTCCAGACGATGATGATGTGCTAACGAGATTTTGCAAGTGATCGGTTGCGATGGCGTCAAGTCACGCGTACGACAGATCCTCCTAGGCGAAGACCACCCCGGCTCGCGCCCTAGCTACTCACACTGCGTGGCGTATCGTACCTTGATCCCGATGGCCGAGGCCATCGAGGCTTTAGGAGAGTACAAAGCCATGAACCAACACAACCACATCGGACCAAACGCAAACCTGTTGCACTACCCCGTGGCTAATAATGCCATGATTAACGCGGTAGCTTTCGTCAGGGATCCTAACAAGTGGGCGGACGACTCGCAGACTGTGGCTCAGGGCACGCGGGACGATGTTAAGGCGGCATTCGAGGGGTGGTGCGCGCCAGTGCGTGAGCTTATCGAGCGATTCCCCGACACGATGAGCAAGTGGGCCATCTTCGACCTCTGGGAGTATCCCGCCCCGCGATACAACAACGACCGACTATGTCTAGCCGGCGACGCGGCACATGCGACCAGTCCCCACCACGGAGCCGGTGCGGGCCAGGGTATCGAAGACGCGCTGTGCCTGTCCACGCTGATGCGAGAAGTGGTGGCAGAGGTTCGCAAAAATCCGAAAGCCAAGGCCAAGGCACTCGCGGCGGCCTTCGAAACGTATGACGCAGTCCGGCGTACACGCAGCCAATGGCTTGTCAACAGCAGCCGGCGGGTATGTGACATTCACCAACAGGCGGAATGGGCCGACGCGGTCAAGATGGTCCGGGCTGAGACTGCCTTCGAGGAGGTCAGAGATCGTACCTTCAAGATCTGGCACTTCGACTACGAAGGTATGTTGAAGGACACGTTGCAGGGGTATAAGCAGCGCAGAGGCTGCAACGGGATCGTCAAGACCACAGCGATCTACTAGGGAAGATAAGCCGCGCTTAACGTGTTCGGTCATCGAGAGGCGGCGATTTTGAAGAGGATCTGGCCTAGAACATCGTTTTAACTTGGCAAATTGATTACGTTGAAGCCTTGAGACCACGCCATGATTTGTAGAATCGATCTGCGAGCAAACGATCGATCTACACTACTCATGCCGTAGAAAGTCGTGTCCCCGAGCTACATATATGTGTACCTTAGGTAAGACTGGTAGGGGTAAGATGCCGCGGGCACGTAAGATCAGTTCACGAAGTCAAGCTGGAGCCATGCAACGCTACCTTGTCTGCCAGTCCGCTTCTCATGGTCAGTCGCCTCGCTGCTAAATCTGACGAGGCAGTTCGTGAGACTTGCCGCGTAAATCGATAAAATACGTACCTAGATAGCAGCATTTCGAATGGAATCCCAGATCCAACCCTCAGGTGGACGAAGCCACTTGCACGGTGTCGTGTGCCTCTGGATTCGTCAAATTCGGCTACGTTTACGCCTCGCCCCCGCTCGGCGTCGTGTCTGCATTTCCGCTCCGCCGCACACAGCGCAAAAGGGTAGGATAAGGTGGCGCGCGGCCTGCTCCGACGTGACTCAGGGTCCAATTGTGTCAGACGAGAGCTGTTCGAATCTGACGCGGGGCGTAAATTAATCAATGAGCATGCGCGCATTATTTAGGTGACACATTGGATGGCGACTTTGGTGGTTTATTACAGGAATCGCCAAGACTCGGGCTCGCTTCTGTCTTGTTTGGACGCACACTTGTCAAGTTGTCGGCATCACGCTCCGTCGTTGGCGTCAAGACATGCGGTTAGAGCGAATCGAAGCTGACATCTCCAGCCTCAGTGTAGGTACATTACATGGGTTATCGGCAGTCTTGTCCGTTCAAATCTGACGCTAAAGAAGCGTGATGCAAATCTGGCATGACTACCTACTATATGTAGGTTAGGTATGCTTCGTGAAAAGATGAAAATGTGGAGGGAGACAGTGGTCGAGAAAGGCCTCTCAGCCGCACTTTTTTATTGCAGCTGCTAATGATATTAGGTAATCGCACACTGTCGCACCGTGTGGTCTCAGGTAGCCGGTACTGGGTACATGTACTGTGTAGTGCATTGCAGCGTCGCACGTGGCAAGGCACGCGAGCGAGGTCTCCACGCAAAAGTTACCGATATACAGTTTAGGTCGGGTACCTACGCCTTACCACATGTAGACGCTTAAGCCTACCAGCTGAATAAGTTGCAGAGCTTGGTCAGAGCAGTTTCCAACGACAGTCAATGATGTACAGTTGAAATTCGAGGCCGGCATGTTTGCTGGTTTCTCGTTTTTTTCAACAGCCAAGGGAGCATCTATCTAGGTCATCCAGTAGGGGATAGCATGGCCAAAGTTGCTAGATTCAACTTCAATATGTAGACATCTATTATCAAGTTGCCGCTTGGTTCTAATATTTTCTCTTTCCCTGTTATCGCTTCGTCTGAGGGGTCGGCTGCTAGCAAGATCTAAACTTTGTAGTTGTAAAACCCTCGGCCGAGGTTATTGAAACGATTGATATCATCCATAACTTTTTGAACGAGAGATAAGCGATTTCCTATTGACTCGTCCAGACCGTCATGCGACTTGAGCAGTTCATAGCATAGTGATAACGGAATCGGCGTCAGTGGGTGTACCTATTGTTCGGTGTCGTGCGTGAGCTTGTCGTCCTCGGACACTGGCGATGGCAAACAAGATTACGCACCTTGAACCAATTTACTTGGGATAATTTCTTGGCCATACAGACGACCTCCTGCGCAGCTAAGGAAGAGCGCCTAGCATATTCCGCCACGATGAAGCCGTTGTCATCCGGCGCCGAAACAGCGCGCTCGGCCATCACGGTAACTTGTGAGGTGAGCACCGTCGCCCGCCACATGAGGCTGACAAAAAGTAGCACCGGATCAGCCTCTTGCATGGCCGAGGGATATTTAAGAGAGAAGGAAGCCATCCTGGGTATCATGACAGTATTGATCAGTTGATGGCGGTCCCAGAAATCGTGCGGCGGATTCGGTTGCGTGGCTGCTAGGTGTCGATGCGATAGGGCACGGCCAGCCATGGTGGCAACGACGATGCACTCTGTGAATGATGATGTCGGAGTCCCATCCCTCGATGAGATAGCATCAGCGAGACAACTCGTCGACACGTAAATATCGTTCTGAAACGCAGATTCAGGTGCAGGAAGACGAATAATATTCTAACGAGGAACGACGGTTAACATTCAAGTCATATATCAGAGGCCACGGAGAACGGAATGGAAAGGGAGGGGTTGCTTGTGTTCTTACCTGCTCGCTAAAAGTTGGGGGTGAGTCGCTTCGGAGACTCATAAATCGATCGAGGCAATATGCCATCCAATAAGTTCGACGCCTTTGCTCAATCTCGACCCACTGCGCCGGCGCAGATTCCGAGCCCGAATCGTCAATATACCGTGCCCAATCCAGCTGAATAAGCCTAAAGGCTCGACCTGCGCTGATCCATCCGCGGCGGAAATTAATGAACATGAGCTCATGAATCGCAAGCAGAAGCCACGCCTGGACGTATTCAATCTCGGTAGTTGCCGGCGTCGACATACCCTCCTCGGGCTCCCTGATCAACCTCCGTGCCTCACAATACAGCGATTCTCCCATGCCCTTATAATGTGCCGAAGCCGCCGCCGCCGCCGTCCACATAGTATACTGCAAGCCCAATTGTTGTCTCGTCTTCGTCGTCTGTCGTGCCCAAGACGAATAAAGCCCCTGGTGTAATATTGGTATGCAGGCATCGACTCGATCGAAGAATAGTTGATCTCTGTCATATGTCAAAATCTCGATCACGCCTTGATATTTTCCCTCTCTAGAAGAGAGAGGAAGAACCTCTTCACCTTTCTGCCCCCGGTTTCCGGTATTAAAGATTGATAGACTTACAGCTCTGCCTGCATCAGGGTAGATATGTTGGTCGTAAAAAATCCACTCTGATCTTCGAAAGCCGTGAGGCCGTGGCCAATTTCTGAAGAAGATATATCATCAAGAGCTCGTGTGGCAGACGAAATTGCGCTCTCTGATCCGGTCGTGGTGCTGGAAATCGAAGAGCCATACGACGTAGGCATCGGTAGACCAACGTCGAGCAACAAGTTATCCGTATCGATGATGGGAAGATCCCATTTCCATCCCATATTCTCCATCTCGGGCGTAAAAAACCCTTCCGTGCCATTCTCAATGCAGATAGGTTCAACGCAGTCCCCATCCGCCTGCTGTTGGTTCACGGCACCCTCAAGCGCGGCTACCCTCCGCAACACATATTAGTCGACATGTAAGGTGATGAGTTATCGGGACAGGTTAGGGAGTGTACGTACCGATGCGTGCCTGCATGGCCTTTAAGTAGCCGCGCTTGGGTCCTCGAGGTGCCCGGGTTGCCGTAGTGAAGCACTACAACAGTCGGAGTCAGTAATTACTCTCTTGAGTAGCTCCAGTGCTCCCGAAACATACTCCGAGACAGTTTCGGGAGCTCTCATGCTACTACAACGGGAAGAAAATGACTCTGAATGTTACTCACGGCTACGCCGGCAGCGGCACACACGCCGCATTGGGGATGTTGCCGGTCACAACGCAACTTCCTTCGCCGACATTCCTCACAGGCACCACCGGGTCTCTGCCGCGATGGTGTACATAGTGCGTCAACCTGCTGCGGCATGGTCGTGTGCCCCGGGCTTATGAAATGCTTTGTAAGCCGTGCTGGACAGGGGATCAGATGGCATGGGGAAGGGAACCGACCGGGAGGGAGTGAACTTGTTCGGGGCCGGTTCGACTACGGTGCGACGAGGAAGATGTTGGCTTGGTGCAAGAGACTACCCTCGCTAGGATTCATCGACGATGTATGTGGATATTGACGTGGATTTCTAATCAATTATAGCACGCTCTCAGCTACTAGATGTGTATTTAACCCCGAGAGTTGGCGAACCGAGAACTCGGCCCAGAGCTGAAAATCGACGTGTTCCCAGGCGACAAACCACACGAGATGCTTTGGCCTACCTGTGTAATACCCGGAGCTAGATGTCTTCAGAGAGATCGGCACGATCGGCATTAGCCAATGGCCGTCTTATCGTGAGAGTCAGATATACGTAGGATATAGCAACGCCTGTACCCTAAGGAGCCGACGCTGCTGCTCATCGAGATCTCTCCTGTATACAGCATAATACCGTATACATTAGCGTACTATCCGGCGCCATGCGCAGGTCGTGGATGAGGGGATATGTCATGTCACCGGTACCTATCTGACGGTCCATATTCCGCATATCGTGGGTCAGCATGCAGAAACGTAAGATTCCCGTCAGAGATGTCCCAAAATGACGTCTTTGTCGAACCAAGAAGATATTATATTTGCCGTGTCTTTTCAGCTGGAAATTCTTCTATTGTTTCGGCTTTCCATCTCTCTCTGTCTCCTTCTATCTCTTTTCTTTCCAAATCGTCAACTCTATCGAGTTCGTTTTCGTAAGCTACGAGTACACCCATGATCGTAGCCATGGCTAAAAGTTGATGTTGTGAACGAACGTGGAAGCAGCCTGCCAATCGTAAGATGGTCAGATACCCCATCCGAGCAGGGATATTCAGGACAGCACGCGGTATGGGGATCCTAAGTGGAGGTAAGAAGTGGTAGGTACCTAGACGACGTCTGCGAAGATGTCAGATGATGGTGTGGGGGGGGGGTTATGGCTCAGAGGAGGGATAAAAGTCTCGGCAGGATTCGCTCACCGAGGAAGGATGAAAATTTATAGCTTGTCGAAAGAAAGATCTCAACAATAATAATAGACTTGGGTACCTCGTCAAGATACACGAGCCAAGGCTGGCCAGGTTAGGCCATTTTGTGGACCACAGCCAAAAAACAGGGGCTCCTCAGCCCGATGCCGTGGTTGTCTTATCTCTAGGGCCTTGGCGACAGGCCCGGTACCGACAACATCTGTAGGCAGGCGAGGCAGCTATCTAGGTACATCTGCAGCACACATGTAGTGCCGTGTCACTGTGTCACACGGCTGACTCCAAGGATACCCTGCGAAGAGGACGATGCAAAGATCACAATCACCTACCTACACTACGTCTCACATGCAGCTCGACAAGTATGCTGGTAAGGTAGCAGAGTGGTAGATGGCAGATCAGGTGCACTTCTTGGATATCGCAAAAGACGACCCCTAAATGAAGAAAAAGCTTAAACTTCGGCTTCGTCTATCACCTTAGGTACCCAACTTACTTCCTTAGCCGATACGTGCTACTCAGATAGATTGGCGATGCCCCAGCATATTCTATCTTCGTAGGGTAGACCTACGCTAGATTCTACGCTAACGAATATGTCAAGTAGATGTCTCGTCTCAAAACAGTATTTTTAGTCGACACTCACGATCTACCTGCCGCATACGCCAACTTCCGACTTGGGCGGTGGCTCATACGAAATAAGTGTGGAACGCAAGCCCACGGTACATGGGTAGAATTACCGTGCAGGGTCTCTTCACAATTCTATGAGTGTGGCATGTAAATAGCAGAGGTTTGAACTCAGTATGAACTTACGTAAGTCTATTGCTGATCCTGTCATAGCAGAATCATAACACCGGTCTCGGTGATGTCGGCAATCTTCTAGGCCATCTAGCGTACCTCTCATAGTATGAACTATCTAGTAGGAGGAGGAGTACTAGGTAGGAACGGCACCTGTATTCCGCACCGCTTCGAGCGGCCCGAATCAACCTTACCACGGCGGGACAACGATAGCAAGAAACGTGTAGAGTGGGCTCGCTACAGTATATCAAGTACCCACCATAGGGTACTGATGGATAAGCTTCGCCTAGGCCTGATTAGCCCGACACGTTCACGTATCGTCGTCCCCACCTAGCCGGGCTGTCTAAAACCGTTCGGCATACAGTATGTAGCACGGCTCGGAATATCCATCATACCTTGATTTATCAGCGGACAGGAGTTTCAAATCCTTCGACATCCCCCCTAGCCTCCTAGGAGGTAGTCTTACGAAACTCACCTTGCTCGTATCATCACCACGCACATAACCATGTGAATCACAAACGAGAAGTCATGAACCATCAGTCATCCGTCATCAATCATTTAGCCCGAGCCGCTCGGACTCGGAGAATCACCCACAAGATGCACGGCCGGCTGTTATATCCACGGCAATACACGAGCATCACAGGCGCTTACGGGACAACGGTAGACTGAGGTGTCTTCATGGGTAGAGGAAACCGTGCTTGCTATGATGTTCGAATACCAAAAACGAAATCATCATGTCGTTCATATGTTCTAGTATCGTCCGCAGTCGCCCTCGCTGGATGACCGGCATTCATGTAGCATCACCCTCGTCTATTTCATGCGGCATCGAGAACCATCGTTCCCATCATCGAATATCGCCTCTCTCTCCAAGTCTTTCGCATCCCGCACATTCTCACCAGAACCCCTGGCGGCTCCCACGCCCACAATCACACACTATCACTACCATGGCTTCCGGCAATAACGTGGCTGCGGTCATCACGCACGCCAAGGCGCATCCGTTCGTAGTTGAGCCTGCCCCCGTCTGGGCACCGGGTGCCAATGAGATCTTGGTGAAGAACGAGGCTGTCGCCATTAACCCGGTCGACGGCAACCTCCAGTACGGAGCCTTCTTCCCGCTCAACTACCCCACCATTCTAGGACAGGATGTCGCCGGCGAGGTTGTGGCCCTCGGGCCCGGCGTGACTCGCTTCAGGGTCGGAGATCGCGTCGTCGGGCACGCCACTAGTATGATCAGTGGACGAAAACAAGATGGGGGTTTCCAGCTCTACACCACTCTGCAGACCAACCTTGTCAGTCCGATCCCCGCCACCATGTCGTACGAGACAGCCGTGGTATTGCCCCTAGGACTCTCGACTGCCGCAGCCGGCCTCTTCCAGGAGAACTTTCTGAACCTGCAGCGCCCGCTCGAGCCAGCTCGGCAGCCCACCGGTCAGACGTTACTGGTCTGGGGTGGCGCCTCAAGCGTCGGTAGTAATGCTAGTAAGCGTCCACCAATGACCAATACCTTGGCCGTCATATCTGTCACCTCCTCATATGTACTCTATGCTGACCCTCGTGCGTCATACAGTCCAGCTTGCCGTCGCCGCTGGGTACGAGGTCATCACCACAGCCTCAGCTCATAACTTTGACTACGTGAAGAAACTTGGCGCGTCCCAAGTATTTGACTATAATAGTGCGACGGTACATGAGGACCTGCTAAACGCCTTCAAGTCGAAGACCCTCGCAGGTGTCATGGACTGCATCGGAGCCCCAGCCTGGGCGATCTGCGTTGACGTAGCATTGGTATGTCCTCCAGTAGAATATCAGAGAACTAACAAAAGCTGACAAATATTTTATCGCAACAGAAAACTCCAGGTAATAAATTCGTCGCCACAGCGAAGCGTGGTTTTCCCGATCCGCCAGAAGCGGTGACTCTTCAGGCCGTCTTCGGATTGACTATTAAAGATGACGATACGGGTAAAGCTATCTACGAGGATTTCCTACCCAAGGCGCTAGAATCGGGTTCTTACAAGCCCGCTCCCGAACCACTGATTGTTGGTCAGGGACTCGAGAGTATACAGGCAGCTGTTGATCTTCACCGAGCTGGTGTATCTGCGCGCAAGGTCGTGGTGAAGCTATGACGAAGAGGAATAGTGCACGTTTCCCAAAGAACATTACAGAAAAGAACAGATAGAAAGAATATCAGTCTGATAGACATGTTTACCGTCCAAACTCTTAATGCCAAGGCGGGTCATATTATTCTATACACGATTACATTTTCCACATGGACCGCAGCACATATTAGTGGAACACCTGCGACTGTAGCGGTGTTAATACTATGCCGTCTTACCGTAAGATGATATCGTCTCTGTAAAATCAAGCCACCGTCAACTTTTTCAAGCCACGCACTTCAGAAGCAGGCAAAACACCTACCTATCTAGTTGAGAGTTGATTATGCTTACATGGTAAAGGCCAAGATGATCAGACGACACCATGCAACGCAGCTCGACCTACATGAGGTACCACCCCACCATCAGCACCTCGTCTCGAAAGTGGTACCGCTGAAGGCGGGTGTAAGTTCAACAACACTTGAGGGCTGCGAGGTGGCTACGCTAGGCAATCCACGTCTCCTGCAAGATGTTCCCGTTTATCGGTAGTATACATGTAGGCATCTAGGTTAATCAGGCGAGGTATCGTCATACGATCTTCAGGTCTTCGCACGCCGCCTCTTTTTCATACGCGTTCATGGTGTGCCTCCGGATGCACCAACCCCTGTCTGATATTTTCGGCACCTAGATCAGTATTTGAATTCAAATCTCTTCCATTCATCTTTCTCCCGACTACCGGCTGACATGACGCCATAGCCTTTACTATGACCATTCACTACAATCCAATTGGTAGAAGCGAAAGCCATCATGTTCTCGTCTACTCCTATCATCATGTACGGTACTATGCTGCTTCTCCTCTGGGCTGACAGGATCCGATACGCAGTAAGAATTTACATGCATGTGGCCCCGATCACTATCCCCGATCATTATCGCTGTGAAGCTTCATTCCTTCAATTGCTTCAACTACAAGGCAATTCATGCACCTGGCTGGCTAGCTAGAACGAAAGCCTGATATTCATATCTCATCTGATTTTATTTCGCTCCCTTCGGATGATGACGCTCTAGACCTGATCTAAATTGGGCAATAATCGTGCCTCGCCCCCCTGTTTCTGTTTCTTTTTAACCGTACCCTTGCTCTGATCACCCGTATCTGCTATTCCTTCTGTCTGGCAGACACCGCAACTGTAGTGGAGGCGGTAAAGCTCAAATATTGACTATCTATGTCTCTTTCTACCTTGTATCATTATGACATGATATATACTCGTCTGCTAGGGATTGACAGGGCGGCAAAGGTTCGTCTTGATGGCGAAGAGGCCTCATTGACGGCAGATCAGACCTTGGCGGGTTTGAGCCCAACCAACACAGTCCGGGCGACAACATACAGCAGCGACCCTACCAGCATCGAAATACCCGTGAATATTTGTAAGCCGAGGTATTGTTTTCCCCCGCTGATGGCACCGCCGATTGGAGAGCCTGTCAGCGCTCCGATGGCCGCGAAGAAGAGGTTCACGCCGTTGCGCGTCCCTATCTCCCTGATGTCGCTGATCTGGGCCATGCACGCAGGGAGTAGGGAGATGATACCGCCCGAAGAGAAGCCGAAAATGGCGCCGTATAAGATGATGGCCGCCGTAGACTTGCTGCCCGGGATCCATAGCGCGAGAGTAATGACGCCGGATAGCGTAGAAATGAATATCATGGCATTAAAGCGTCCTAGGCGATCACCAAAGAAGCCGGGCAGGATACGACCGGGAATGCTCAGGGCGTTGAGGATAGGTAGGATGTAAGGCACGAGGGTCGGGTCGATGCCGGCATCGGCGGCTTGTAGGATCAGGTAGTTGAATGGCAAGAAGAGGCCCCAAAAGAGGAAAAAAGACGCAACGACCACGATCGTGAACTTGAGCTCCTTGAAGGGCGATACGTAGTCTGACAGTCGCAGCGGTTTAGGTCGAGGAGGTAGTCTCGACTTGACCGTGAAGCAGCTTATGCCACAGAGAGCCAAAAACATGAAGCCGAGGATACGGATGGTCCAAGGGAACCCGATCTGGGGGATGAGTTTATCCATCATGATAGGCAGGACGACACCTCCGAGAGAGGAACCCGAAACCATGATACCTAGAGCAGTCGCGCGACGCTTGAAGAACCAGGTGATGACGGAGTTTGTTGCGCAGTTGAAGACGGCGCTAGCACCGAGAGCGAGTACGATGCCCTGAGAGAGGATGAATTGATAGTATTGAGACGATAGCGAAGTCACCATGAGGCCGAAAGAATACACTATCGTGCCGACGACGAGGATCCAGCGGGGTCCGTAATTATCGAAGAGGCGACCCATCTGTACTCGGTCAGATTCAAGCGACAACAACAGCGCAAAGGATAGACTCACGATGGCATTCGACCCAGTCACGACAAAAACTTGAAGTGAAGGGATCCAGCTGATTGTCGACTCTGAATAGTCCGACAACGGGCCGGTGACGTAGTATTGCTGAAAGACACCAATACAGTTGACGAGGCCGAAAGAGCAGAAGAGGGCTAAAAATCCACCGAACACCACGAGCCAAGCCTCGCGACCGCCATCAGGGAAATCTGCCGGATTGAAACCGGTCGGGGCAGGTGGTGGTGCCAGCGCGTTCTCGACCTCGCCCTTCTCCGAATCTACAACCTCATCCCTAGGTTTCTCCCGCACCGAGGAGGCTGTCGAATCGGTAGTATTATCGGTATTGGACATCTTGGGATCGTAGCCTAAGAATTCTGTTGGCTATGTCGACTCAGGCCTGCGATGAGGTCGAGTATGTCCACTGACCCGTATGTGACAGTCGCACGCGTAGATATAGTATGACGAGTACAAGTGTGCGAGGTAGTAGCCCAAAGAAATAAGGAATTCCCAGAGACGCCTATCTACCAAGCGAGAAAATTAGGTGCTGTGTTCGAGTATCTTCGTGCGACTAGTATGAAGTAATTTTATAGGTGATGAAAAGTGAATATGAGGCAAGCAATGGCGGCTCGGTGTTAAGCGTTGAAGCCAACCGGACATACAGTACCAACACCTACAGGCAATGCAACCCAAGCGATGTCGCCGAGCAGTGGATTGGAGAGCTGATTCGCGATTACCTTGGCTACCGAGCTACCTACCTCATACCGGCTCGGAAATACTCGACAGTTGTCTTCCGTATTTCCTACTGGATCACCGCTACTCAAGAACGCCAAGATAGAGATAAAACAAAAAACCGAAGCGAACTCAGTGAGAAAGGATTAGGTAAAGAAAGTATTTAAGATGAAATCATCGGGTGTAAATTGGGTATCGGTGGACTCTCCGTGAATAAAAGACAAGGGTGGCCGCAGATGATCCTGCCAATTGCAAGGGCATGGTTGATTCTACTTTTGTAGTGTGTACTTGTACAGTCAAGATAAGCTTACCCCGGAGTGTCGCCTTGCATCCAAGAGAGCCACCCGCGTCAACTTCGATCTCACCAAATTCGAGATGCTCCGGCACCCGATTGGACCAGTAGGAGGTACGAAGATACCTACCTCGCATTTATCTGATGGTTCGATTTGGATTGATTGGCAGGTGATCCATGTCATGGTCCCTGCATCGATTGGATGTGTCTGCACTAGACCCTGACACTCCTGTCACGCTAATGCAGCCTAGTGCCGGCTCACACCTCTTTGCCGGCAAATGTACCTAGGTACCCGGAGCTTTTCGACCCTACCTAAGGTACCTAGTGTAGTTCCCGACCCCACACGTATTGTACCCATCCCAGGTACATAAATCCCTACGGGTAGATACCCTGCAGTACTTAAGTATTGTCATCCAGTATTTGATCTCGCTATCGAGCAATTCGGACTTCAAGAGGAAGTCACGCTAGAAGCTGAAGTGAGTAGGTAATTAAACCGGGAATTAGCGCTGCATTTGAATCAGAACATGCAACTTACATGCATGCATCTTTGGACTCGAAAACAGGTAGGTACGTACCGATAGCTAGCTCGGAGCTGTCAGAGTGCCTTCCCTCGGCGGAGCGGTTAAGACCGACGTGCATATGCAGCTAAGCTCGGTGATACGAGGCTACTTCTTCAACTCAGCTCGGCTCGGTTTCGCACTTTGCCGGTGACGTAACCTACCGCCGAGAATCCTATAACATTATTCCGAGCAACGATTTAATCGAAGACGGGACGGGCAATAAGTATTCCCTCGCTCATGAGAATCTGAGGGCTTTCGATAATGGATTCGCGTAGGTAGCTGTGGGCCTAGATACTTAGACGTCCACTTTTTCAAATCTTAACATTGATCTAAACGCCGAACACGATTCAATCCAACGGATCTATACTGAGATGGGATATGACCTGATTCAGTCAGTTGCCTGCTTGTGATTGGCTAGCTGCATCTACAGGAAACAAGGCGAACGAACTCACACTGATCCGCATGAGTCAGTAACTTGCTACATGACTACGTAGGTCCAGGGGTATTCTTCTCGGTATCGCAAGCAGCAACAGGAAGCTGCCATAGATCCAGCGCCCTGGGATTGTCCATACAGGCAGAAAGCAACCCTAGGTACTTCATTAAGTACATTTTTGTGGTAGTACTGAGATACTTACGGTCAAGGCGGTGAATCGATGGAATCAGATGTGTCGCGTGAAGCGATGTCTCGATCAAGGTAACTGGGGACTTTATATAGACTCTGACAAGTAGGCAAGTTGTGATAAATATGAATCCCCTTTCCTTCGCAGCGCCTGAAATACGTAGAGTCACACCCAATATCCTCAAATTTGCATCGATCAAGGGCCCGCCATGCACGATCATCCATATAGAACGAAAACTCCATCTAATATGGCTTCCAGAGTCCACATCTGTACGGTGTGACGGTCGCCTTCTCCATATCCCACACATCTGCCTTGGCCAAGGGATCTGCAGCTAGCATCTGCCACACCTCCTCTGCAGTTCCCGTTCGGAAGATTAACACGCTGCCGGTAATGGGGAGCCCCTCTTTGGGATCCTCTGGGTGGCCCGTCAACGTGGGGCCGGATAGGATGAGGGAACCGGCTTCTAGAAGTGGCTTGTTGTGCGTCAGGTGTGCTCCGATGTGCTCCATCCGCGTCTTCAGCACACCGGGTTTGTCGGGAAGATATACCAAGAAGTCGTTTTGCCCAGGCATTTTAGGTATATAGTAGTGAAGATTGTGTTTTGGACGATAGTGACGAAGACGGTGACTTGGTTGAGGGGTAAAACTGTCGTCGATGATTTAGTAGACGAAGATGTCTATTATGAAGAGCTTTTAAGCTTGACGTTGCGACCGTCTTTCAATGTTGAGAATTCGAGCAGATGCAGAGGGGTCTGTCCAGTGCTAATATGCCGTTTGTCGTGCATTAATATTTCGCACCTCGCAAGACACCACGCCTGGTAATGATGCTTTAGGTGAGTCCGATGCCGATATGAGATTTCGGATAAAATACTCCGGATTTCTCCGAGATAACCATTCAAGGCATCATTCGGAATGCTCTTTTTCCATTGCACATGTGTCGTGTAGGGAAATCTGGTTAGATACCGGGACGGAGTATCTCACCGAGAGTAAACGTCATTCGCTCCGAGAAATTGACTGTAGCACCATTTACCAGAATTTGTCGACTCATATTCACCTTGTAATCGAACCAATTTCGAAGTATCTGTTTAAGCTTTCCGATTTATGCTTATGGCTTACGGCGAGGTGCGATATTGATCAGATCAGACACAGCTGCGACCGAGTCTGTAGGAGTCGCTGTACTGTCCATAATAGGGCCTCATTTCCAGAACAACAGTCAGGCATCATCTTATTTCTTCCATGAACTACTATTGTCAAACATTGCTGCCCATCTAATACCCAAGCCTATACATCACACATCGTCAATTCTTCAGTTCTCAACAATGCCTGCTGCTGATGAAGCGATCCCAACTGTGGACATTAGTCCCTTCGTTAACAACGCCCCAGCTAAGGAATTGCTGAAAGTTGTCGAAGCTGTGAGACATGCTTGCACGACCTACGGCTTCTTTTACCTTGTTGGTCATGGAGTCTCCCTAGAGGAGCAGAACAGGGCGCTTGACTGTGCCAAGCTCTTCTTCACTCTTTCCCAAGAGGAAAAGATGGATGTCTGGATCAAGAAGTCACTCGGAAAGTCGCATCGCGGATACGAGCCACCAGGAATTCAGACTCATCAGAAGGGTCTGTTGCCCGATACCAAGGAGGTAAGAGGGGAAGAACTGATATAGCTCCTTGTTGTTCATTGCTGATACGCGACAGGCGTTCATCATCGGCGCTGAAGTTCCAGAGGACGATCCCGAGGCTGGGACGTTCTCGACGGGACCAAACCTATGGCCCAAAGCTTTGCCTGGTGATAAATTCCGAACACCCATCATGGAGTATCAGGGGAAGATGCTCGATCTAGTCAAGATTCTGCTGAAGATTCTGGCTCTCGGTTTGCCCGAAGAATGGGGATGCGCGCCCGATGTTTTCGATGACCTCGCGGTCAATCCATCTATGCCGATGCGACTGCTTCACTACGCTCCCCAGGCTGTCCCCAGTGATAACCAGTTTGGAGGTATGGCATAATCTCATTTGCGTAACCTAGGATTAACCGATAGATATTTTAGCTAACTCCTATTCTTGCTTAGTTGGCGACCACACCGACTTTGGTTGCATCGCCGTCCTTCTACAGGAGCCAAGCAGGGAAGGTCTACAAGTTTGGTATCCTCCGACCGAGACCTGGATCCCAGTTCCCGTCAAGGAAGGCTCCTACGTGATCAATATGGGAGACATGATGCAGAAGTACACTGGGGGGTACTATCGCAGCGCTAGACACAGAGTCGTCAACAGTGGTAGAGAGCACCGATACAGTGTTCCATTCTTCCTCAATGGTCAGTTGAAGCTCAAGGTCAGAACTCTCGATGGCTCAGGTGTTGAGACTGTGGTTGGCGAGCATATTCGACAGAGACTGATTGACACGATGGGCGAGAGCGGCAACGCACTCAAATGAGGTTATTCGGACTTGTATCGTCCCAACTATGATAGTTAGGCTATGTAAAAAGATTGATCTATCTTTCCTACCCGAATCCATGTCACTTTCTAAATGAGTACATCGGATGCATCAACTTCAGGAGCCAATACGTAGAACTACACACTAGGAATCTGGACGGGCGGTTCAATCGCCTATGAAGCGGCCTTATCAACTCTCAACTTCAGCTTAGCGATGCTATAGCCTATTGGCAGTTTGTGACATAGAAGACGAGTTTACGAGTGATGCAGAAAGTCAAGGGGCGTAGGTTGCACTCGTCCATAGAGGCTCATGATAGACCAATCCGGACGACGGATTACCTAAGATTACTGAACAAGCTTCCGCAATGACGGCCAACAATTCATTCCGAACCAGGGCTAAGCGAAAGGATTGAGCCGAATAGGTACTCCCCGCATGTTTTTCGTTCGATGGATTTTCCGCCCCCCGGCTCGGCAGTCTCGGCTCGGTGAAACACAACGACATGGGACGGCGCAGTGCGACAACGACCGCCAAAGACATAACATCCGGTCCCGGAAAATGGTGCTTCACGGCGCCATGCTGCGGAAGTTCCTTTGGATGATGAATTGTTTATCGCACGTGAAGAGCATCTACATAAGTCGAACGGCCTGCGCTGGTCTCTAGCTGACTCGACTGATTGTCCCAAGACAACACCAACGAGGCAAGGAAAACCGGCGACGAATAACCTCGATCTCAACAGCATTCCGGTATAATCAAGATGTCAATCTTCCACATCGTCCTTTTCAAGTTCAAAGACGACCTCTCGAAAGAGGTAGTCGAAAAAGTGAGCAATTCCCCCACGGCCTGCCAAGTAACGTGAAGCTAATAGACGTCGCATGAAGGCATCGGAGGGTATGGTGACGCTCGAGGCGAAGCTTCTACATCCCGTAACGAAAAAGACCTACGTGAGGAACAGGATTGGAGGCATCAACAACAGTCCAGAGGGCAGGGCCGTAAGTTTTCTATCAATCAAGCGCCTGAGGGATGAGAACTGGACAGAGACTAATTCGTCACAGCGTGGCTTCACTCATGGCTATATCTGCGAATTCGACAACGAGGAGGATCGTACATATTACTTGGAGGCTGACCCCGCGCATATTGAGTGGGTTCAATACGTCAAGCCTTTCATTGCTGATGCTCTGGTCGTGGACTTTGTGAATGGTGTTCACGTATGATGGAGTTGTCGGCACAGATGGCTATTTACGGGTCGAAGGTTTGGGATTAAGCTGTTCGAGTGTACGATACGCCGATTGATCCCAAAATCTCGAAATTCAGCTATTTTATATCTGCCAGATTCAATAAATTAGGTGATTCGAAGGGATCACAAGCTATTATTCAGGTTATTACCGCGTGGTTATAGATACAGGCATATATGGGTGACAACGGCTATGACTGCAACTTCTAGCCTATACATACTATCGCCTCGTAAGCGAACTACACAGCAGAAAGGGCTGGTTTGCCATCGTGAATGGTGCGTGTATTACCGTAACTAGGTACATCGCAATTTCTAAGGGCTTGCGAGAGAGAGGCAGGGCAGGCGAATTGTCTAGGTGACCAAGCTGATAATACACCACTTCAGAAGCTACTTTCACAGCTCAAAAGCCAGTACACCTAACTCTGTGTTGACTCTTCCAGAGGCTATCCGTGCCATGGAACCTGTCATCTGATTCTGTTTCTTCAGCCACATCCTAATAGATGACCACCCTCGAGGCCTACCTCTCCTACTACCTCCTACACCGCCTACCCTATCTAGTGTACCTAGGTACAGTGTATGCACCTATGACGTTCAACACGTTCTTTCCTTCGTCTTTGCGCTCGTAGCTGGTATATAAACAGTATGTAGTACCTAGGTACAGTGAGTCTAGAAGTACATGTATGTACGTACCTACTAGGCACCTACCTGGATGTCGATATTTTAGGTAGATCGTGATGATAGACCGTGACGAGGACAATCACGATGGGCCGTGCAGTCATGCATAATATCGCTGTTCTAGTATCTTCTATGATAGTGCTAAGGCTTAAGTACTTTCGTAGAGAAGAAGTGAAGGTCACTGATCGGTATACCTTCATACGTGGGCAGAAGAAAAGGGGCATAGAGGAACATGCCACTCTACTCATTTTTGGCGATGCCTAGCAATTAAGCAGTGAAGCCCTCCGGAAAACTGTTCATGGAATTCCATGTCTTCCCTAATAAAAAAACAGAGTACTTGCGCCGTGCCATGTAGATGTTATTTGCCTTGTACATCGGTACCTGCAAGCACTTATGGATCCTGACGTACCTTCCTCACGTTGCCTTGATACACTGGCAAACTAGCGGCGCATTCTGCTTCTGATGCCTCCCCAACCTCCCCGTCGCCTACGCAGGTGTTTTACAGGCGCCTACATACCTATTTTACTGATTCCGGGTCTACCAACCTGGTGATTGGGCCCACTCTTTATTTTACATATAAGGGTGCCTTTCTTCCCACTTCCTCTTCTCTTCTCTTTCTCCTTTCTACAACCAACTTTCCAACATCCACACAACTGCATTCGACGGTGGCTTTGGAATTCCGGAGACATCAGCATTGTGTGGCATCGACATCATGGTATTGTCTCTTACTTTTCTATCTTCTTCTTCATCATCATCATCATCATCGTCATCTTCGTCTTCATCATCTTCGTCTTTTTCATCATCACCTTCGCCCTCGTCCTCGACCTCACTCTCGCCTTCACCTTGCCCTCACCTTGCCCTCATCTTAGCCTTCGCCTTCGCCCTCCTCGACCTCACTATCACCATCGGCCTCACTATCGCCCTCACCTGCACACTCCCACCCTCGCCTTCACACTCCCACCCTCGCCCTCGCCCTCGCCCTCGCCCTCGCCCTCGCCTTCCCCGTTACCCTCGTCCCCCTCGACCTCACTATCACATTCGCCTTCGCCATCACTATCCCAGACAGCCTCAATCACCCTCCAATCTTCTAGCTCTTTACTACCCTCTTCCTCACTTCTACGCCCACGACTTCTTTCATCAGCACCTTCACTTCAACCACCTAACCCTACGACGTGGCCTCCTAGGCAGTTTGTCTTCCCCCAACTTGTTTTCTTCACCTCCATATCTTCAGTGATTCCGCTGCAATCATCGTGTTTTCTACCCTCTCATCCTCATCATGTTCATATTCACTCGCTCTCGTTTCATGTATCCTCTCCTTGCCGACACCACGAGTTCATATTAACGTCAAACTAGAAATTCTTACTGTGGCCAGCACTGCCAGCAAGAGATGGAAGAAAGAGGTAAGGCGAAACATTACTTTTACTCTTGTTATTTGTTGTCTAATATCATTGCGTGCACAGATGTAGGGAATTTTGGTAGTAGAAATATGGGAACATGGGAACATCATACGATACGATACGATCGATACGACAATACCACAACTCCCGGACCCCACTCTTCTCTCCCTTAGTTACTGGAATCCACAATCGTGCCCATTCACGGCTCCGACGTCTCTTCCGACCCTGTCCTAGACTTGGCCCGCTGAGATATCCGCTCCCCCTGGACCTTGTCATGGCCGCCCACCGGTGACAAGAGGTAAGCACGTTGACGAAGCCCTTGCTTGGACTCGGACTCAGCACGAGCAATCGTGTGAGGCTACTCTAGTAAAATCTCCCTCCGTATGAGAGTCCATTCGGGTGGGCTGGTGTCGTTCGGTTAGAGATTACTGAAATGGCTTTGCCCGACACTGGCAGTGGTTTTCCGGTTTCTAAGGTTGGTTGAGTGGGTATTTCTTTTGTTCGTTTTGCTTTACTTCGTTTTGATTTTGATTTTGCTCTGCGTCGTTTTTGCTCTTCGCCGTTTTGATTTACGCATTTTGATTTCTTGCTCTCCATTACTGTCCCAGTCGACTGGGACCACGCTCACTTTCACAGACCAACATTCAGAGGTTCTGTTTACAGTCCCTCAGCGCATTCAACATGCGAAAAGACTTTAATATGCCCCTTTACGCATATCTAAAGCATATTCTAATTTTTGAAACTTAAGGGCTCTGTCCTGTCACTTGGTATTACCAGGTGGCGAATATTTTTTTTTCATTGCATAGCTCGGCTTGTCCGAGGATGTGAAGAAGAAAATACCCTTGAATGACTATGATATTTAACTAGAAAATCAATCTTGTCACGTTCCAGCCTTAGGGCTGTCCCTTGCTGCTCCAAGTCATTGTTCAAATACTCAAGATCTGATCGCAGCCGGACACATGTTTCTACCTTTGAACGTAGCTTATCTGTCATGTCAGCCAAGGCAGACAAGATCCCGGGCTGGTACGTGGGATCGAGTGCGCCATTCGCCATCATGTCTAGATACGAGGTTGCACGACGGCTAATGTATGCGAGCCGAACAGCCTCGGCCCTTAGCCGCGCATCAAGCTCACGAAACGAATCACTCGACATTCTTAAATATTCCAGTTTGAATCAATTTGGTAAAAAGGTAACTCTACTAAAATATAATATGGCGTGTGAGAGATACGTAAAGAGAAGAACAGGATGTCGGTGCATGGTAGGGAAAGCTTTTCGGGGAAGGCGGCGAGATTTCGTCAGTCACGACTGCAGCCTGTGGGATTGGGGGACCAATAGAATATCGTGCACATGACGTGGAAATGGTGCGACACGCGAACCGTCCCGTTCCTTCCCAAGATACCACCACCCCGTGGGTGGGCCATTTATTAGGCACGGGGCCACTATATGCTCCTTCTCTCTCCCCTCCACAATCCAGTCTTCACACCAGAAAAATCAGCTCTTGTTCTCGCCATACTTATAAAAGCTTAGAAAGCAAGATAAGTGTCGAACCAGTGCATTTTTCTAGTGAATAAGATTAGTCGAGATGTCGAGGAGGTCTTACTTTCCAGGAGTCCCGTCGGCTGACGACCTACGGAAGAGGTTGCAGGAGGAGTATAAAGAGATGAAGGAGGAGAACGAGGAGTTTGAGCAGGTCTGTCGGACGTCCCCATTGACGTGGGGTCAGACTATAGCAGACCCCGGTATCTTGAGCTTGGTAGATTCCATGCACCGAGATTTGAAGGAGGAGAATGAACAGGTGAAGAGATACAGAGCCAACCTGGAGGCAAACCAGGAGGCGTTGAGCAAGCTTGCCGAGAACAAGGCGGCGATTGAGAAGGCTGTTCTGAATATCAAGTCCGACAAGGCCGGTGTCCCGAAAGCTAACATCCCCAAGGAGCTTTGTGAGCTGGCGCTGGAAGTCAACCAGATCCTGTTCGGTGACTTGGACAACCTACGTGACATCGACCCCGATGTCAGGAAAGCCCTCTATAATCGCGAGCTCGAGCATTACAGGGGTAATGCGGGAGCGGGCAGCAGTTCCCAGGGCGCAGCGCCGGGTTCTCAGGCCGTCGACTTGTCTCGCACGGGTCGCCAGTTGATCTCTCAGCTGGCGGAGACCGAGGTGAGCAAGCTCAAGCTGGAGCTGAAAACCGTCTCGCAAGAGTTGGCCCAGACGCGGACCTTGATGGATCAGCAGCGAGGGCTGATTGATTCTATGCAAGGTCATGCTGATCATAAGCTGTCTGAGGCTCTGGCTGAGATAAAAGAGCTGAGACAGAAGGTTCGCGACTCCGAAGATAAGCTTAGGGGTGTACAGGCTTTCACATCTAAAGAGGTTACCACTCTTCACCAGGAGCTGGACAAGGAGAGCCTCAAAAAGAACGTTGATGATCTCGAAAAGGAGAAGACGGCCGCCGTCGACCGGGCTAACGATATGAAAACCATATTTCGTCAGTACCTAGTCGAGACGGTCGGTGACATCCCTGCCGAGTGTCTACGTGCATTCGTCAGTGGCATCGTGTGCAGAAACTCGGAGCCCGTCGACCCAGCTCAGTACTCGTTGCGGCCATTCGTCATTCATTCGCCCCAAGAAGGGGAGCAGGATGTCGGATGGTTACGAGATATTCGTCCAAGTTCGTCGGAACGGCTGATGCAGCTATATTCTCGGATATGGTCTAGTCGAAGTGTCGACACGTATGACCCGATGGTTTTCGAGTTATTACGTCTACTTATAGAAGATTTCCGGGAAAAGCCGGAGCCTGGCATGGTGCTTGCTCTGCCTTACCTGGCTCGCGCTATCCACGAGTCAGTAGGCCCTAAGGGTTGGTCCGACGTCTGGCTCGTGGTAGCAGCCTATAGACAGATACATTATATGTGTCGAGTGGTCTTTGGCGAGCAGGATGTCGACGATCTTGGCATGATTGACCAACAGATTCTCGGCGGCGACGACCCGCAAGGAGGTCAGATCATTCTCGCGGCGGTCGATGCGGCTATGCGATCGGTTCGTGCTGGTATGTCGCTTGATAGCGTCCGCGCCGGGCTGCGTCAGGCTCTCGGCCAGCAGGTGATTTACATCGGGCCTAAATGCTTAGCTACTACCATGGGGTGGAGCTATGTGATGGTCATCGATCTCGAAGAGAAGAAGGTGTGGAGGCTTCATAAGTCTCTTGCCGAGGAGAAGGACCAGAGCAACTGGCCAATATCTATAGATTTGAGATTCAAGTCAGCAGTTGCAGAATGGCCAGCAATAACTCTCAAGGACGTGGACTGCTTCGCCGAGATATGGTGGGGGTACTGGGTTCTGGCCCAGGGGCAATAGATGAGAAGTCAGGAAAGACGGGTCTGGGGGATGATACGAAAGAGAAAGAGACTACTACACTTCTGAGAGCCAGGCAGCAGAGTGTGGTCGTTAAGATCGGAGAAGGAACTCATAAAACAAATACCCTCGACATCGACGTTGGTCAAATAACCTAACGCGCTTTGAACAACGTCATGAAGATAATCGCGAGGCCAGTGGGGATAAACAATACAATTTGAATGAAGGTCAGGTAAGCAGTTCGAATGCAGCACAGCCTGGCAGTTCGGGTGCAGCACGGCCTCGCGAGTCGGGTGCGGAACGGCTTCGCAAATCGAATGCAGCACAGCCTCGCAAATCGAATGCAGCACAGCCTCGCAAATCAAATGCAGCACAAGCTTCGAGCTCATCTCGTCGTCAAGTAAAATCGAAAGACGAAGATGACGAAGACGAAGATGACGAAGACGAAGATGATGAAGACGAAGATGATGATGAGGATGTGGAAGAGCACAGCACCTACTCTGTATCTTCCGATTCCGATTCACCCCCTCCACGTCAGGCGAATAAAGATGTCATTTCTGTGCCATCCGATTCAACGGATGATTCATCTGAATATGACAAATCGGTCAAGACGAAATTGACAATGTCGTACTCCTCCAATGTTACTCGCCCTGAGTCGTCGGTGGCGAAGCAAGGTGTCGCCGAGCCGAACAGTCAGGGGAAAGGTCCAAAAGCCAGCGATCCCAAGGTTAACGAGTCCAAGGGCGAGGCTACTTTGATGGACCGCAAAGGCAAAGAAATAGCTGATGACTCCAGTGCTAAAGAGAGTGACGGTGAATTTGTCACCGTTAACAAGGTCTCAAAACATCAAACCAAGCATGGAGTGGAGCGGACGAGAATCTCCGAGACCATCACTCGGAATCCTGAGACTTGAAAGGAATAGTAAAAGCGCAAAGAAGTTTTCAATCGAGTCTGACATTCATCTAACCTGAGAACGTAGGGTTATGACGATGTTAGATCACGATAATGGAAACAGGGGGAGTGGCGAAAAGGGGAGCATGATTCGAGGTCAAGGTGTTATAGCTTTGATCTCGTGGTATGTGACGCTCGATTGTCTTCGGAGTGTTTCTGGCTGTTTTCCTCTCATGTTAGCAAGGCTTTCATGAGGGGTTGGGTTCCCAAGGGGGGGGAACCTGTCATTCCGATGTTGGCCTTGAGCCGGCACGGGAAGACGGGTAAAAAACACGACAACTCTTGAGATCCAGGCCCGTCGAGAATGGTTACTCGATGATGGTTAAATTATCGCCGTAGAAGGATTGATTGATCTGATAATTACAAGAAGCAGCCTTTTAATCAATTGCCACTCATAACAGGAAATCCACACTGCGCGTCCTTGGCCGTTTCGCCCGTCGTAGAGTCGGTCAGTTTCCGTACGCCGCCGCTACCGAAACAAGCACTCCGGCTATCACGTAGTCGACATTGAGAGGCTTCTACCACTTGCATGTACTTACGAACGTAATATTACACTGATGAGTCGAGCGTAAGTGTGTGGACGTTTCATGTTTGCACCGTGAAAACCGCACGTAATTTTATGTAAGTATCACTCTCGAATTCCCTCAATTACTCCTATAAATCCGTAAAGTACATACGCGTAAATTTGTATCTATGTATCGCAGTACATTGATTTGTACTTTAC
The DNA here is from genome assembly GCA_022578495.1 of Nemania sp. NC0429. Classification (NCBI taxonomy): domain Eukaryota; kingdom Fungi; phylum Ascomycota; class Sordariomycetes; order Xylariales; family Xylariaceae; genus Nemania; species Nemania sp. NC0429. Next base: position 255,676 of record MU392171.1, on the reverse strand, counting down.
TTTTCCAGGGTGGTTGTTTCTCACACTCACACCTGCACTCGCACCTGCACTCCTGCGGCAGTAATTTTCCACATCAATTTATTCAGAACAACTGTTTACAGTACAAAACCATCGCGCAACAAATTATATCTGTTAATTTCCCTGCCTTGCTATACAAGACAGCAGTATACGATGGATCAACCAGGACCAAGACAACGAGGTCGGCCGAAAAAGGCGCTCCCTATTCCCGGCCGCCTCGGCCGACCCGTAGTATATGGCCAGGTTCGCTACGTAGCGCAAGGGCTGAGAGCACCGAAGACCAAGGTTGTCCAACCACCTACCGCGATGACGACGAGATCAACGCCAGGAGGACAACCTCGCGTGAGGCGTCCGAGCCCACCGCGCAAGTCGAATGCGGGCCGACCTCGCGGGTCGGGTGCGGGCCGACCTCGTAAGCGAGGCGTCGGGCGACCTCGCAAGGAGAGGAACGAAGAGGAAGAAGACGAAGCGGACCGACCTCCTAAGCGAGGCGTCGGGCGACCTCGCAAGAATAAAGACGAAGAGGAACATGGAGAAGATGAAGAAGACGAAGAATATGAAGAATATGAAGAAGATGAAGAGGATCAAGAGGATCAAGAGTATGAGGCGGAACAAGATCAACGGGCCACATATGAGGATCCTGCAGAATCATATGATTCTGTAGACTCATACGATCCTGCAGACCCATATGATCCTGCAGACTTATATGATCCTGCATATGATCCATCTACAAGTTCTGGATTGCCAGCGGCGCACAATCGCGACCGCCAGGCCAATGAACTGGATGACGAAAACTCATTCCAAGGTGAATTTGATCCTCCACGCCCCCCTTTTGCTAATCCAGACTTAGCTAGGAATCTTCGAGGTAATCAAGATGATCAGGTCAATCTTGATATAGAAGATGACCAAGGCGAAACGCTGCATAGCACAGAAGTCATGAGGGACATGAGACTTCGAGCTCAATGCATCTCTGATGATCCAGGTCAATTCCGACTAGAAGAGCGCCCAGAGCGGGGGCCTTCTCGATCGATAAAACGTCCTGCGCCCCTTGAAGAATCAGGTTGGGAGAGACCTCAAGCTACCTTTTTTCGTCGAGATGTGATTCCACTTTCCGATATCGTACCATCCATCGACAGCTTCCTAGATAAGAATCAATTACGAGGAACAGTCTGGTCAGAAGATATCGAGCGAGAGTTCAATACTCTTTGGATACAAGAAGAACAGGCCGAGAGGCTTTGGGCAAGGCCTCGCGACACATCTTCCGAGCTCGAACTCTGGAAGATGATGCTGGTCAAGTACGACAAACTCCCGCCGCATATTTTCTCGTACGGGTTGAAACTCGGCGAGGATTGTTACGAGGCACCGGGAAGCATCATGCTCTCGTTCAAGGCCAGCTCCCTCTTGCAGCGGATATGCATACACCCGATATGGGGGTTTGACATAGACGTCCTGCGGTACTTCTTAGGGGAAGCCGTCAAGACGTCTTTCTCAAAAAAAGAGACGCGCTATATGGGGCATGGTATCGCGATGAGGTACTTGAGGGAAATGTCTAGCCAAAGTCTGCGGCGACTAGAAAGAGAGATGAGGGGAAGTTTTAAGGCTGCTCAGATGCGGTACCCTATCGACGAGGATCACCTCATCCTTACTACAGAAGTGATGCAACGATTCGTTGATATCTTGGATGAGTTTGAGACAGAGACCTATGCTCAAGCGACCCCAAATCTCTTCTGGCAATTCCGAGACCACTACAAGCCGGTCTGGAACGAACTGGAGCCGAGGAGTTATGACGATTTGATAAACGTCAAGTGGTACTTGGAGCTATGTGAGCTCAGGGATGTTGAGATTCGTAAAGTGTTACGAAATCGAGACCCCGAGAACCCACAATTCCTCCACGATATTTGTCAGGACGATGAGCAGCATAAGTATATCACGAGCGAGCCGGTGGGCCCAGGCATTGATGCACAGTGTTTGGCCATCTACCGCGGTGATATAATCGATCCCAAGAGACGTACTCTTCAAGCGCTCGATAGAAGCGACGAGAGCAGGGCAAGTGATCTCGACAACTTTTCCCAGAAGCTCCTGAGCGTCACTCCACAGAGTTCATCGAAAGGGAAAGAAAGGGCATCCATGTACTACGACCCCAATGTAGACATGGCCATATAAACCAGGTGTTTTCCCCAATGGTCTAGCCTACCACGCGTCCTGAAGAGGCCTAAGGGACTGGTGTCGGAGGGGTTTTCCTTTACAGCCGGTTTTTCCACCTCCCACGAAGGGGGTGGTTTTTACGGTTGGAGGTTTTTCATCCCTCCCGCCGTCCCTTATGCCTAGGTCGCGTGGAGGACTACGTACGACACTGGCAAAACGCATTATCCTGGGAAGGAAGTGCGATGCTTTAGGGGGGACGATTAAATTTGGGTGGTTCGGATCATAAAGAGGTGTGGCGAGAAAGGCGAGGATAATAGTAATATCGTGGTTCACAAATTCAATTCTGAGGAGCATCTACTGCTCACAATTTTGCAGAATTTCATTTTCTGCTGCCCTGTTTAAAACCTAGGAAATATGCCCTTTGGCATTCAACCATCTGTCTCGTAGGCGAAGTCTCTAGGGTGCGAGTGTTGTTACAGTACTATATATGCAACTGCAGACAATCAAGTGTCCGACTTGATTACGTTCTACTTTTGGTAGTGTACCGGTTATAGCGCTGCAGTTCTATGCCGTGACAATTGTCCCGTCCACTTCCCGTCTCAATCACCCCATTTCTTTCCCCGTCCGTCCATCCATCATTCCATTACGCATATCCGCCGTGGCAAAACCAAATTAACGGGAAAATTGTAGTTGTTGGCGAAAGCTCTAGTTGGTAGCTCGAGAAAACTGTGCAATGCCGAACTGTATCTGTGCTCCAAAGCGTGGAAGTTCGGTCTTTTCATAGGGGTGTCGTAAGAGTTGATCTTCGGTATTCGTATGGGGTTTGGTCGCTTCAGGCATAGAACTTAGGAACACCGTAATCGGTTCCATCCTTTTCCCACGTGTCGTGATATGGTCGATGTTAGTTAACATCGCGTGCCAGGTTACGAATATAGGTATGTGCCTGTTGAGTTCTGCCTTCGGCCTGCTGAAGTCTGTTTTTTAACTGCTGAATTACGTCCCTTGCCTGCTGAATTACGTTTCTTGCCTGCTGAATCATATTTTTTGCCTGCTGAAGTATATCTTCTGCTCGCTGGGTTGTATCTCCCTCTCGCTGAATTCTGTTTTCTGCTTGGTCAATTAGATTTTCTGCTCGCTGAACCTCGCTTGATGCTTCCTGAATTTGGTTTTCAGTTTGCTGAATTTCGTTGTGCGTTTGCTGAATTATGCTTTGCGTCTGCCGAATTGTGTTGTCGAGGGCCTGGATCTGCTCGTAATAGGCTCTACTCTCTGTAGAAACGCGTTGATTGAAACTGATCTCAGCAGAAGGCAGACGTCTTGACGCGCTCAGCTCGACCTCGATGTTGCTTGGTCTGGTGCTGGCTGACCCTCCTAATTCGTAGCTTCTTACATCGACCGAATTAGTCGCTAGTATTCTTAGAGCGGCGTTGACGTCTGTATATGATGCAGTCAAGGCCGCTCTAATGACGCTTATTTCCATCTTCTCGCTTTGACAAACAGATGTTATTTCGCTCTCAGGGTCTTCCGGCCAAGGAACTGGTTCGCCGTTGTCTGTATTCACATGTGTGTCAGCTTTCACCATTCAAACAAGCCCTATAAAAGCAGAAAACCCTACATAGACGCAACCAAAACGTCTTGCAGATAGACTGCTGGACTGCAGAAGGACTTCTCAAACCGATAACTGGTTCCAAGCTTTCAGCTTTCTCGATCTCTTCAGCTATGAACCTTGGAAGCCATCGTTTCCATTGGTCAATCGCTACGTCTGCGTTCCAAGACTCAGTTATGCAGCGCGTAATAGTATCACACGCCGTTTTGAAGTCGAAGGCAGGCATCTTGATTGTAACCCGTTGATTCGATGAGAAAGTAGTAGAATAAGGGTCACAAGTTTGGGGTGGCGGCGGCGGCGGCGTTGCTGCTGTTTATGGAAAAGGCAAAGGTCAAATTATGAGTTGTGTAGTCAGGGAACTTTTGTGGCTTAATCGCTTAACAACTGCGTAAAGGTTCTGAGTAAAGTACTTACTCACCGAATATGCCCGGCTTGTCTCCTCGCTTATCTCGTACGTGTGTGTTTTATAATTAGGTAGTTATTTCTACTACTTACTTATCCAGCGCTCTGAATACACAACAACGTGAGTAAGGATCCAGTACCCAGGTATCCGAGGTAGATTCGCACAGTTCACTAGCAAGCGAGTTTAGCCAACTCATTCAGTGCCTGCGCCAACCACCTTCCCCTCACGCCTCAGAGCACAAGTGCGGTTTAGCCATTGTTTTTAGATTATAGGGAGAGTACGGAACGCCCGTAACCTACAGAGATCGCTTACAAGGCGATTCACCACAATAAGGCAAGTAGTAAAAGCCTCTCAGTGTCGAGTACGTGAAGCAGTTACCCAAAGTGCTTGTTTAGGTAGCGGCGGCGTACAGGAACTGACCGATGACACCGCAACCCCTACGACAGGCGAAATTAGGACGCGCCATTACTTACTCGAGCAGCAACGTAAGTAAGTACCTTACTTACTTACCTCGAGATATAGTACTTAGGAGAGACAACTAGGAAAGTGCCCTTTAATGGGGCAGTAACTACACGTACTCGCACAACTTTTCATTTTTTTTCCCATCCATCTTCCCACCTACTTACCTACCTTACCTACTTTTCCATCAACTTTTCACCAACCATCGCCCACCAACCACCAATTACGCAACACAACCACTACCTACCTACAAGTTAATAACTTGAAAAGATGAGTTCCAGTGGTAACAACGCTTCTGGTGAGGGTGTTGGGAGTGGTTCTGGGAGAGGTTTTCGTGGTGGTTTTCGTGGAGGATATAGAGGCCAGTCCCGGGGTCATGGCGGAGGCCGTGGAAGAGGTCGTGGCAACTCGGGACCTAATCGACGTGGCGGTGGTACGCCGTTCATTGTCGAAGGCCATTTCCGGGGTACCATATCGGGGTTGAGGAATGTGCTTGATTCAATCCCTGAAGACACCGTCATCGACGTCAATGCTGGCCGGTTCATCGATACAGGCTCCCAGAGACCTCGTGTCGACAAACGATCTCGGGACGAGGACGAGGAGCGCGACGATCGATCCAAGAAACCGAAGTTGGGGCCTAGACAGCCTGAAGTCATCGACCCCAACGTCTGTGGGAACTGTGGCGCTGACAGTCACAATGCAGCGTTCTGTGTCAAAACAGGCGAGAGCGGCTGGATGGAGGCTTGTCCCAAATGCGACAGCTTGAGACATCTGTACGAGACCTGTCCCAGGCGCGTGAAGGGTGAGGAGGATTTTACCTACCTCATCTTCAACCGTCAGAGAAAGCCCCCGGTCAAGAGCAGGATGATCCTCGGAAAGGTCATCAAGAAAGAGCTCGAACGGGACGGGACAGCCTGGAAGTCGTCCACGACACTTCAGCTACCATACTCGTCCATGTTCGCGAGACAAGAGGCTCGGCAAAATCGTCCTGAGGATTGGACGTACCCTCACGTTGGCAATCCCTCGAAGGAGGCCCTAAGCAGGCTAGCAGAGCCTACAAGAAGTGAAACGACACTCGGGCTTGCGGCCGACGGTGGCATGGCCATCTCTGTGCAAGCTTGGACTCAAAATGAGGAGACCGCCGACTTCGACAACGACGGGCCCATTCCTACGATGCGCCTGCTCAAGGACATACGAGGATATACCTCAACGTCAAGTGGAGCACTGCGATCCCTTAGTCGACTGATGTCGGTTGGTGCACGGAACAGGGTACAGCCTACTGTCTCCGTGTGCGCCAATTGCGGCCTGGAAGACGGGCATGACACAAGCGTGTGCAATATGTCCTGCGCAACCTGTGGAGCCGACACACACGCTGTTTATGAGTGCGATAGGCCGCTAGACGCTTGCGTCTGTAGGAAGCGCCCCGGCCATGTTATGGCCGACTGTGATGGGATCTGCTCGTACTGCCGTACAATGGGCATACAAGCAGATACCCATCATATAGTTGACTGCCCAGTCGTCTGTCAATATTGTGGCGATTCCGACCACACAGCCAAGCAGTGTACTGCGCGCAGAGAGATGGATAGGAGATGCACTTCGTGCTTCAAAAAGGGCGCAAGGGACGCATATCACTTCAGAGCCCAATGCCCGAATACATTTTGCCCTGTTAAGGATTGCTCCACGCCCCTGAAATGCCTACATCATTGCAGAGGCTGTGGGTGGAACATGGAAGAATTGATGCCTCTTGAGGATGACGACACACCACACAATTGCCAGTTTGAAAAAACATGGCAATTGGCCCCAAACGGTTCCTATGTGATCATGCTGAGTTGCCAAACGTGCAAGAACTCGTTCAAGCACGAGGAGCTTCTTGGGGCTCGTGAACAAGTCCAAAAGGAAGTTCAGGCCATATTTGATCGCGAGGGGTACATCGACGAGTGGCCCAACGCATGTCCAATGTGTCGTGCCTGCAAAATTGACATAGATATAAAAGAAGAGTCCGAGGTCTTATAGATAATCCCATGGGAATTTGGGATCCTGGGGGCTGTCTATAGTGCTTGTTTCGGTAGCGGCGACATACGGAAACTGACCGATACTACTACGAGTGCCGAACATCTACAAATCAAGCCCTACGGCGAGCGAAATGGTCAAGAACACGCAGTCAAGTCACGACATGGATGATCCCAAGAGGCGCAAGTGTTGAAAGTGAATAGGTATTATGGGATATGCGAAATCAATAACATCTTTTTCAACACCCAACACCAAACCATGCATTATGTACATCCAGACTTCTCATTCTCAGTGACTCTTCTTGAACTTTTTCGCCTTCTTATGCGACTTGTCTCCAAACGTCTCCTCATACACCTCGGCGGCCGTCGAGCCTACCTTCCTCTTCGCCTTGCTAGACTTGATGCTGACGACGGGGTTGGCATGGCCTCGCTTCGTTGCGTTCCGTACTTGTTTTTCGGCATCGTCCCACGCGGGGTCGTTACCTTCCACCTCATACCTAGTAACCGTCAGTACCGGGGTCGTCAGTCCGATTATTCAGAACTTACTGATCTAGAGGTAAGGAGTCGATCAACTCGCGTTGCTTTTTCCGGACCTCTTTCAGCGCTTCATCTCCTCCTTCTTCTAGTTCCTCCTCTAATGTCTGCTCGATGGGGTTGAATCGTGTATCTATAACTTCATCATCGTGTATTCCGCTCGCGTTGGCAACGCTCACACCGATGGTATCTTTGGGTAGAGAAGCTTCGATGGCACCCGAGACCAATCCTTCGAAGTGTATGACGAATTTCTTGACGATCTTCATAAACATGGCCAAAGTTTGAGAGATGGGTAGAGAGAAATCGGTGGCGACGGCGTCGAGATCTTTTCGTTGAAATGATACGGCGAGTAGCATTGATCGTTGAAGAGGTGTCAATTGAACGACATCTAAGCGACCTCGAAAGTAAGGTTCCGATACGCGAGGCATCAAATCCACTATCATGAGTCAGCCTACTTGACAGCGCGCAAACAGAATCTCGGGGTGGCCTCAACTTACGTATGACATGATAATCTAAGAGATTGTTGGCATAACTTGCCAAACGCTTCAGATCAAAAGGTGTGAGGATTTGGTCTAGAGACTCTTTTGAGAATGGTGGTGGACTATATGATGGATCGAGTCGAGCTCCCAGGGTAGCACTTTCGTTGATACTAAGAGCGGTTGCTGGTTCAAAAGTTCGGAATCGGTAGGATAAGAGGGAGAGGAACCGATTGTGGAAATCGTTGGCGTATGATCCCAACCAAGTTTTATCACTTGATTCGAGGGGTCGCAACATGACACATGTGTGTTCACCAGTGACTAACAACGATTAGCTGAGATATTCCGATACAAGATCTTGCCATAATATGACGATCCTTGAAAGGCGGAGGGATAAGACTTACGGTCATTCGGTGTTTGTCTGAGGTAAACTGGCGAGAATCCACCTGAAGAGTAGTCAGCAATCGTAGGCCTGATGATGCAAAGACGGAGGAACTCACTTCTTCGCCAAAACTTGTGTAGAGGTTGTGTTAGACCATAGCTGACGCCGATATATTCAATAGCGCTAGGTCGACATTCTGAAAGCTTAGAGAAGAGAGGTGGGAGAGTGGCAATGTCGCGGATGCTAATCTCGTCTTTCAAGGTACCATTCTCCAACTCTTCATCAGTCACCCGTACCAACTCCTTTTCTTCTTCTAGTTCATTTTCAGACAGATTGGCAAATTTACCCTCGTAGAATGAGATCAAGTCTGATAGAGCTTTCGCACCGTATCCCTTGGACGTCAATTCTGAAGAAGTAGCGATTCGAACAACACGAGCACCACTCAATGAGGCAAACTCATCATCTTGAAATTGTTGGCTTACTAACCAAGGTATCAGATCACCTGCAGGTCTCGAACCACGACTGAGACTGTTGAGGACACTTTGACGAGAGATCTTTCCTTCGAGAGCTATCTGAATAGCACAGAGTGGTTCCGGGAGACGATTCGAACCGGGATCGAGAGGTGCACATAAGACGTAAAGTTCATGTGAAGGTGCGTCGCTCAGTAATTGTAGATCATCGGGTGTATTCTTGTAATGACTCGCCACGAAGAGTTGGACGAGTTGTTGAAGAAACTTTTCCGCAACTGGATGGAAGCTGAAAAGTGTGTCTCGATTTATTTTGAGAAGTTGACAGCTTTCGGGGTCGGGAAAACCAGCAGTGATCCTTCGAGATGGCGGTGCTTCTAAAACAAGGAGGTTGTTGAGCCATTTCTCGACTGGATCGCCTTGAGAATATCTGATAGGTTCTTCAAGTGAGATCTCACGTAGGGAACGGCTACCAGGAAGTTCATCTGTTTTCGAGGTTTTGCCGGTTGATCGATCAATCGTTTCAGTATCTGTCGTGATTGCACCTGCTCTTGACTGATCTCTCAATTGTTTGATGAGTTTCAAGGAAAGTGATCTACCGGTACCCTCATATCCATTCACTGTTGAGGCCATAAACACGAGATAGCTACCGATAAGCTTCTTGACCAGAGGTAACGGGATTGCTGCAGCTTCGTCGATTACCAACAGTTCGCACTGCCCTAGGACGTGTGAATCTTCTGGTCGAATGTATTGGATAGTTTGGCGATGAGTTCTGGTCACGTTGACTCTAACGATTGCTTTCTGGAAGTCGGGATTGGTAGACTGGACGATATGATAATCCGCATGATCCTTATAATCGAGGGCGTCAAATCCTGCGAATATGAATTGAAATAGGGTCTTCAAATTCTCCCTGCGATATTGTTAGTAATTTAGCTCTTTAAGATGGTTCCTCAGATTAATTACTCACGGTGAAGGTGATGTGACAAAAATATTTGAATAACCCAATGCGACAGCAGCTGCAATGGCGATTCCTAGACAAGCCGACTTTCCACGACCACGAGCTGCTGTCAATGTTGCTACTCCTCTTAATTTCTTCTCCGTAATGGCGTCGATAAATGTCAAGATAGCTTTTGCCTGGTCGACTGTCCGTGTGAGGCCGACTAATGATCCGATAATCTCGGTTTCTTGTAGGGAATCCTTAATCGACCCAAGTTCCTTCTGCGCCTCGGTCTTTGGTTCGTCTACATCTGGAGGAGGTAGTGGTGTTATTCCTTTTCCACCACTTATCGGGAGCACGTTTAATTCGTCGTCGATTACGAGACAGTTTTGACAACTTCCGAGAGATAGGAGAAATCGTTCGTTGAAACGGGCGACGACGTCTTGATGGGCTTCGGTTCGGAACCTCGAATGAACACTCATAGATAGGGTGTAGAGTTGCTTCAAACTCTTGATTCCTCGGAGTAGGAGAATACATAATCCACCACCTTGTACAGTCTCGATGGTTCTGGCCAAAACATTGGGTGTGATTCCTTCAAAGTCTTGTAGAATTGCCATCCCATACGTATTTCCAAGAATCTTGTCGGTCTCCTTATAGTAGGTGTAGCGTATGTCGGTCGCGGAAACGAATAGTTCGAATGGGTCTTCGGTGTTTGCCTCGCGAATGCCTCTCTTGATTTCTTTTTGGATCTTCTTCTCTCTCTTGGCTCGATGACTCGTGAAGCCTATCAATGTTGGTAACGATGCTTGGAAATGTCACGATGGGGGGATTCATACCTAGAAGCTTCTTCGAATAGGCCCATAGTACACTTTTGTTACATTTCGGATTAAGCTGGCTCAGTACGTAATACAGCTTGGCTATGACATCTTTGCTCTCGTCGCCAACGAGGAGGAGGAGTCCACGTTGATTCGTCTGGATACAGTTCCTTATCAAGGTGGGAACGCGCGAGTCGCTATAAAAGAGGTTAGGTACATGCTACAGTAACGAAATAGTCACAGGGAAGTCTGTCGACATACACTTCTTTTCGCGGCATTTTGCGCAGTGTTGTTGTCTGCTCAATATCGCGAATGGCGGTTTGCGACTCCAGACACGACAATCATCGACTGACAGCTCCAAGCTCGCGATGCACGATGACTAGCTTCAACCAAATTTTTGGTGGAGCACCGTTTTCTGTCGGGCGGTGAATATGCGCTAGCCTGTTAGTGGTTAGAATAATCTTATCGATAGTGGGGAGATCGGCATCCGTGTCACTTCGTACTTCGTACCTTGATGACGTACCAAGCTGAAGCGCAAAGTGACACCAGTAAATACTGGCTGAAGACCTCACACCCCAAGACTTGCATCGTGCTTCGATTCTGTAGAGAATTGCTACATGCTAGGTATCTGCTTGATCAAATCATCAAATTTCTGATGAGTTTTTATCGCGTAATTAGCGACTTCAAGTTCGAGGTGCATGAACATCGTCACTTCTACCTTTCGAGGTAAACCTAGAAATTGTAGCCAATCATAGCCGTTTGATTACCATTCATCGTTTCAGGACGACCTATGACGTAGTTCTCTAGGATCTGCTTCATTCACTCACCTCTAGCAGCAGCAGTTTTACTCTTTGTTCTCGTATAAAACAGAGAGGCCCCGACTCTTAGCTCCTCTTGATAGAATTCTTTATTCTGAGCTCATACCCTAGATTTGTCGCTTTACTCGGTAAACAGAGCACCACGACTACAACCATCAATCACCATAATCGATTTGAAGGTTGATATTCAGACTCATCTCACATATACACAAGATCACTCCCGAGCTGCAAAGTCATCCAAAGCAAACACTACACCAAGATCGATCTACCCGCACAAGATCAATTCAATCTCAACATGGCTACTCTAGCTTGTCCCGTCGTTGGAACTACCAACAGCACCCTACCTCCCTCACATCCCGACATCGATCTATCCAAGCCAGGTCAGACCTGTCCTGTCGTGGGAGCCAGGACGGAGCATCACGGAAATCTACACAAACATCCAGCCGTCTCTTCCAATAACCCCACTACCCATTCGACGGGTTCATCAGACGCCCAAGCTTGTCCAGCTCTGAGGAGCGTCGTCAACGAGGTAAAGAGTCAAGAGATGGACGACAAGGTTTGCCCAGTCGTGGGACCAGTCACTACCGTCCTCCCGCCCGATCATCCTAGCACGCAGGGCAAGGCAGACGATGCTGAATGCCCAGTTACCAAGGCGAAGGTCGGTCATCACAAGGACAAGGTGGTTGGTCATCCCGCAGTGACTGACACTTCGGCCGTATGTCCTGTTACTGGCGCACACATTGCATGAATGGAATGATCTCGAACACTAGGTACACTATCTTCGAAATAGTATTGGGGCGGACTGGCGTTTGGTTGGGCAAGGTCTGGAGTTTGGGTCTCGTTACGCACATATATATGTCGCTTGTGTGCAGATAATACACACCGCAGCTGCCATTTATGCTCTTGAAACTTGTGAAATTGATGTCGTATTCATATCTGTCTATTTGCGTGTGCTGTATCACACAACTGCTATGGTCCAAGTGCACCATCGTCCGGGCCCCGTGATTCCGCTAATGGGTGTGATAAGACGATCGTTGGCATACCGTCGAGACGCCCTGCATTTCCAACATCTCGGCGGAGGAAAACATTGATATCTCTTCAAGACGCGATCAAGGTCGTCGTGGTGTAGTAGCTTGCTTTCAGACATGCACATGTCGGTTGGATAATGTAGATCCGTCGACGATACTTGGTTGATCAGAAGTTGCCCGGATAGATCGACCCGGCCCACGTTACACCCTCCACACTGATGAACAATGACCAAGATAACCAAGTAGTCCTGATCAGAAGCTCGTAATCATGAGTTGAAGGAGTAGAATTCCTGGTCTTCAATAAAGAGGATAAGAAGTATTAGGAGTTCTATTAAGGGGGCTGAGTGGCCGCCTTAAAGATATTATTTCCTCCCCGCCAAAATCACAGCCCGTACTCCTAAACCGTAATGTGGAAATTCGTACACCTCTTTATCCCCTTTATCGTGTTGGGAGGAAATGCTTAGAGTCCTCTTCTTGCTGTGCAAAGGACTGAGGGAAAGCGGCGATGCCAGCGATTATACCAGCAGCTAAAAACAGGACTGAAATGATTGACCAAATGACGCCCCAGCACTGAGAGGAGCCGCCGTAGCGTTTCGCGAACACACTGGCGTCTGAGCTGTTCACCTTTCGCAAAATAAGATCATCACACTGTTCGTTGTCAGCATCCGGTCCGGTCGTGTTCTAGGGGCGAGAGAACGTACGATATCCCAGACACTATACAGTGAACTCATGACGCCAATAAACAGGACGACAAACCGTAGGCCCTCAGCATGGACGATGAACCAGCTGGCGATGAGAAGTCCGACGGCAAGGAGGATAGTGACGATAGTGAGCCAGTCTCTTTTTCCCCACCATAGTGTGAGCAGGAAGCACACGCCGAGGGCGATGCTGACGATCTTGCTTGCTACGATATTAAAACTGGTGAATATCAGAATAGCGCCGATGAGCGAAGATCCCAAATAGCCGGCCGGCAACGTGATGGCCTGCCTGCCGCCGACCATGTGGGTGACGCCGCCTTCGTGCGGGTCGAGCGAGATAGACTTGACCCGACCACCGGTCAGAATGGCGGCGAAAGCATGACTGAACTCGTGAAAGGCGATAACAAGCATCTATTGTGAATATTAGCGGTTTTTTTTTTCTCGACAAGTTCACTTATACGCGGCCTCGATAGAAAGGGTATAGAAAGAGATTGTTGCTGATAAAATGTGCGCAGACCTTAAAGGGCCATAGTGACCACTTGATATAGGGTACATTCCACAGAACGGCGATAACGACGACATAAAGGGCGATGATTCCCAGTGTCACCTTTTGAGAATCGCTGGTTACGACCAGAGCACGACGTGATAGCACATCTCGAGCGACAACGCTGGCTATCTCGTTGCCGGCGACTACGACGAGGGCTCTAGGATCACGAAGTAGATGCCTGGGAAAGTGGGGTTTGGAAATGGGTGCCATTCACTTCGTTTTAAGATTCTCTCATGGGAAAATGGAATTATATCGCCGTGCTAAGCGAGTAAATGCTGGGAGAAACGAGCTGGATAAGATGTGCACAAAACCGACGATTCTTGTCCTAAACGGCGCTTGGACATCTTAAAGGTTAAGGAGTCCCTCTAGCTTCAACATCAGTCTTACGATGATTCTATTTTCGTAAGCCACTGGGTCTTCTGTAGCAAAGGGCCCCTTGGAGATGACGTGGACAAGCAGACCAAGCCATGTTCGCTCCCGCACCATTTCTTGGGGTGCTATTGGCGATTCAAGGCTTACTTCTAGTGTAGACGCCAGACAGAAAGCACCACATTCTGTGTGTGCCAGGGGTCTGATACCGGCTGACGACTTGGCAGGTTTATCTCCCGAGGGCCGACGTGGACCTGGGAGTGCAACGAATATGCTTGAAATTGGGGTGGTAAATGAGCTGCTTCAGCATGGCGCAGCCATCAAACGACCTAGTACTAGATTAAATACTAGATTAAGGTAGGTAGCTAAACTAAGCTGTTAAGGTGGTATCGCCTCCATCTAAACAGGCGTCTTCCAGGGTCACCTCCTGCATGAATTCCCACTTCTTTATTGCCTGGGTCCAACGAGGCGAGAGCAATAATCGATTCTGTGGCTCAAAACTACTACCTGTCTTTCCTCGACTGCATTTCCCGGTCTGAGCTGGCTTTTGACTGTATCAGATCAAATGGGAAAAAAAGCTCGATGTTGTAATACAGTCCTGAGTTCCTGTGTAGGGCACGATTTAATTAAATTCGACCTGCACACTTTACGACGCCGGAGTTTACGGCGGCAGACTTATTTACAGCTGTTTACATGCCTAACGCAGACCAGATGTCGTAGCTCATTTGGGCTGTAGAACGCATGCCGTTCCGCAATGCTTTCTTGACTGAGATACAGTATTGGATTCTAGAGATATATCGTCAATTCAACAACCATAAAACAGGCTCGAGCTTTAGTAAGAAGTTATAGGTATGAATACCGTCCACCAAAGTAACCCCCATAGCCAGATACACACTACTATTCATCATAGGCAATTTGACGCGTACAAGGCTACGATGACAGGCCTCGAGACACTCTGGCTAACCACTAAAACTGAGCGAACAGGCTGTGGAATTACGGGCAGGCATACGCGGACCATTTCTAAATACTCCGGAAGCATTTTTGCTCTAAGAAACATATGCCAAAGCGGCTTTCTGCTTGTCAGAGCGATACTCTCGATACATCACCAGAATTGGATCATCACGCACGAGTTCATATTCTCGGCCGCAAGATCCAAGATTGTTCTCTTCCAAGTCGTCTAATACACAAATTACGATCTGTGAATGGTAGCTCGAAACAAAACGTAAGGCAGACAAATACGAGACTCTCCACTCGGCGATGCCTTAAATATGTGTATCAACGAGATCGTATGCCACGCATCACAGATTAAAAGAAAAGCCAACACAAGCTGCTGCTAATTTGGATCGAAACCTTTCCATGTCATCTGCCCATACTAATAATCCAACAACTCGAATTCGTTATGAAATGATTATTAATCGCGGGAGATGTTGTTGACGGAGAGTCAAGTCCCATTGGCCCCCAGCTTGCTTGGTGTAGGACTGTAGGTACTTGTGACAGGCGCCCTCTCTTGCCACTATCCACCGCCTAAAACCCTGCCGCGAGCTACGTTAGTACCTTAGGCACCTAAGCTAGGGGATCTCGTGCAACCATCAAACGGGGCGCCTGCTATTCTGCCAACCGAGACATGGTCTCACCTTTTTCAACATCACATCACGCAATGATATGAAAAACGCGACGCCTCATTTCCGACCAGCAGAGGAGAAGAAGCAAGGAGCCACAGAAGCATGCGACAAAAAGAACGAGAAGAGAGCAAGATAAGAACGCTGAAGATTTGAAAGTCCATGCCACGACCTAGGACGTAAAAGAGACAGCCTCATCAACTTGACCGAAAACCTGGCAGCCCTTCGACAGACCCTCCGATTACATCGCCTTCTCTCTCGGCCTCGTTGTCGGATGCCATGACCTTGGAGCTGTCGGCATGGCCTCGTCGTCCACGTCGTCGTCCACAATAGCCGCATCGACACTGACTCGCCCTAGAACAGCCATAGCCATAACATTAGCCACTGCCCTCGCCGCCGCCTCTCTAGCTTCTCTAGGCTATCACTATTATCGTCAACGGTACTCGGCTGAGCAACTCGACCTCGACGCGCCCGATCTAGGTCTAGGATCCGGTCCACGTCTACGCCGTCGTAATGCGCTGCGGCGTTCGCGTCGCCCTGAACATCAAGACGAACGAGACGAGTCTTCCGGCTCCGAATCCCACGACGATGATCAGATCGATCCCTTGGACGCGACCGTCCCCATATCCGCTTCTCCAGACGGCGAGCAGCCTGAACAGCCTGACGACGGTGGCGATGATCCCCCTCGAAACTCACGTGAACGTACCGGCGAAAACATAGTCACCCTACTCTTCAGGGTATCCGAAGACAACGCGCGGCGCAATGCCTACGTCCATCGTGGCTGCTTGTGTAACGGGTGCGGCATGCTACCTATCCGCGGCATCCGTTATCGTTGTGCAAACTGCCCCGACTTCGATCTCTGCGAGATGTGTGAATCCCAAGGTTGCCATAACAAGGCTCACATCTTCTACAAGGTCAAGATCCCCGTGCCGTCCTCGGCTGCGAGACAGGTACAGCCTCCGTGGTATCCCGGAGACCCCAGTAGCATCCAACAGACCTTGCCGAGAGAGCTTCTCACCAGGTGGTCAAGCGAGACCGGCTTCGAACGAGTCGAGCTGGACGCTCTCTGGGAGCAGTGGACCTTCATGGCGAATACCGAGTGGAGGGAAGACCCCAACAAGCTCGGCCTCGCCATGGATCGCAAGACTTTCGAGCGTTGTCTAGTACCATCGGCCGGCTATCGTCACCCTGCGCCTAATCTGATCCATGATCGCATGTTCGCCTTCTACGATACCAACCGAGACGATCTCATCGGCTTTGAAGAGTATCTAGAAGGCGTGTCATACAAGAGGCGGAAGGACAAACTTAAGAGGATTTTTGACGGTTATGATGTCGACGGAGATGGCTGGGTCAGCCGTCGTGACTTTTTGCGCATGTTCCGCGCCTACTACGTATCCTACAAGCAGATGCACCGAGACACCGTCGAGGGCTTGGATGACTACATGATGACCAACGTCGAGGTCCAGCAACTTGTCAGCGGTAGACAACCTATTAGTGGCCTCTTTGGTAGAGAACAAAGAATTCCCGATGGCGACGGTGAACGACACATGGAAGGCAAGGTCTTCCGGCCTGGAGGCGAAGTCAACGTATTAGATGGTAAAGGAGCCGTCAGCGAAGATAAGCCTGACGTGTCTAGCCGTGAGGATATACTTCGGGACCTCTTCACTCGAGCCAGTAATCCGAGCCCCTTCACCGAGACCTTTGGGTTCTCTCGACGACCGCAGTCTCCGGCAAGAGATTCTCCGTATTGGCCTGGGATTTTGAACCCACCTCATGATACTATCGAGATGGGTGCGCTGCTTTCGGGCGATAACACTCAGCTTGATGGCATTCTTGACTCGATCCGTCGTCGTGAATCTAGGGTACTGTTACTCGACGAAACCAGCGAAACCAGCTCTTCGGAGGATGAAGACGATCAAAGTAGTCCCTACGATCGGGTGGAGAATGAGGGAGAACAAGGTCCTACATCCACTAATGGAGATGTTAATCTCATCACATCCCCAGGATTACTCGACGCGGGGGAATTTATTCACACATTGCCAACCGAGATGTCACTCCGACCCCAACGGGACACGTTTACCAACCCGCAACAACTGAATTCGGAAAGGCGGAAACGAGTGATGGCGCGAAGGAAGCTATATGAACGATGGAAACGACGTCAATTCTACTTGGACGAGGAAGAAGGAGCCGTGCCTCCTCAAGGGTGGCGTCACGAACAAGACACACTAGCTAATATGAATAACGCGATCGAACCTTCAAAGTCTGCTCCGCCACTTCTATCTCCTAGATCCCGGTCGTCGTCCAAAGTGCGTTTTGCCGAAGATACCGATGATTTCGAGACCAGGTCGAATCATTCTACATCATCACGCAGTGTGCCAGAGCGATGGGGTGGCATGGAGATACCAGATGCCGAGCGAGATGCTGGGAAGGAGATTCTCTATCAGATAACACAACAAGCTTTTAATGAACTGTTAGATATTCTGTTCAAGGAGAAGGAAGACCTCGCTGTAGAAGCAGCTGAGAGCAAAGAAGAACGAGAGAAACATCGAGCAATTCTTGACCAACTCTCACCAAGAGCAGACGACGAGTCCACAGAGCCTGGTTCGCCAGGACAATCACCAGCATCTCAATATTCACCTACAACGCGACCGCCTCAAGAGCAAAAACTAGAAGAATTATTAGCCGTCAGCGGCTACACCATCGCCAATCCTGATGCTAACGACGAGGAACGCGAACGCGAGGTGGTTGATGAGAATGGCAAGGATGCTGAAGACGATACAGCTAGAAGCATTCTATTAACACCAGCATCTAGCCCTACTTCGGCAACACTCGAACATCGCGATCCCACAATGCCACAGTTCATGCCCAGTCAACCGTCAGAGGAAAACGACAACGACGAGCATTTATCAGTCAAGATATCGAAAGCACCCACCAACAATCGCGATACACCATTGGTCTCGGAGAAACCTGTAGTAAGACCAGAAACGCCAAGCTTGCTCCCGTCACATGACGTATTAATGCAATGGAAGTCGCTTGATCAAGCTGAACAAGAGGCCAAGATAAGGGGTGGATGGGGTCGTCTTGACTATCTGGAATTCGAGGAAATTTATAAAAAACATGATTTCCAAGAAGGATCGAAGAATCGGCTGGCATACCTGGGTAGCTGGATCGATTTCTGCATTCCGTCATAGGACAATAACATCAGTTGCCAGAGCAGAATTATGTGGCCTGGCCCTAATCTCGGGGGGTTAGTTTAGCAGATTCATGGCGAATGAGATCCGGGCTGCTTTGTAATTCTGCTTATCTCCGATGAAAGGTGGGTTACATTGCACGAAGGGTCGTGTAACAATTGAGCGAACATCTACATAGTAATCTCATCCCCAGACCTGTCGACATGGTCTAGACGTGGTAGATCGTGCAAAGCGAGGCGTTTTGACTCCTGGGCACGGTTTCGCGGTGTTTTTCCCCGTCGCTTAACAGAATGGTAAGCTGATAGGTTGCTGACCAACTTACGATGTTCACAGTCGCCTCGTAAGATATACAATGTGTACAAGATATGTGTCGGAGACAAATATGAGGGGATGCGACACAAAGAAGTCGCCGCCCCACACCAGCAGTGATGCAATATTTCGTCTCAAGGACATTCATCCAGCCGCGATTGATAATCATAGCCCTCCACGTCAATTAGCCAAATTCCTTTATTGACCTTTGAGCTACCCCAATCTATATGTAGCCTTAAAGGAAGGTTTCCCCTCATTGATAGCTGCGGAGTAGTCTCGAATTCATCCCCCATCAATCGCCCATCGCCAACGTTCGCATAGCGTGTTCAGGAGTTCACAATGAAAGAAGCTCTCGTTAGCAAAGGTATGTATCCGTACAATTGCGGCGAGAACGAGAAGAGAAAAGACAAGGATGAATCTGGCTAATTCAATACCGCGACAGGACCCAAGGTCCAGATCGTCGACTCGCCGATCCCCAAACCGGGCCCCGACCAAGTCGTCATCAAGGTTGTGGTGAGCGGCTCTAACCCCAAGGACTGGAAGGTGCCCGAATGGAGGGACACGACGCAGAACCAGGGAGATGACATCGCGGGCGTGGTCCACGAGGTGGGCGAGAACGTCTTCGAGTTCAAGCCCGGCGACCGCGTGGCCGCATTCCACGAGATGGTCACGCCGGGAGGTTCCTACGCCGAATATGCGCTGGCTTGGCAGCACACGACGTTTCACATCCCCAAGAAGACTACTTATGAAGGTGAGAAAGACCGAGACCGATCCCTGGTTGAGAAGGCAGCCGTTGTGTTCTTCTCTCGTACAAACGAATTGCAAGGTCAATCCTCGTGTATCGAATATCCAGCTGACAAATACACTACACTCAGAGGCGGCCGCCATCCCGCTAGCGGCCATGACCTCGGCAATCGGCCTCTACA
This sequence comes from Nemania sp. NC0429, assembly GCA_022578495.1. NCBI lineage: Eukaryota > Fungi > Ascomycota > Sordariomycetes > Xylariales > Xylariaceae > Nemania > Nemania sp. NC0429. The sequence continues at coordinate 235,920 of MU392171.1, read as the reverse complement.
TCAACCTCGGGCTCCCGCAGCCGTGGAACGCGGCGACGGAGCCGATCCCGGTCGTCATCTACGGCGCGGCGTCGGCGGTAGGCGCGTACGCGATCCAGCTCGCGCAGCAGAGCAACATCCACCCGCTGATCTGCGTGGCGGGGAAGTCGACGGCATACGTAGAGACGCTCATCGACCGCGGCAAGGGCGACGTGATACTAGACTACCGCGAGGGCGACGAGGCGCTGGTCGAGGCGCTGAAGGCCGCGGTGGCGGCGACGGGGAAGCCGCTGCTGCACGCCTTCGACGCCGTGTCCGAGGGCACGAGCACCAGGAACATCGGCAGGGTGCTCGCCGAGAAGGGGAAGGTCTCGCTCGTGCTGCCCGGGCCGCAGCCCGGCGACGTCGCCGAGTCGGTCGAGGTCTCGGGGACCCGGGTCGGCAGGGCCCACGTCGACGCCAAGGACTTCGCCTTCGTCTACTTCCGGTACTTTGCGCGCGGGCTCGCGGAGGGCTGGTTCAGGCCGCAGCCGCAGGTCGTCGTGCCGGGTGGTCTGGGCGGCGTGCAGCAGGCGCTGGAGGACCTGAAGGCTGGCAAGGCGAACGCTGTCAAGTACGTCTTCCGGATCGCCGAGACGGAGGGCGTCGAGTAGGATTGGTTGGGTAGAGCAGTCAATAAAAGGATAACGAATACTACACTACACTGCACTATACCTCAAGACGTCAATGATGGGAGAGTACACGCGGTTTGGCTTTCCGTTACTTGCTTGCTTTGCGCTGTATTGTTCATGTGAGGGGAGCTGGAAGAGGAAAGGAAAAAGAGGGGAAAAAAGAGGAGAAAAAAAAAACGTACAACACCGAGGATTCGCTGGTCGTCACCGACCCAACTACTAATTCGGCACTCACTGGCTTATCTATGGGAGAGCGGACGGGATCCCGAGTTTTCCAGAGGTTATGGTCGTACGTGGTGGACTGTGTTGCTACGAGTGCTTAAATATGCCACGGGGCTGGCGAGAGCAACGGGAAAAGAGAGGAGACGCATGGTATAAAGCCCACACAAGGAGTCAAATTACAGATTCGTCGCAACTACATTCGATTCCCAATGAGATCTAGGCCATATGCGATGCAACGAGGGCGACATGCACAATAGGAAGACGTGTGGTTGAAACGTAGCATTTGTTTATATCGGACCTCCTGGAAGGTAATTAGATTTACAGCAATCGCCATTCTAGATTCACCTCTGCTTCCTGTCGCGCTTCGTGATGCGAAGCCAGAAGTCCTTGGCGACCCAGAAGATGGCGCTGCGTGCGTGGATCGGGGTCTGCGGGTTGACGATGGTGAAGTCGTAGCGGCGGAGGAGCTCGACGAAGATCTTGTTGAGCTCCATCATGGCGATGGGCTTGCCGAGGCACTGGTACTTGCCGAAGCCGAAGTCGAGGTCGACGATGGCGTTCATCCGCCTCAGCCGGGCCGCGTCGGCCTCGAGCCAGCGCTCCGGCCGGAACGTGTCGGCGTCGGACCCCCACGTCTCCTTGGACCGCATGAGCCCGAAGAAGTTCATCCCGATCTGCGTCCCCTCGGGCACGAAATACCCGTTGATGACGTCGCCGCCTTTAGGCACCTGTTTACTCCCCAGCCCGAGGACCGGAGGGTAGAAACGCAGTCCCTCTCTTATGACGGCTTGGAGGTAGGGCATGGTCTTGGCCTCCGAATCGGCGATGGGACTGCTTAGCTTCCCGGCCGAGATGGCGTCGTCTATCTCGCGCTGCAGAGCGGAATAGGCCGACGGGTTGGTCAGGAGGCAGAGGAGAGTCATGCAGATGGCTGTCGTCGTCGAGACGGAGCCGGCGATGCTTTCGACGCGTTTCGGATTAATGCTAGATCTCGGTTGAAGTGTCTGGGATTTCTCTTACATCTGGACAAACACCTGCTGCGTTAACTCGGCCCGCGTCATGCCGCTGTTGATGAAGGCTTGCATCATGTCCTTCTGGGGCTTCGCGCCGGGTGCTAACCGCCCGTCCACTACGGATGTGACGAGCCTGGCCATGGTTAGCCGAGGAAGCGCCTTTTTCCGTTATACGTTTCCTTGCATATACATCTCTCTCTCTGTCTTTCTTTTTTCTTTTGATAAAGGGAAACCCTGCTCTCACCCCATCAAACGGCCAAAGCCAACCCGATCCCCTTCCGTGGGTAGTAGTCGACTGAAAGGCCACTTATAGATGATGCTAGCCAGCCACGGCATCGTCGACATGATGTTCATCAAGGGCAACGACTCGTCGGTGATCTGGTGGTATCTGTACAGGTCGGCATCTTGGCCGAGATAGCCGAATGCGCCACCGAATGAGATGTCGCCTATGACGTCCAGCGCGAAGAACGAGACCTTTTGGAAGAACTGCACCGGCCTGTACTCGCTCGCCGTGGACAAGTATTTGGCCTCGATTAGAGAGACCAGGGATAGGATCTGGCGATTGATGCCTGCGCCGAATCCGAATCCTTCATTTTCCTTGCCGCCGAACTTTTGACGTCGGCAGTCAGTCAGTTTTACCTCGTATTTTCTGATTAAAAGCCATAGAGTAACTGGAGTAAAGAGAAATGGAGAGAGAGAGAACCTACGGCGGTACCCATCTTTGCTCTTAGAGCCCGATGCTCATCATCATCCCGAAGTGAGACAACCGTATCCTGTTGTGGCGTGATGCGGCCCGTCTCGTAGAAGACACCCTTAGTATAAGGCGAACGAACGGCAGACATCATCCGCAGCACGTCTGGGTCGGTCGAGAGGAGCTCGTTGGGACCAATTCGAGCCAGTGGACCTACCAATCGCAGTCAGCAGTCAGTAGTCAGCAGTCATTCGCGGCGCGCGCGCGTGTGTTTTCTTTTGCCTTGCACTGCACGCACTCGTGCTGCCGGGTCGAGACTAGCCGTTGGTCCGTACCATAATTCTCAGCAACATGGCGTAAATGCTGGTGAAACCCCCCTGTCAGAGATTTCCGGACCATCCATAGCGACGAGAAACCGGCCAGGGACGGGCCTGGTATATGTCGTAGACGTTGCCACGACCAGAAACCGTGAGCGACGACGGCGAGCAGACTTAGACCGACGCCGTATAGGAGAAGTGCCACGAGGGCCGGCGAGTCCAAGGCTGCTGTGAGACCCTCCATGCCCTTATGGCCACGGGTGGGTGCGTGGCTTGGTGGCTTGGTGTTAGTGCCAATTGATAAAAAGGACCTGTTTATCTAATCCGTCCTCTTTTTCCGTGACCTCGAGCGAGAAGCAAGGGGCCTTTCGTCGAAAAAGTGGGTGAGCGAACGGTTGTATCCCGACAGGATGGTAACAATTAAAAAGACGATGGGTCGGGCGGGAGTTTATCTGACTGGTTCGCTCCAATCTCAGCAGATCGGATCGATCATGCGGTGACAAAAGAGGATTCGACCCGTCAAGGGTATGCCCCGAGTCCGCGTCCCCGACCGCCAATTGTCCTTGCAGCTGATCAATTCCATCAAGGGGTATGCTTGACTAGCCATCTATCTAGTGTATCTATCTATCTACCTATCTCTCTCTCTGGCCTAGTGGGGATACCAAGAGAATAAAAGATCGGGTCAAGGACTGATCGGGGGACAGTTAATCCGTCTCCTCTGATGTATAAGGTCTACGACGTCAAATGGTTCTTTGATCGATTGAACTATCAAAGACGATGGATGATGTTGATATCATTCTACAGGATCAACAGCAGATTCCGCGGGGGGGTAGATAGTAGGATCGAGGGATTGATAACAGTATGCGTGAGGACGAAACCAGATAGGCTTTGGTGCCCGACTCGAGTTATTCAGATAACCTGTCACATTTTGGACGGCATGTGACATGTAGGTGATACGCAGCATTGTCGTAAAATTCATCTCTCGCATATGCAAGTGAGCTCTATCATCAAGCATTGATTGGGTATTCTAGGCGCTTCTGGAACTCGAGAGGTATCATTCCTATACCCGCGAATCGCGAATCGACCGGGTCGACCCGCAACCAAAAGTATTGACTGGATCTCAGATCCTGAACATGTATACCTATCCCTGAGCATGAATCCCTGAACAAAAGCAAGCCGTCAAAAGGAGGCTGTGAATTATGATACGTCGCCATAGATAGCAAAACTGGCAGAGTGAGGTAGCAATGCGGCGGAAATATCGCCAGAGTCATCTTGGGGGCCTACATCTTCAAGGTAAGCGACATCTTATTTTAATCACCCCGAGTATCCCGCTTGATTGATGCTCACGCTTGACCAGCCGAGACATGCCGTGTCACATGTAGGTACCCTACCAGAGGTTGACAGTCGTCTCATATTCGTTTGCCACGTACACCGCCCCTCGATGTGTATTTGGAGTAAGAGACAACAGCAGTCCTTAAGAGCGCCAAATATAACCGAGCTAGGATATAGGTCAAAACATTTGCGACTACAAGCGTACGGAGGCTCACTAGTAGGAGATTTAACATCATGTGGCAAGACGATCTTGGTGAGACCGGATTTACCCCGACATCCCAACGCTTATCCCCTTCTAGGAAGAGAATGGCTTCCTAACTCGAGACTCCGTTAGATGAAGGCTTAGAGCTTAACGCCGCGGAAACGAGCCGTGGTGCTTCCCTCCCTCCCTCCGATATCGATGCCGACTCGGACCATGATGCGGCTCTCTTGGAGGCTGGTGGGACGGATGAGGAGGGTGAATTCGTCCCTAGCGACTATGACGAGATGTCCATCGCCGACTCGGCGTCCGTCGACTCGAGCATTTACGAACACAGCTACCATAACGGACGGCGATATCATCGATTCAGGTACATCACTACCTTGGCGCATTCGGGGGGATTGACTGATCTGACGATGACAGGCATGGCCGTTATCCCATTCCGAACGACGAGACGGAGCAGAGCAGAGAAGAAATGCTACATGCCATGATGCTCGAGGCTACAGACGGACGGCGATTCTTCGCGCCCATCCCGGATCATCCGCTGAAGATTCTTGACCTCGGCACGGGTACCGGGATATGGGCCGTCGAGATGGCCGACAAATACCCATCGGCTGAAGTTCTAGGCATAGGTATGTTTTTTGCGACAGCTTTGGCTACAGTGCTCATGATGCTGATTCTAGTCTCAGATCTAAGCCCGATACAGCCGCCCTGTAAGTTACACCAGCTGCTTCTAATGGTGGCTAGAAAGAAATACTGACTGTTGATGCTTCGAAGGGATTCCTCCCAATTGCAGGTTCATAGTCGACGATGTGAGCAATCCCCCCGTGAATGCATCAACCTGGATAAGGTCCTGAAAGTGCTAACTGCACTACAGGTGGAGGATACTTGGGAAAATGGCTGGGATTGGGACTTTGTCCATCTACGCAATATGATCCCCATCCTGAGGTATCAAACTCACAAGGTCATGTATAAAGCGCCTAGACTGACTAGGCATAGGAATCCCGTCCAAGTCCTGAGAAATGTTTACGAGTACTGATAATCTCGGTATCCTTCCTAAGCGATCGACTTTACTAACTTGTGGCGTGTAGAAACTTGAAGCCGGGTGGATGGGTCGAGCTCCAGGACGTCGATGGGATGGTCCATTGCGACGATGGCACCCTCCCGCCGAACTGGCCAATTCTCGTCTTCACCAACACCATGGTAGAAGCTTTCGCCAGCAATGGCACGACGTCACACGCAGCCGTGTTCGGCGGGCAATATCTGGTTGAATGTGGTTTCGTGAACATCCAACACCACGCGATCAAACTTCCGTACGGGACATGGCCCAAAGACAAGTATGTGCATGTTGACCCCTCGACCCGAACACGACACAACAGTTGATTTCCTGGAGGCTCATAAGCAATATAGGAGAATGAGGCTCATAGGGCTATACTACCGAACTGCGGCGGAGCAGTTCCTCCCAGCCAGTCAGTATTTGCACCAGGATGTCTCTGTGATGTCGCGCCGGACCAGCTGACTTTATACATGCAGTGGGAGCTCTTCAATTGCCGGCGCTGGGTTGGCAACCTGAGCAGATTGACAAGTTTTTCGAGCAATGCTACGCCGCCATGAGAGATCCGAGTGTGCACGCCTAGTACGTATCCGCCCTCAGACAGACGGCACTGGCCAACTTCGTCTCGGTTCACGAGATGGCCGTTCGTGAATCAAAAATATGCCTCGTTTGATGTGCTCTGCTGACTGGCCGATCTTGTATTAGTGGGATGATGCATTTCTGGTCGGGACAGAAGCCCTTCTGAGCACCTTCTGAGCGACGGAGCATTAGATCCTCGGGCGCCTCTATTGACGGGAATTGGGACGGCGTTCAAATCATGTCGGGTTTATCGCCCTGTTTCTCGATAAATATGACGAGGAGGCCAAATACCTTCGTCTAGGTAGATAGCTCTGGCCGGAATTATTCAACCCGGGACACGCTTAGTCAAGCAATCCTTGACCGATGACACACCGAGCGGTTCACCAGGTCATAGATAGATCGTGTGACAAAGAAGGCGATATCGTATGTTGTCAAGTGAACAACGTAGCTAAGTCCACACCCGTTAGGTCTTGCGACTCTCTTCTCATATCAACCCTAGCAAGTTGTGAAAAAGGCAAGGGTAGCTGTTGATTTTTTTGGGGACTCATTTCTGCAACCAGAGGGTATAAAAAGGCCCAGACTGACGTGTCGTGACGCGTCCGAGTAAAATAAAATACATGGGGGTTGATACACTGCGACAGACGGATCTTGGAACAGCTAGACATTGAAGTAAATTTCGTAGCCCCGTTGCTCGCCCCCCCCTTCTTCCCCACCGTTTCTTTCTTCATCTAGTGTACCCCCTGGCTGGCATTTTTCCATGGATACCCCCAGCTGTTTTGTCCTTCTCGCGCGAAGTGGACCTTCCCAAAACAGAGGTTCGATCCCGAAGGGCCGATATGACCTCGTACACTACACCGTATATCCCGAACGAAATGTCGGGGTTTGGGGGGTTCCACTCGGGATTGGTTGGTTGATTGATTGATTGATTGAATGATGGATGGATTGATAGATTGATGGATGGATTCATAATAGGGGGTGCCAAGCCGACATTTATACCTTCTGAGGACCAGCGTGTGGCGAGGTAAACCCCATTCGGATCTTAGCGTGAAGAATGCCCAGTCTCAGCTGGTTCGTGGGCAGATGGCTATTCCTTCATTCGTATTGGGATATCGGGTTAAAAAAAAGACGCCATGATGGACCGAATCCGAGGGAAGTCAATCCCAGTAGATGACCATCTCCCGTACTGGACAGCTGTCCTTAACGTCGTAAAAGGGTCGAAAATGGAATGCCGTAGTGTAGATGAGCACGGACGCCCGCGTACCGTGCCTGCTTCTATCGCATTCACTCGGCAGGTTGCGAGTCCATGTGAGATTCCATAATCGGGGCGAAATTCCTAACCGTGCCGAATTTACTTAGTTGATCAGCCTCGTCCGACGGGGCGATGTGCACCCATTTCGATTCCCTCGGCGCATCCGGATCGGGCTCCTGATTCGGGTCCAGTATGATTGGTTCCGATACGGCCCACGATCCTCTCCCGGGAAGCGAATCCGAACCAGCCGGCTCCGAGTCGGATATTAAGATTGCGATCTTTGAGCCGAGAGGGAGCTCGGCAACGTCTATGTCCACGACGAGAAGATCGGTGGGGTCGACCAAGTCCAGCGCAACCGACACCGATTCGTTGAGTGCCTGGGCAACCTTCTCGCCCAGTTCCTTGGAAGTGTAGCCGAATAAGACGGCCAGCACGTCAGGTTGCTCGTCGCATTGGAACAGGCCGTAATGACCACTGCCCTCGGTCACGAATGAGGCGGTGGTGGCCAGGATCTGGGACCAGACGCCCGAGAACGCCGTCTCGATGACGCTGTGGCCCTCCTTCAACGTGTTGAACCATATCCTGACGACGGGTCTCATGATGAATGAATGAAAGCGACGGTAGATGAAAGGTGACCGGAGGAATATGATAAGGCCAAAAAAAGGCGTGACGTGACGTGACGTGACGTATGGGGCGGAGAAACTCAAGATTGAGAAAAAAAAGAGAAGGTTGAAAAAGTTGTGAGAGACGAGCTTAATACGTGTTCGTTACCGGATCCCTTCCTGCTGGGTCGAAGCTCCGTAGACTTCTCTAGTCCCGAATTCCCGGGGGGCCAGAACAACGCGCGCTTGTGCGTTTCCTGCATCGTTAGTTCCACGGTGCTGGTATTCTTTTTCATGCGGCATTCTCCAGCACTCCAGGATGTGTAGTAAGTATACCGATTCCCAAGATGGGATCTAGGTCCGGGGAGAGTGCTTACGTTAGCGTAAAAAGGCCAACCACTCCCCCGTCCCGCCGGCCCAATCAACACCTCCGGGTCAACTCAGATGAAGCTTCAGCTGGGAATGTGGAGTCCTTGATTTGCCATACTAGGTAAGTTGACTAGATATACTATCTCGGCTAGACACCTATTCCGGAGTCGATAATGTTAGCACGGTGTATAGCAGTTTTTGAAGAGACGGGCCATCGCCAGGTCAGCATCGACGGCGATGACACTAGGCAGATGGAATCGAAGTGCTGTAGATAGGCCAAGTTCGGTATTGTCTAGTTAGCACTAGGTTAAGCGCTCTGCGGCCTAACTTCTTCGAGCACGAGATGCTAGCTAGGTATGCTCTAGTGTAGGTATTCGTCGACCAGGCGGAGATGCGCTACAGAATGTTTGGTAACGACCGAGACGACTGCCAATAGGCAGTGTTCCGAAGCGAGTCATGAAATCCTCTCACGATGTTACTCCTGGCCACACTAGTACTAGTTGTTGCCGGCCGGGATGTTACGGATTACTGCTTCTCCCTCGCCCCTTGAGAAGCCTATTATTAGTGTGCGGAACTGATCGTGTCCCCCGCATACCTGCTCTCGCTAGGTACGCCGTAGAGGAGGGCGAGACACACAACCAGCAGGTAGGATTCGAGCTTGTATTTTATCCCCTGTTACCCGTCCGCACAGCATTTCCGTAACTGGTAAAAACCTAGGTTAGCATACGGCGTAGCACGTTACCTAGCGTTGGTAGTCTCAGTCAGTGACGCTCCTACGGTACTTCCTAGGTCGCCGATTTGCATAGGAACTTCGCTAGCGGTAGCCAGCTTTTGTTTATTCTGTCAGCTATCTTAGGGCAGGACGGCGGATTCAATCCGAGCCTATGATCGATTCCCGTAGCTGTCCTTGGCTATGTATGTATGTGGTAGGTCTACAACTTTAGATCCAGGTTCGATGCTAGCTTCCAACCCCACCATAGCAGAGCACCGATGCTCAAGAGATTGAGGTGAATACTCATGGCGTGGTTATGTGAGAAGGACCGGTCTAGACGCTCCTTCTGTAGGCTAGGAGCTTCGACGGCATCGTTGGTTGCTTGCCCCTGTAATCCATCTCGTGTTTCTGTATCCAAGATGGCGGTATCAGCGCTAAGTCCTCCCACAGCCGTGATCTACTTTACCATACCACCTTACCAGCACGAGCTACCAGCACGAGCTACCAGCACGAGTTATGAGGTAGGTAGGTGAGCGAAGAAAAATAGACCCACCTTGATGAATCCTTTCGATCATGATCTGCCGTGTCCGCGGCCCGTAGACGAACAAGTTCAGGGCTGCTGTCGCGCCGGCAATGGAGAAAGGGATCCAAGCCGCCTTATTTGTGACTAGTGAGATCGGGCCCTGAGATGGGATCGTGATCATGGTAAGGAGTAGTAGCAGGGATTGGCTCCGGAAGTAGATGGGGAACAGGCGCTTTTGAAGGGTGGTAAAGGCGCTTCGCGGGAGGCTAACAAAGCAGATCTTGGTCACGACGAAGGTCTGGTAGAGTTGGGTGCCCAGGAGGGTCGAGAAGGACAGAAGATGAAGAGGCGCGAGGACGCTACCAAGATCCATAGTGAAGGGCGAGACGACTGATGCAGTCGCGATATACATCTGAATGCGTGCTTGTGCTTGAGTTGGTATTGATGGCTTCTTGATTTCTGCCCGTCCAGACATCTTAAATCCAGATGATGAAGCTCCTCATTATATACTCCACACTGCTGAGGATTCGGACTAGTCCTAGGCTGCCATTTTCAAGATAGCTCCGTAGGTCGTCGGAAGTCAGCAAAGTCAGCGGCATTATCATTCGTGGAGCCGCGAAGAGGTGCAGTAACATGTCGTAGAATTCGACAATTCAATATCGATAGTGACGCGTCCTTCATCCTCATGATGATAACCATGATGAATGACCATTCAAAAACAGTCATCTTAGAGGTGCCTGTTCTCCTGGACGGCGAACCCAAGGAGTTGAGGTGATGTATGCATTCGGCGAGATCTACATTTCTATATCGAGGTGCTTGATACGCTTTATTCAATATAGCAGGCGAAGCCCCGATTATGCGATATCGTCAGCAACCTGGAATCAGCCGCTCCCGTCATCGCTAAGAACTTGCCTGCCGACTTCATAGTTAATACCGGCCAGATATAGCTCCTTATACCTAGGTTGTCGGTAGTTGTCATCCCTGGTCGATCGTCTAGTGCGTCGAACGAAGTCCCCGTTCTCACGAGATTCACTGGGATCTTAAATTTCAGAATCGGAATCGTAACAGGCCCAACCGTCTTCCACCATGTCAGTATCTCACCATCAAGCACCGGCGTCGTATGGTCTGAGGTCTCTGATTAATCTGGATAGGACAACTATGACCAGTTGGCCCTCCGTCGATGAGGTCGCCAAGACTGATGCGTTCCCGACGGCAATATTCCAGCTGGACCCTCATCAAGAGGGGATGTTGCCGGTGGCAGCCGGGAGAGGCGGGCCCTTCAACATTCACTGGGAGATCCACGGCGCTGGTCCCGTGAAGCTTGTCGTGCGTCAATTCCTTCCGACAATCCACTCACCCACTCACTCCACCATGCCCCATCATCTCCCTGTAGGAACAAAGCCCCTGACTAGTAGACGATGTTCGGTTTCCACCGAGTCCAAGGTCACAATTCCATGTCAACCTCATAATGCACATGGGAGGAGGGTGAGTGATGTAAAAAATACGAAAGCTGATAGATATAACGACACGGTAGTTCATTTGTGGTCTGGGAGTTGTACTTTCGTCATGGCAGAGACAGACTATGCATTTTGGACATTTGAACGGTGATCGGTACTCGGTGCTGGTCTTGGACAATCGAGGCATGGGCCGTTCTGACAAGCCTTTGATGCGGTATAGCACGTCAGCTATGGCGGCTGACCTTCTGGAGGTTCTTGATCACCTGTCGTGGACTGAGGAGCGCCAACTACATCTATGCGGCATCAGTAGTACGTGGTATTCAACTCAAACACCATGTCAGGACGGCTCATTGCCACCTGATATTGCCCCCCGAACCTCTCACTTCAGATGATGAAGATGAAGTGCTAACTCGGTATTGAACGCACAGTGGGAGGCAGTGAGTGATATCAGAGGATCCTCTACAACACCATTTCGGGAGGAGAATCGTTGACTCTCGATATCACAAAGTGATCGCGCAGGAGCTGGCCTACGTGGCACCACACCGGATAGCCAGTCTGAACCTGATCTGCACGGCAGCCGCCATCGAGAACACGACCACCTTCTCGGAGAACATGATAAACCGCATCACCTTGCTTCTCCCCAAAAGGTCAGATAGCTCCCATATCCTCCTTTCCCTCAGAAACATCTACCTGTTGTTCTACAAAGCCACACATCTCACCTCGTCTGATCTCCTTCGATCACGCCCTCTAACCGAAACTACTCTTCAATCGAAACAGTCTGGATCGCACTATATCCTACACAGCGGAGAAACTATTCCCGGAATCCTGGCTCTCGGCGCCCGACGACGCAATCCTGCCGGATGAGACGGTACCGCGCTGCCGTGAGCCCCTGGGCGGACGGGGGTGGCCGTACGGGCGCTTCAGCAGTAACTACGCCCGGTTTTCGGCGCAGGAGATCACCAAGCAGCGTGATCGTGTCGGCTTCGTCAAGCACGGCTTCTTCATGCAGATGATCGCCGCTGGCTGGCACCACAAGTCTGCCGCGCAGCTACGCGAGCTCGGCGATAAGGTCGGCCGTGACAGGATTCTCGTCATACATGGCACCGAAGACAACATCATCTCGATTCCTCACGGCAGAAAGCTGATTGAGTATTTGAAGCCCGCCAAGGGCCTTATCGTGGACGGCATGGGACGTGAGTTATACCGTTTAAAGAGCGATTCGCTGCATTTTTTGGTCATATTTTCAGACGTTTCCTTACCCTATCTCCTTTTCCCGCAACGCATTCTCCTATCGTTGTGTAGGTGATAAATCACTGACTTGGCTATTCCAGACGCGCCAGTAATCGAGCGGACTAGTTGGTTTAATGATATCCTTGCCGAAATGTGTACCACAGGTGAGCAGTTGAGTGGTCGATAGGCTACCTCGGCTTCTACCATGTCTCGATCATGACATCTAGTCAGTCAATTTAGACGTGAATGATTCAATTACATGCTTTTGACATGCCTTCCGCTTCCAAAAGCGGGAACGCCAAAATCCTAGTGGTATCCTTTTCTACAAATCACTTACAAAGCCCCAAAAAATCAAAACACGCCATTTCTAATCTGCCCTCATCTTGTTCTTTCGTGTAATCCTGACAGTACCGCTCCAGAGTAACGGAGCGGATTAGTGTAGGCTAAACAATGGTTTCATCAAACGGCCTTAACTAATGGTCTTAATGAAACTCTGATACTGGTCGTCCTCATTGATGGACTTCGCTAGGGCGGGTTTCGCTGAGGGAGGTCGCGTAGATATCGGTTTACTATCCCATAAGATGCCCGGCAATTGTGTGGCGTGAGATGCTTCGGAAGCTCTGGGCGTCTCGGAACGGTCTTCTGTTGACTCTTCCTTTTCTGCCCTAGGAAGACGCATGGCAAGCAAGACGTATTCGGCCCGTGTCATATTCTCCATGACATCGTCCATGTATCGCTGTACTTCGTCCTGAGGTGCCACCACCCGAGCTAGATTCTCCAACACTTTGGCGGAGGTGGATTGAAGTCGAAGCGTTATTGGTTGATAATAATCTAATGCTCGATCACCTCCGTATTCCAGCTTGCTACCTTTCCTGACGATCAAGAAAGAGGCAACGACCTGAGTGCCATCGGCAGAAAATTCCAAAATGCTGTACTTGGGGAAGAGATATCTGTCTCCGGTACCACCGGCAAATTCGAGGACGACGGCAGAAATTTCCGGTTTGGTAGGCGGCGGCGGACCCTTTGACCGCAGAGCCTGTTGGGATGCGGGAGCGGGAGCGGGGGGAGGTGATTTCTTGGTACCCTCTTCCGTTTTGACGGGCGTAGATGTAGCTGGAGTAGCTGTGTTTGAACTTGAAGGGGCAGTTGCTTGTTTGACTATAGTGTGGAGCTTATCTAGGAGAGTCTTCAGCTCTACCGCATCTGTATACTTGGTATTTCCCTCTGCTACTCGCTGAACCAGGGCCTTGGAAGCGGGCTTGTCCAATGTTTCCTTGACCAGGAGTATGACTAGAGGGTCGCTTCCCGGAGGCGGTCGCAAGTCGCTGGATCGTTGATTTGGATTGGATGCCAAGATGATATCCGAGATATTCCGTACTTCATCTGCAAAGTACTTGACGGTTCTGCCGTCTACGATGAGCCGATCAGGAGATGGACCCTGTTGGCCTCCTTTCTTCTTATAGTCGAGGGTAATCTGATCGATAATCCTTTGGAAATGTGCAAGTTCGTGGGCAGCGGCCTCCCCAACCGCGACACGTTTCATAAGATCTCGTAGGTGAGGGTCCTCGGATGCTCTCTCGGCTAGTGTCACGATGATTGGATCCGCGCCAGGAGAGGGCCCAGGCTTAGGTGGAGGTGTGGCCTTAGCACTAGCCCCGGAATCGGATGGAGTTGGAGCTGCGCCGGCTGTAGGACGCGCCGGTGGTGCGTTGGGAGCATGTAAAGGATGAGCCGATGTCGCGGGGGGTTGGGAAAAGGGTGGCTGTGGTGGTCGAGAATGTGTGGGTCCTAACACAGGTGGTTGAGGGGGCAGAGGGGCTGCGAGGACGGATTCGAGACCCCGCGGGGACGCCACGGGTTTGTCAGCCTGAACCGGCGGCTGAGGTCTCTGTATGTCTGGTTTCTGTGGCTGGGACAGGGGAGCTGCCGACGTCGACGTGGACGGAGTTTGCTGTGCTGGTAACTTGTCGTTCACTTTGGGTTGTTTTGCGGCCTGAGCAGGCGTCTGGGAAGTCGAAGCTATGGGGGCTGGCGAACGCGAGGATGCGGGGGCGGATGCGGCTGTGGACGAGCTCGTGGGCTTCGGCGGAGGAGGCATGGCACCATTCGGAGGGCCATACTGTATGATTGGTCTGACGGTCGAGTTGGTGAGAGGCACGAGCCTCGGCTCCTTGACTGCAAACATGGTAGCTTCGAGCAGATGGGGCTCGACGACCATGGTGATCTGACCGATCTTGGCCATGGTATCTTTTGCCGGATTGTTGGCATCTTCCTTGACGACCCCTTTCCTCTTAGTAGGCTTTGTCCAGTACTTTTCAAACACACCATCGTGTATCCATTTCTGTCGTGATCTCGCGAGCGATTCGGCTGCTACGCCACTGGATAGACACTGATTAGAAATGCCATATGGAAATCATGGACGTATGGTAAAATACCTCTCTTGTATTGACTGGAAGTCTTTATTGGAGAGATCTTCTGGTTGGGACTTCTCGACAGTCGGTAAGGGTTGGCCGGGCTGGAGAGACTTCGGTAAAGAGGCCGAGGCAGAGGCAGACGTAGACGACGGTTCTTGAGCTGCGGATTCGGCGGGTTGAGGAGATGACACGGCCGATGGTGGTGTAGATGTTGCGGAAATGTCGGGCGGCGTGGAATGTCGTTTCTTGGCCACATGATCGACTCGGGCAGCAGCCCTCGCAGGCATTTTACGCTTCCTCTCCATGGGAGCAGTTTGTGAGGATCGCTATCGGTATCGGGAACAGGGACAATCGAATCGCGCTGTGCTGCCAGTTGGGCAGAGGGGTGTCAGTGAGCTGTCGAGATCCAGACGAATACTGGTGGACTCTATCAGCGTCTGAGGGATTGGAACGAAAACAACATCGGCGCACGTCAGGAGTGTGCAGGTCTTGTTCAATTCGACAGCGTAAAGATGTGCAGGTCACTGTTGGTTGATGTTGACGAAAGAAGACGGATCTCGCGTGCAGATTGCAGGTCAGCTAAAGCTAGGACCCACTTAGGTAAGCTGCAGGATGAACGACATGAGGCAGTGTAAGTACCTCAGTACACTTTTATCTCTTAGACGCAAGCACTGCACGTCGATGCTGACCAACTCTACCCATCTAGAACGACTGTTTCCTCTTGAATTTAATTTCGATATCAGAGAAGCCAATCAGATATTTTCAAGTCCTCAGACGTTTGTATTGCTATCTTCATGCAAGCCTCTCTCCCCTCCTAACTTTCATACCACCTATAGTTGTTGTCGTGAGACCCCTTCACGGTGTCATTCCTCCTATGGCGCCTCGGCCTTCACAGTGGGCTATCCCCCTTGGTATCAGCCTCGGGGTTCCCCTTGGTCTTTACGCAACTTTCCTCTTTCTTGCTGGCTTTCCATTTTTCCAAAGACAGTAAGCTTCTCTCTGATCCCATCTGCCTATTCATTTCGACTCACGTCTCATCAGTTTCTTCTACGCTCACCGTATAAATACCTTGTTCTGGCACGATGTGAACAATCCGGAATACTGGGGATTTGCAAGTGGGCTCACGATTCAACACCCGATTCGCGGGTTGATCTAACATCCGACTTTCTACAGGAAACCAGGTCACACCATTTACACTTTCATCCGGTAATGAGTCCATTTACGCGTGGCATGTCCTTCCCATGAGATCGGTTCTCAAGTACGAAGACAGGCTCCAGCATACGCCTGTTGGGTTTTCTGACGATATAACAACAACTGAGCCATTTAGAATACTCCAAAATGATCCTGATGCTCAACTCGTAATTTCATGTAAGTCATAACTTCACTTGAGATCGAATCCTCCTACATCATTTGAAGCTTGAGCTCATTAAGTCTCTAGTTCATGGGGTATGACATACGAGTGATTGAAGTCGATCCGGTGTTGACCTCAGCTAACCGTGGACGCAGAATGCGGGCCATATAGCCCAAGCTCTGAGAACCCAGCACCTTCATACGCTTACAGATACCTCGAGTTTCCATGTCCTCACGATCGATTATCGAGGTTTTGGGAAATCAACCGTACGTCCTCAACGTATTTCTTTTGCTCTCCCTCCCAGCCAACCGTGAGCTTTCCTCATTGGCATACTTTGGATCTGCTCAAAACTTGCACCACGTGAGGAAATATCTGATTCAAGTCGAGACAGGGCACTCCGTCTGAAGACGGCCTGATTCAAGATGGTGTTGCCACAGTAGATTGGGCAATGAATGTGGCTGGTGTACCATCTAACCGCATCGTCGTGATGGGCCATAGTCTGGGAACGGCTGTGACGAGTGGTGTTGTCGAGCATTTCGCCATAAGAGGGATCGAGTTCGCCGGTATTATCCTGATGGCCGGCTTTTCGAATGTGCCAACTCTGCTTAGTAGTTATAGTGGTGCAGGATTCATCCCGATTCTCTCTCCGCTCCGGCCGATTCCACCGTTGCTACGTCTTTTCCAGAGTTTTATCGTTGATAAATGGGAATCCGCCACTCGACTTGCTGAAGTAGTTCGCCTCACTCGACAGAGGCTTCATCTGACGTTGATCCACGCCAAGAACGATTTGGAAATTCCCAGTCATGAGAGCGACGCCCTCTTCAGGTCAGCTGCCAACGCGACAATGGACAGAGCTTTAGACGACAAGGAGTTTCTCTTGTGGAAGCAAGAAAAAACTACGCAGTATGATGATGGGACCTTTATCTCCATCGTCAAAGCTGAATCGGATATTACTATTCGACAAGAGTTAGTGCCGTATGGAGGTATGTCAACTTTCATGAGACACGTATAGGACACCATCTTGGCTAACCGAGGCTGTATAGGACACAACGGCGTCATCCTGTCTTCTTCTGTTGCACTAGCGGTCATGAGATCATTCGCATTAGCTAAAAGAGGTGACTTGATATAGCAAGATACGTGGACATTGAACAAGGCGTTCGATCAAGGTGTTTGAACAATGTTTTAAATACAGTAATTCGAGGTCAAAAGGGTTGCTCGTAAAGGCAACACAACTTGTACCAGCCCCTTATATGCCCACCTGACAGCCAGATTGTGATCACTACCGCCATTTCGCTGAGCTGATCTGGGTTACAACGATCTGATCTTGCGCTGTCTATAGGCAGATAGTGTTCACTGTGCGGATGAATCCAAGACGCACAGTATCGATGCACCTATTCTGACCCCACTAAACTACCCGCGCAGAGCATAGATAACGATAAACCCCGCGATCTGACCCAAGTCCTAGCTAATGTAAGGTACTGACTGACACGATCTTGTCATTGTGTTTTCCGTGACACCACTTTGGGTACTGGCCCCGATCCTGAGCAACTACGCCCGGAAGATTCGGAATTTGGTGGTCGTGTACGATTAATCCATCACCATGGCCGAGGAATCCAAGCCGTCAAATCGCAAGGGGAAGGAGAAGGAGAAGGCAGCCAAGAAACTCCACAAAGCCATCGATGGCCTCTCGAACGAGCAGGTCAGTCAGCTTCTCGACCTGAATCCAGCCTTGGCCACCGAGCTTGCCAACGGATCCGAAGACAATCCCGATGCTGCTGCCGAAGCCCTCCGCCGACTCAACTTGCAAGATATCATGACCGGCCTTGCCTCGTCCGGCAAGAATGCCAAAGACATGGGTGCTTATAAATTCTGGGCCACCCAACCCGTGCCCAAATTCGGCGAGGAACAGAACGCCAGCGAACCTTTCGAGGAGGGCCCCATCAAGATACAAACCGTCGACGAGATATCGAAGACTCCCTCGCCCTTAATCGATGGGTTCGAATGGGCCACCCTCGATCTGCTAGACGATGCCCAGCTTAAGGAGGTTTGGGAGTTGTTGAACGGTCACTACGTCGAGGATGACGAGGCTATGTTTCGCTTCAACTACTCTACCAGCATCTTAAAATGGTGAGTATCACACTATTAAAAACACCAAGCAAACGAACCGCGCACCAGCTGACATGCTCCCGCCACCAGGGCCATGATGCCGCCAGGTTGGAAGAAAGAGTGGCATAGAGGAGTTCGAGCGTCTGCTTCCAAGAAACTCGTCGCATTCATCGCCGCCATCCCCGTCGAGCTACGCATTCGCGACAAGACCCTCCACGCTTCCGAGGTCAATTTCCTCTGCGTACATAAGAAGCTCCGCGCAAAACGTCTCGCCCCTGTCCTCATCAAGGAAATCACACGTCTGTGCAATCTCAGTGGTGTATTCCAGGCTATCTATACAGGCGGCATCGTCCTTCCCAAACCAGTCAGCACATGTCGATACTACCACCGTGCGATCAACTGGCAAAAGTTATACGACGTCGGTTTCAGTCCCTTACCGTCCAATAGCAAGCCGCAGTTCCAGATAAGAAAGTATGCCGTACCTGAGCGAACATCGACAAGGGGCTTGAGGGAGATGCAGAAGAAGGACATTCCCGCCGTACAGAATCTTCTCACGCGGTACCTTGCTAAATACGACATGGCTGCCGCGTTTGACGAACACGAAGTCGAGCATTGGCTGCTACATGACAAGAAGGATGCACCCGAACAACAAGTCGTGTGGACGTACGTAGTTGAGGTAAGATGCCTGTCTTCTCTTCTATGGCTCTAACCTGGTTTGCTAACATGCTTTTAAGGACGATCATAAAAAGATAACCGACTTCATCTCGTTTTATTACCTCGAATCGTCTGTGATCAATCACCCGAAGCATACGAACATCAAAGCAGCGTACTTATTCTACTATGCGACAGAGGTTGGACTCACCGACACCCCAGACAAAATGGCACTCAAAGCTCGACTTAATGCGCTGGTGTCAGATTCGTTAGTATATTGTAAACAGAACAAGTTCGATGTGTATAACGCCTTGTCATTGATGGACAACGGCCTGTTCCTGGAGGACCAGAAATTCGGCCCGGGCGATGGTCAGCTTCATTACTACCTGTTCAACTATCGCGCAAACCCAATAGCTGGCGGAGTCGATAAGCGAAACCGATTGGACCTGGAGAATCTAAGTGGAATCGGGTATGTCTCCCGAACAAGTGGCGAACGTAACCGTGCGGCTACTAATGTGTCTAGAAAAACACAAATCTGAATGTCGTGCAGCAGCGCGTGTCACGTTCTCCATACCTCTTTCTGTACGCCGGCTAGCGACGAAGTAGTTCATTTCCAGAATCATCGGCATGCAGATGCACAACACGCTGCCAAGGGGACCCTCGAGTCTGTGCTCTCGTATGGGGCACGTCATAAACTCGATGATGATGATGGGCCCGATGGACCAACGAGTATGGGATTATCGTACCGGATTTGTCCGACGGGTAGTTTTCGACCATTTGGAAGGCGTAAATTCGGCGATGGGTATTCCGAGGCTCTTCTAGTGCTTGCCAGGGGCATGATCTCGGTGTAACCCGGCGGTTTAAAGGACCAATGGATGGTCCCATCCACTATTAGACTCCCTCCAAGCGTGGCCCTTCGGGGATGGCTCGATGCAGCCGAGGAGGCACTACCTACTATGCATCCAATCAATAAATCCTGATTCTATTACTCAATTCTCAATTTCCATGTGTCCTAAAAGCTTAGGTACACTCCTTTGTCGATTCTTTGTGCCTGATTTGCCTCGATTATGCGGCACATGCTGGTTCCCGAAAAAACATATCATGCCGATGTGGTGCAACCGTGTTCTAGGTTGTGCCTGCATATCAACCAACAGAGGATGAGCTCACACTTGGTTATACAAGACGGCCGGTCCCGTTGGGTCTAGATGAGTAGAAATTGGGCCGTGACGGGTCGTTGGGAAGGATGAAATTGTTGAAATAATATTGAGGCTCTACCGAGTAAGGGGATCCAGCACTACCATGCTTAACTTTCACTTGGAATTTGACCACACGTTTACTGATTATCCGTTTCTTTTTCCCAGAACCTGGCAGCAGTGGCAGCAGCCGAGCACGAGGACAGATGTGTACCTACATGTTGCTGAAATGGTACTGCGACGAGTGCGGCGCTTGGTATACGAGCGACGAGATCAAGACGGGCGACTGCGATGATTTCCTCGAAAACGGGGAATGCGATGAGAGAGATATCACCACCGAGGAGTCGGATGCTGGCGGTCTCTGCGACGACTGTACCCAAGCGCGCGAGGGGTAGGAGAGTAGGCTAGGCGGAGGCGGTGTTTTCGTGTCAAAGGAGCCCCTGGGTTTTACGGATGGGATTCATCTATTTTGGTGGTTTGGTTCAAGGCAATGGTCGGTACTGGTTGAGACTCGAAACCTGCGCGTGTCTGGTTCACGATCCGCACGGCGGCGTTTGGGGTGTACAATTTACAAAAACTCACAGGCGCAGAGGCACTAGGTACGGATGGATGGTCTTCAGTCTCGGGGCGAGAGGCTCTACCGTCTCATGGTCGCTGATTCTTGGTTTATCCGGGGAAAACGGAACGTCAAAACGGAGCGGCCCCTTTGATTTTCTCACAGGATATTGTGGACGTCGCATGGTGGATTTGGCCTTCAATTTCGGTTCTTGAGCCCAATATCATCCATCATATGAAAGGATCAGGCGTTAGTCGATGGGCTCTACCGCTGTGTTTGATTGCATGCTATGACGAAGCATCAACGAGGTAGTGTTTGGAAGAAGGTTGGAACTTCATTCGCTTTCCACCACAGCTCAAATAACACACACGATCTTGGCCATGTGATCTTCCACAGCCTGCTTACCCCTGTTAAGTGCCAAGGTATAAAATAGAGAAGCTAACGAATGGATGAATTGAAATACGGCAGAGAAATGCATTTGATGTCAGCAATCCATGTTAGAAATCGGCTTTAGATTCTGAGCTCTGAACTCCAGCCAGTCGGATCGACGACGAAAAGAGGTTATCAACGCGAAGGCGTCAAGAGAACAGAACGTCGATAATTCAATATACCCTTGTCGATACTGGTCTTTGCGGCGTCCATGTCGTGGCTTGAATTACCGGAGAAAGAACCAAAAAAAAAAGACCATACTAAAGGGCTGAAGACGCCGTATAGAGGCATAGTAAAGTATACGTTATGTGAATTGTCAAGGCTGAGAGCAAGATGCCCGATAGCCGCGACACCCGGCTGGCGTGTCACGATGGCGGCACCGAGACTGTGAATAACCGGGGGCAGTCGGGATGATGACATTACAGAGGCCATAAATGACCACCCTTTATCTGGAGGAGGCGGGGCATTTGGGGCAAAGATCGACACCAATCAATGACGGCCTACGAGCACGCAATTCAATAGCGTTCGCCTGCAAGCGGAGCTAGCATAGGGTGTTCGAGGGTACGTGCGCTAGTATAGAGGGGTTGAGGGGTTCTCAGTGAGGGGCGGGGCTGAGAGATCACTGCCAAGACCCTCCAATCTTCCCTCTTCATGACACGAAACTGGTACCGAGAACCCAACAACAGCACATGAACACCACGAAGCAGGGCCAGATGGATAGAATGGTCGGCGAATTGTGGCATCACTGTGTATTTCGATGTATAAGTTACATAGAGAAAATATAGTATGGGGAGAATACCTGAATACTCCAACTGGTATCATATACACGTTCGTCACAGTCCCCGAACCGCATCAAGATATCAACATCCGACCCGGCTGGCTTACATCATGTACGACCTCTGTGCACACCCGACATCTATCTTAGGCATCTGCAAAGTACATTGGTGAGATCAAGTAGTACACGAGAGTCAAGTCACTCCTGTAGAAAGGATGCAGATCAGAGCTGTAGATCTCGGCTCAGCACCTATCTCATCACATGTAGGATGCGGGTAGAATAGAGTGTAGAGAGGGTAGGGAGCCATAAGAAGACGACAAGAAAGGAACGGATGACACAGCCCCCCCATTTCCATGAAATCAGTCAATCGCGCCGGGAGATCGCGCCATCGTGAGCCCAGCTAATGATAGTAGATAAATATCTTCTGGGTTTACCCCTCCCCTCTCTTAGCCTTCGCTTTCTGATCTTTTGCTAGCCCATTCTTCTGTGATACCCTTCCTTGCACTTTTTACTCCTCTATACCCGTATTTGCTCTTCTACATACTACAAACACACCACCATCATCCTTCATACCACAACCATCCTCGATCACTCTTCATACACATACTCACAATGGCTACTGAAGAGCGTCCCGCACCGTGAGTCCGGTCTCTTCTTTTCTCTTTTCGCAATGGATACCGCGTCTCCGCATGCATTTCTCATCTGTCACTTCCTGTATAAATTGGTCCTAAGGCCACCGTGCTATTGAATTGAATGCTAAAGCTGCCTTTTCACCATTCTAGTCTGCGCCTCGGCTCCGTTGCCCCCAACTTCAAGGCCGACACCACCAACGGCCCCATCGACTTCCACGAGTTCGTTGGAGACAAATGGGTCGTCTTCTTCTCTCACCCTGAAGATTTCACACCCGTCTGCACCACCGAGCTCGGCGCGTTCGCCAAGCTTGAGCCCGAATTTACCAAGCGCGGTGTTAAGCTGATCGGCCTATCCGCCAACACCCTTGGCAGCCACCAAGGATGGATCGAAGATATTCACGAGGTCACCGGTGGCAAGGTGTCATTCCCCATCATCGCCGACAAGGAGCGCAAGGTCGCTTACTTGTATGACATGTGAGTCATCTCCCCCACCGTGCGATGGGTTTTCCATCCTCGAGGAAATGTAGAATAACGTAGGCTGACGGGTCAATTCACAGGATCGACTACCAAGACACCACCAACGTCGACGAGAAGGGCATCGCCTTCACGATCCGCTCCGTCTTCATCATCGACCCCAGCAAGAAGATCCGCACCATCCTCTCCTACCCTGCGTCCACTGGTCGCAACTCGGCCGAGGTTCTGCGCATCGTCGACTCGCTCCAGACCGGCGACAAGCACAAGGTCACCACCCCCATCAACTGGGTCCCCGGTGACGACGTCATTGTCGCCCCCAGCGTCAAGAACGAGCAGGCCAAGGAGCTCTTCCCCAACTTCCGCACTGTCAAGCCCTACCTCCGCTTTACCTCTCTAGACTCACAGTAGAGAGATGAGATGGAACACTGCATTATCTCGACTTTTTGATTTCTTTGTCTACTCATTCGCGTCGTCCCACTACCATGCGCCCAATTATGCACACATGTAGTGGCGTGAGGGGGCGCTCTTACATACCTAATATAGAAAAAGATGTATGCTAGGATTCCATCCTTGCTCGCTTGCTTCGCCGTGAGCGGGATTCGAACATGTAGGACTGGGAATATCAAGAAACGAGATGATTGAAGATACAGGTCAAATATCTACCAACCTGTCTTTTGCGTCGTGAATCATCCTAGCCTCCTCCCCTTGCGCGTGGGGAATGATGTAAGCTTGTCGTGGGGGAATTTATCCTGGCCCCTGAATTTTTAGCATGAATTTCCTACCGCTTATGGTCGTCGATCTGGTATGGCAGGTAGATTCCTTGGCCATAACGTAAAGGGGCCATGTCAATCTACACTACATGTGTCCCTGGTAAGTCTACTTCTAGGATCTAGGTTTGATGAGCGACCCCTATCGCTGGAAATTATTTCATGCAGTCTGAACGGTTCAACCAGGTAGGATAGGTATTCGTATGGAAATCGATCATTCATCTAGATGCTTGCCTGTCTTGGTCGCCTAATATAGTTAACCGCTGGTCGCGAGGCGCACGTGGACTTTGTAGTGAGCCAAGACACTCGCTTAGGAAAGGTATTGTCGCCCCGGTTCGTCTTGAACTTGAAGCATCTAGGTATCTACCTCTGCATCAACACAGATGATGAATATCCACAGTTTAGCGTACCTAACAGGTTTGCACGGGTAATCAATTGACGGGCGGGAATAACCTTCCTAGCTAGGCCGGTATGATGTCTTGTCACCTTGTCGACGGGATCACCGTCTTTAGGGCTTAATTACCGGCGGTAGACATACCGCCTTACCGCTGTATATTTACAACGGCTAACGAGTAGAGTCTCAAAAGTGCAATATCAACTAACCTTTTTAATAGCAAGCGCCTTTTACCTTAATACGACTTTATCTGCATAAGCTTAGCACTAATTTAATATATATAAACAATGTTTTAAAAATTAAAAACTAGTTAATTATGCTTTTTTTTTAAATAATTTATTTTTTTTAATAATATTAATATATTTAACGGCTTAATTATTTATAATTATTTTTAATTATTTTTAATTGCTTTTAATTACTTTTTATTATTATAATTGCATTAAAGTTTAAATTTAGTTTTTAATATTAAAATAATAGCTAATATTATTATTATATCGGTTTTAATTATTTATAAATATTTTAAATTATATATAATTTATATAACTAATAAAGTATTAGCAAATATTTTAATTTTTTAACCAGACTATTATTTTTGCTTTTTAATCGCTTATTTTTTTTTTTTTTATAATTATAAAGTTTATTAAATTTATTATTAGTTATAAAAAGCTAACGTTATAAATAGCATAGCAAACTGCCGAGCCGATCTTATTATTTTATTAGATTTATTTAATTAATATAAAAAAATTTTAGCTATTAAATATATAATCGCTTTATTTAAAAAAATTTAAAAAGCGGTTATAATTAGCTGTTTATATTATAAAGTTATTAGTATATACTATATGCCGCTTTTATTAACAGCAAAAAATAAAATATATAGCCTTTTTTTTATTAAAAAAATTAATTTAATAAAGCTTATATAAATTAAGCTAGCACTTTTTTTATTGGCGGCTAAACAAAGGAATTTTAAACGGGCCAAGCTAGCGCTAGCGCTAACGCCGCCGCTGCCGCCGCTTTCGCCGGTTATTTTACTGCTAGCAGAGCTTTTATAAGCGGCGGCCAGGCCAGCAAAACGTTTAATATTTTAGCTAGCGGCAAAAAAAGCGGCGGCAGCAAAGTTTTTAACATTTTAATTAGCAATAGCAAAGTTTGCAGCAATTAAAGCTAAAGCTTTAATAACTAAAGTAATAAAAAGTCGAAATAAGTTAGCTAAACGGCTTAAAAATAATTAATTAATATATATTAATATTAATTATTATTATTAATTTTTTAAATAAAATTTTTATTAAATTTTAATATATTTAGCGACTTTATTTTATTTAGCTAATAATATTAATTTATATTTAGCTTTTTAGCTAATTATTTTAATTTATATTTAATTTTAATAATAAAGCAAATAGTTAGCTATATATATAGCTGGTATAAAAATAAGCTATCGGGCATGCTATTAAATAAACTATTTATATTTTATATAGCATTTTTAAATAATAGCTTAGGTTGCTATTTAATTTATATAAAATAATTAGCTAAAATATAAGTTATAAGTCTTAATATAAAATAATTGGTATTTTAAACGTATTTTTTCGGTAGTAGTTCTAATTACTATTTAATTTTTATAAAAAAGCTAGCAATAATATAAATTATAAAGTTATTTAAAATAAATATATTTTTATAAGCATTAAAATTATAATTAGCTTTAAAAAGCTATTATAATTAGTATTTAATAAAAAATGTTTTAATTACTATAAAATTTTAATAAAAATATAAACTTTATTTGCTATAATTTAATTATTATAATTTTTTAGCCGTTTAATTAAAATTATTTTTATATTTAATATAGCAAGCTTTTATTTAATATAAAAATTTTATAACTGTTTATTTTTAAAGCTTTTATAATTATTATAAAGTAGGCGAAAAGCTTTTATAATTATAATATAAGCTTTTTTATTATTTAAAGCTGCTAATGCTTTGCTAATATTATAATTAATTAAAAGATTTTACAGCTAATATTATTTAATTAGCTGTAAATTTTACGATTTAATACCTTTTATATTAATTTTTATATTTTAGCTGCTGTTAAAATAAACCGAAATATTTGTTTTAATAAAAAGACCGGCTATAAAAGTTTTATTTTTTAATATAAAGGCTTGCTATTAAGCCCGGCTAATAATATAAGTCGCTATAATTTTTTATTAGCTAATAATTTATTTTTTTAACAGTTGCTTTTTTTTATTAAGTTATTTATAATAATTATTAAGCTTTTTATATAACCAAGTTTTAAATAAGCCGTTAAAGCTTATATTAAGCGGTTAAAAAAAGCTAATAAGCTTTAAAAAAATTAAGGCTATTAAAACCTTTATTTTTTTTAAAGCTTTTTTAACTTTGTTAGTTTTATAAAAAATAGCTACGTTTATTATTAAAAAACCTTTTTTACTTTAAAAGTAAGCACTTAAATTAGCTATAATTTATTTTTTAAACAAGTCCTCGTTATTATATATTATTAAATTAAATTTTATGCTAACGTTAAAGTAGTAAAAGTGTTATTTTTTAGCTAAAACGGTGCTTTTGTTATAAAAAATTATTAAAAGCTTTAATTTTTTTATAAATTAACTGTTTATTATTAAAGCTAATATTAAAATAGTTTGTTGTTTATTTTATTTATTTTGTTTAAACTTTTTAAAAACCGACTTTGCGCTTTTATAGTTATACGTATAGCTATTTAAAAATTTAAAAAATATAAAAGTTTTATTTATATTAACAATAATAAAAAAATGGTATTTTTTAATGCTTACGCTTTTAAAAAAGTTATTTATTAATAAAATATTTAGCTAAAAGTTTTTATTTTTTAAATTTTTTTAAATAAATTATAAAAATTTATTAATATATTAAACTATTTTTTTTAGCATTTTTATAAACTAATAAATAATTTGGCAACAGCTAATTTAATAACAATTTAAAAATTTAACGAACTAGCTATTTAAAAAAATAAATAAAAAGTTATAATTAAAATAAACGGTTTTAAAAATAGCTATAAATTGCTTTTAAAACTAGCTTTTAATTATTAGCTTTTTATTTTTTTATTAAAAGTAGAATTTTTTTTATAATATTAATTCTATTTTTAGCTAATATAGCTTAAATTTTAGTATATAGTTATTAAAAAATTTTTTTTATTATTTTTATTAATAGTTTATTATAAATTTATTATTAATTTTAAAATAATTAGCTATTTTTTAAACAAAAAAGCAGTAAAAGCTTTTTTTAACTATAAAAGCGCCTGCCAAACGCTAGCTATTTAAAAAAAGTTTTTAATAGCTATAAAAGTTAAAAAAGATAACTAAAATTTAATAATTTTTAAAAAATAATAAAACTTCGACGATTTTATGCTTTAAATAGGTTTTTTTAGCCTGTTTAAGTAGCTTTAAAAGGTTATAGTTAACTTTCCGGATCGGCTTCCGTTTTAAACTGCATTATTTTTAAAAAAGTATCAGAGTTAGCGTTAATATTATTTTTAATAGGTCGAAAGCTTTTAAAAAGTTTATTACCGCTTTAAAATTAAAATTAAAAAGCACGCTATTAATTTTTAATATAAATTTAAATAATTTAATTAAAAGCAAAGCGTTTAGCTAAAAATAAGCTATTTTTTAAAGTTTAGCTAAGTTAAATATAAATTAAAAAGTAGAATTATGCTAGGCCGCTTTAAAACGTACGCGCTATTAATTTTTACTGCAGATTCGAGCAATTCGGCTAAAATAACGCGTTTAGCTTAAAATAAGCTATGCTTTAAAGTTTAGCTAAGTTAAAGCTTATAAATAGCTAAAAATATTATATAAACTAATAAATAATTTTAAAAAAGTTAAATATTTTTTTTTTTTATATAAATTATATAATATTAACTAATATAAAGCTTTGTTTAGATTTAGCTAAGTGCTTTTTACACCTTTAAGACTTTATTTGTTAGCCGTTGTAAATACTAGAGGCCCTTTTAAACTAGGTGTAAAAAAAGCCTTTGTTTTTAAAGGCTAACCTTAGAACGGCTAGTATAAGCGCTAGACCCGACCAACCGATTTTTATTAACCGTAACTTTAACACACCAGATAGACTGCACTCTGCGTTGATAGGCTAAGCCTAAAGCGGCTAGCGCATAACGTATACCGCTTGGCAGAATTTTTTACCCTTTTAAATCTGCTATTATAACCGTTTGTTTAAAAAGTCTGCTATATATATTAATATATTAAAGTTATAGATAATAATAATAAAGTTTTATTTTGCTTAGTTAGTACTAATTTATTTTATAACCGCTTTGTTAGCACTTTTTATGTATTATCTTGCCGCAAAGCTAATTTTAGCTATAATATATAATAAAACAGCATATATAATATTTAATTAAATAATAGTTTAATTTTAAAATAATAAATTTTATTAGTGCATATAATGTAAGTATAGCTTTGCTATTTTATTATAAATATATTATAAGACCTTATTATTAAGTGCGTAGGCTAATACTGGTAGTGTTTTTAGCGCTGGACCAACATTTTTTTATTTTCGATTTTTTAAGCGTTTTTTTACTGTTACCGATTAAATTTATGCGATAAAAAAGCAATAGTAGGTATTATAATAATAATGTAAAAAAGGCGGGTATTATAGGCCGAAAGTTTATTTATTAGTTATAATTTTTAAACGCTGTTATTTAAGTATTTTTTTATATAAAAA
This sequence comes from Nemania sp. NC0429, assembly GCA_022578495.1. Classification (NCBI taxonomy): domain Eukaryota; kingdom Fungi; phylum Ascomycota; class Sordariomycetes; order Xylariales; family Xylariaceae; genus Nemania; species Nemania sp. NC0429. The sequence goes on along the minus strand of MU392171.1, from coordinate 207,272 downwards.
AAAAGCGGCTATATTTGCTTTATTATTTTTGCTTTAATAAATATAAAAAAGTAAAAAAAATTAATATAGCGGAAATATGTTTATATTAATTAAAATTAATTATTAGCTTAAAAAAAAACCTGTTTTATTTATATAAAAAATCTATATGTTTTATCGAGTTTTTTAAATTTTTAATTATATTAGATATGTTTATTTACTTTATTAAAGTATAAAAAAAAGTTTTTTTATAAGCTTTAGCTATTGCTTTATTTAAGTTATAAATAAAATTTAGATATAGTCCGGCCTAATGCTTGCTACGCAATGCACCTTTAGCACTACAGAATATATTGTTTACTATATATTTTTAGTTGCAGCCTTAGTATATTATTTCGGTTTTATTTTTATTTAAATATAAATTTATAGTTAGCGTTTGCTATAATATTTTTATTTAGTTATTACTGTTTTAGCATATAATTTCGACTTAATAAATAAAATAAAATAAAAAAAATATTACAAATTATAATTTATTTTATAACCGCTCCGCCAGCACTTTCTATATACTATCTCGCCGTAAAACTAATTTTATAGCTTATTGTTAGCAATTTTAAAGTAGCTATTTATAATATCGGTCGATATAAAATATATAATAGCACCGCTATAAGACCTTTTTATTATTAAGCGCGTAGGCTAGTACTAATAATATTTTTAGCGCTAAACTAGCATTTTTTTATTTTTAATTTTTTAAACGTTTTTTTGCTATTGCCGATTAAATTTATATAATAAAAAAGCATTATTAGTCTATATAAAAGCGCAGGTGCAAATAATTTTTTATATTAAAATTTTAACTGCGGCTTAGTTATTTTTAGATCTATTATTATTTTTATTAATATTATATAAAATATATAGTTTGTTTTTTATATATAGTAGCTTTTTATGCATATAATAATATTATATTAGCTTAATGTTTTAAATTATTATATCTTTCGACCAGCGATTTTTATAAAAATTTAAAATATAAAAAAACTGCTAACTATATTTATTATATAGCCGCTATAAAACTTTAATAAATATACCTTATATAATAAAAATATTATTATATCTGCAGAAAAATATATATAACTGTATAAAAAACAGGCGGTTATAAAAAAAAAGTAATAATTAACGGCGGAATAATTAGCGGCGGAATGTTAGGTTATTAACTGCAGCTAAAATATTTACTAATTTTTAAATAATATAGCTTTTATATTTAAATATTTTTTTTTACTTGTTTTTATTTTTAGTTAAATTAATAACTAAGATGTGATAGCCTGCACGCCGAGTTTAATAAAGTTGGCATAAGCTTTTTTTTAAACAGGAGAGCTTTTTTTTTTTTTATTTTTAAAGCAACTGCTTTTTATTTTATAGCTTTAACTATAGCACTAAACCGTAATATTTATAATTGCTAATCTTTTAGCTTTACGCTTAATGCAAACGTTAAAAAGGTGCGCTTTATATTAATAAGCTAATTCTAAAGCGGCTAGCGCATAATGTACACCGCCTAGTAAAATCTTTTACTTTTTTAAGTTTGCTATTATAACTGTTTATTTAAAAAGTCTGCTATATATATTAATATATTAAAGTTATAAATAATAATAATAAAGTTTTATTTTATTTAATTAATACTAATTTATTTTATAACCGCTCTGCTAGTACCCTCTGCATACTATCCCGTTATAAAGCTGATTTTAGCTATAATATATAGTAAAACAGCATACATAATATTTAATTAAACAGTAGTTTAATTTTAAAATAATGAATTTTATTAGTGTATATAATATAAATATAGCCCCGCTATTCTATTATAAATATATTGTAAGACTTTGTTATTAAGTGCGTAGGCCAGTACTAATAATGTCTTTAGCGCTAGACTAGCATCTTTTTATTTTCGATTTTTTAAGCGTTTTTTTACTGTTGCTAATTAACTAAAGGTCGACTTTGAAAAAGTTTATAAAAAATGTAATATTATTAGTAAGTTTAAAATGGCTGTTTATAATATTAGTCGATTTAAAATATATAATAGCACCGCTGTAAGACCTTATCGTTGTCGAGCGCGTACGCCAGTACTAATAATGTTTTTAACGCTAGACCAGCATCCCTTTATTTTTGATTTTTTGAGCATTTTTTTATTATTGCCGATTAATTAAAGGTCGATTTTAAAAAAATTCGTAAAAAATGCGATATTATTAACAAAGGCGCTATATAAATTAAGTTATTAACTGTAGCTAAAATATTTTTTAATTTTTAAATTATATAGCTTTTATATTCGAGTATTTTTTTTTGCTTTTTTTTTTACTTTTAAAGCAACTATTTTTTATTTTATAGCTTTAACTATGGCACTAGACCGCTATATCTATAATTGCTAGTCTTTTAGCCGTACGTTTAACTGTATGTTTAACGCAAGCGTTAAAAAGGTGCTCTCAGCGTTAACAGGCTAAGCCTAAAGCGGCTAGCGTATAATGTAAAGCGCCCGGCAGACCCTCTTATAAATAAATGAGTGGCTAGCGGCTAGCAAAAGCCTATTAACTGCAGCTAGAGTATTTTTTAATTTTTAAATTATATAGCTTTTATATTTAAGTATTTTTTTTTGTTTATTTTTATTTTCAGTTAAATTAATAACTAAAATATAATAGCCTGCGCGCTGACTCCTTTTTCTCCTACTTTTAAAGCAACTGCTTTTTAATTTACCTATAGTAAGTGTTAAAAAGTGCCTTTAGCATTAACAGGCTAAGCTTAAAACGGCTAGCGCAAGCGCTAAAACTAACTGACCGACTGCTATTTATATAACTGCAGCACCGCCTTTAGCATTAATAAACTAAGCCTAAAGCGGCTAGCGCATAATATATAGCGCCTAAAAAACTTTTTTATTTTTAAAGCAACTATTTTTAAATCTAGCGTTGCTTTTATTAATATTATATAAAGCATATAATTTATAATGCCTTAAATTATTATATTTTTCGATTAGCGATTTATATAAAAATTTAAAACATAAAAAAACTACTAACTATATTTATTATATAACCGCTATAAAAACTGTTATATTTTTCGACTAATAATCTATATAAAGATTTAAAACATATTAAAAAAAACTGCTAACTATACTTATTATATAGCCGCTGTAAAAATTATTATATTTTTTAACTAGCAATTTATATAAAAATTTAAAATATAAAAAAACTACTAACTATATTTATTATATAGCCGCTACAAAATTTTAATAAATATTTTTTTAATAATTATTTTAGCTATAATATATATAATAAAACAGCATATATAATATCTAATTAAACAATAGTTTAATTTTAAAATAATAAATTTTATTAGTATATATAATGTAAATATAGCCTTGCTATTTTATTATAAATATATTATAGCTAAAATAGTTATTAAAAAAATATTATTATATTAGCAGAAAAATATATACAACTATATAAAAAATAGGCGGTTATAAAAAAAAAGTAATAATTAGCGGCAGAATATTAAATTAAAAAAAGCAGACAAAACTGTGCTAATATAGCTTATATTTAAAAGTCGACCGATTTTAAAAAAGTTTATAAAAAATATAATATTATTAGCAAAAGCGCTATATAAATTAGATTATTAACTATAGCTAAAATATTTTTTAATTTTTAAATAATATAGCTAATAATTAAAATGCGATAGCCTGTGCACTAAATTTAACAAAGTTTACATAAGCTTTTTTTTTTAAAATTAGCATTAGCATACTATAAAATAAAAAAAGCTTTTTTTTTTTTACCTTTAAAGTAACTGCTTTTTATTTTATAGCGAGCGTTAAAAAAGTGCCTTTAGTGTTAACAAGCTAAGCTTAAAGCGATTAGCATAAATATATACTGCCTAATAAAATCTTTTATTTTTAAAAAAACTGCTTTTTATTTTATAGCTTTAACTATGGCATTAAACTATAATACCTATAATCGCTAGTTTTTTATAACTAATATATTATTTAAATAAAAATAGCGAGCTTTTATAATAAAAATAAAAATAATTAAAGCTATATATAAATATTAGCAAAAAAATAATTTAAAGTTTAAACTAAATATTAATTATAGCTAAATAAATCTTTAATTTATTAAATAAAATTAATATTTAATTAAAGCTTTAAACTGTTTTTTTATTAATATTTATATGCAGCTTTAATTATTTTTATTTTTATTATAAAGGCCTGCTATTTTTGCTTAAGCAATACGTCGGTTATAAAAAATTAGCAATTATAAATATTAATAAATATTTTTAGCTTTAATTATAGCATTAGATTATAATATATATAATTGCTAGTTTTTTAGCTCTATATTTAACGCAAACATTAAAAAAATACTTTTAGCATTAATAAGCTAAGCATAAAATAGCTAGTGCAAGCGGTAGCTTATAAATTAGCGCTATATATGCTATATTAAAATATTTTATATATTTTCTAAAATAATAAAAGTTAATGCTATTAAAGCTTAAAAATTATTTATTAAAGCTTTAAAAATAATATTTACATTATAATAACTTTATTATTTAAAATGCTTTTATTATAAAATAAATTTAAAAAATATTATATTAACAAAAAAGTTTTATAAAATAAGTAGTCCGCTTTTAAAAAACATTAATAACGTTTTAACCAAACGCTAATAATTTAATAACTTTTATAATATTTGCTAATATTTTATTATATAAAAAAAGTTTAAACTAAAAAACTGCATTTAAATAGCTTTATATCTAAATACCTTTATATATAGGTAGATTAGCGGTTAAAAAAATAAAATCTTTTATTATATAATTTATTAATTAATTTAATAACTTTATACCTAAATATTTTTATATTTAAATAAACTAGCGGTTAAAAAAATAAAATCTTTTATTATATAATCTATTAGTTAATTTAATTAATTAGTTTATTATTTAATAATTAATTTAACTGTTAATTTAATATATAGCAATTAATTTAATATATTATATAAAATCTAGCGTATAATATTAAATCTAATATAGCGCAGTAAAATAAATACATTATAATAAAATAAAAAAATATATCGCAGATATATTACTATAAAATAGGTACATTATAATAAAATAAATAAGTATATTATAATAAAATAAGTATATTATAGTTTATTTAATATATTATAGCAGCAGTTTATAGCAGTTATAGTTAAGCAGTTAAAAAGCTATATCTTTCTACTTTTTATTTCTTACGCTTATGTTTTTCCGTTCTTTATTTTCTACTTTTTTTTATTTATTATATACTTTACTTTTATATTTTTTTATTCTTTATTTTTTATGCCTACGTTTTTTTATTCTTTATTTTTTTAAAACAGCTTTTTTTTTACTATTTTTAGCACTCTGCACTTTAAAAATGGCTAGCTAAAAAAAGCTAGCATTTTTAACACTTTAAGCAAGCTAAAGCCGGCTATTTTTAAAGCTAAAAAAACTTTTAATAAAAAATAAGCTTTTATAACCACTAAATATTATATTTTTAAAAAAATTTATATAATTAGTTTTATAATTAATGCTTAGTTATTATATTAACTTATACTTTTAAATGCTAGTATAAAAAAAGTCGATATAAAATAAACTTATATATTTAATATATTAGCTAATTTATTTTAAAGCCGACTAAAATAATATTATAATAATTAATTAGACATTAAAGCTAGCATTGCTAACAGTATAGCTACCGGCGCCTAGTTAATTATTATAGCTAAAACATATAAAAATCTTAATACTAATAATAGCGATATTTTTTATTATTTAAATTTTAATAGCTATAAAAATAAAAATAAAAAATAAGCAGCACTTACTAGCTAAAGTATTAAAGCTTTATATGCTTTACTTATAATTAAAAACTTTATTTAAATTTTTAAATTAAAAAATATATTTAATATTTAAAATAACAACAGTTATACTTAAAATAATAACGGTTACTTGCTATTATATAGTTTATAATATAATAGTTTTTATACTGCTTAAGCCTATTATTAGCGCAAAATTAAAACGGCAGACTTTATAACTAGTTTAAACTAATATAGCTTTTAGCTTTAAAGCGTTTTTTAAAATATGCTAATATAGCTTTTAGCTTTAAAGCGTTTTTTAAAATATGCTAAAATATTTTATATATTTCCTAAAATAATAAAAGTTAACACTATTAAAATTTAAAAATTATTTATTAAAGCTTTAAAAATAATATTTATATTATAACAACTTTACTATATAAAGTGCTTTTATTATAAAATAAGTTTAAAAAATGCTATATTAACAAAAAAGTTTTATAAAGCAAATAATCCGGCCAAACGCTAATAACCTAATAATTTTTATAATATTTGCTAATATTTTATTATATAAAAAAAATTTAAATTAAAAAACTATACCTAAATAGCTTTATACCTAAATATATTTATATACAAATAAATCAGCAGTTAAAAAAATAAAATCTTTTATTATATAATCTATTAGTTAATCCAGTAGCTTTATACCTAAATATCTTTATACCTAGGTAAATCAGCGGTTAAAAAAATAAAATCTTTTATTATATAATCTGTTAATTAATTTAATAGCTTTATACCTAAGTACCTTTATACCTAGGTAGACCAGCAGTTAGGCAAATAAAATCTTTTATTATATAATCCGTTAATTAATTTAATTAGTTAGTTTATTATTTAATAATTAATTTAACTGTTAATTTAATATATAGCAGTCAACTTAATATATTATATAAAATTTAGCATATAGCATTAAATCTAATATATTATAACAAAGCAAATATATTATAGTTAATTAAGTGCATTATAGTTAATTAAATATATCGCAGTTAATTAAGTGCATTATAGTCAACCTAGTATATTATAAAAAAAGCAGCAAAAAACTGTTTTTACTCTGGCTATGCTGCTATAACTATAATAATAAAAAAAAAAGCTAAACATAATTTAATTAATTAAAAGCCCTAAGTAGCTAAATAAAATAAAGCAAAAGGTACTAATATGCTGGTACTTATATACTGTTATACTTAAATATCTATAGTATTTACCTTTTTAATATAGATTTTTTTTTTCTAAATAGGTAATAATAACTAGGCTTAAATAGGAAATTTTTTTTATTATAAAATCTGCAGCAAAAAGAATTTTTTAAAATAAAAAAAACCTTTGTTCTACTTTAGTTATACCTTCTTATATTAAAAACAAAGGCATACAGCGGTAAGGCGGTAGCATAATACTAAAGGCCTTTTTAAACCAGGTGTAAAAAAAGCTTTTGTTTTTAAAGGCTAACTTTAAAACGGCTAATATAAGCGCTAGACCTAACCAACCAATTTTTATTAACCGTAACTTTAATACACTAAATAGACTGCACTTTGTGTTAACAGGCTAAGCCTAAAGCGGCTAGCATATAACGTACACCGCCCGGCAAAATCTTTTACCTTTTTAAGTCTGCTATTATAACCGTCTGTTTAAAAAGTCTGCTGTATATATTAATATATTAAAGTTATAAATAATAATAATAAGGTTTTATTTTATTTAATTAGTACTAATTTATATTATAACCGCTCTGTTAGCACTTTCTGCATACTATCCCGCCGCAAAGCTAATTTCGGCTATAATATATAATAAAATAGCATATATAATATTTAATTAAATAATAATTTAATTTTAAAATAATGAATTTTATTGGTATATATAATATAAGTATAGCCTCGCTATTTTATTATAAATATATTATAAGATTTTATTATTAAATGCGTATGCTAATATTAATAATGTTTCCAGCGCTAGACTAGCATCCCTTTATTTTCGATTTTTTAAACGTTTTTTTACTGTTGCTAATTAACTAAAGGTCAACTTTAAGAAAGTTTATAAAAAATATAATATTGTTAGCAATTTAAAAATAGCTGTTTATAATATTAGTTAATTTAAAATATATAATAGCACCGCTGTAAGACCTTATTATTATCGAGCGCGTACGCTAGTACTAGTAGTGTTTTTAGCGCTAGACCAGCATCTCTTTATTATTATTAAGCGCATACGCTAGTACTAGTAGTGTTTTTAGCGCTAGACCAGCATTTCTTTATTTTCGATTTTTTAAGCATTTTTTTACTGTTGCTAATTAATTAAAAGTCGATTTTAAAAAAGTTTATAAAAAATGTAACATTATTAGCAAAAGCGCTATATAAATTAAATTATTAACTATAGCTAAAATATTTTTTAATTTTTAAATTATATAGCTTTTATATTCGAATATTTTTTTCTGCTTTTTTTTTTATTTTTAAAGCAACTGCTTTTTATTTTATAGCTTTAACTATGGCACTAAACCGCCATATCTACAATTGCCAGTCTTTTGGCCGTACGCTTAACCGTACGCTTAACGCGAGCGTTAAAAAGGTGCTCTTAGCATTAACGGGCTAAGCCCAAAGCGGCTAGCGCAGGCGCTAAAACTAACTGACCGACTGCTATTTATATAACTGCAGCACCGCCCTCAGCGTTAACAGGCTAAGCCTAAGGCGGCTAGCGCATAACGTACAGCGCTTAAAAAACCCTCTTACCTTTAAAGCAACTGCCTTTAAACCTAGCGTCGCTTTTGTTAATATTATATAAAGCATATAGTTTATAATGCCTTAAATTATTATATTTTTTAACCAGTAATTTATATAAAGATTTAAAATATAAAAAAACTATTAATTATATTTATTATATAACCGCTATAAAAACTGTTATATTTTTCGATTAGCGATCTATATAAAAATCTAAAATATATTAAAAAAAACTGCTAACTATATTTATTATATAGCCGCTGTAAAAACTATTATATCTTTTGACTAATAATTTATATAAAAATTTAAAATATAAAAAAACTGTTAATTATACTTATTATATAGCCGCTGTAAAACTTTAATAAATATTTCTTTAATAATTATTTTAATTATAATATATATAATAAAGCAGCATATATAATATCTAATTAAATAATAATTTAATGCTTAAATAATAAATTTTATTAGTGCATATAATATAAGTATAGCCTCGCTATTTTATTATAAATATATTATAATTAAAATAGTTATTAAAAAAATACCGTTATATTAGCAAAAAAATATATATAACTATATAAAAAATAGGCGGTTATAAAAAAAAAGTAATAGTTAGCGGCGGGATATTAAATTAAAAAAAGCAGGCAAAACTATATTAATATAGCTTATATTTAAAAGTCGACCGATTTTAAAAAAGTTTATAAAAAATGCGATATTATTAATAAAAACGTTATATAAATTAAATTATTAATTATAGCTAAAGTACTTTTTAATTTTTAAATAATACGGCTAATAATTAAAATGCGATAGCCTGCACATTAAGTTTAACAAAGTTTACATAAGCTTTTCTTTTTAAAATTAGCATTAACGTACTATAAAATAAAAAAAGCTTTTTTTTTTTTTACCTTTAAAGCAACTGCTTTTTATTTTATAGCAAACGTTAAAAAAGTGCTTTTAGTGTTAACAAGCTAAGCTTAAAGCGACTAGCGCAGGCTTATACTGCCTAATAAAATCTCTTATTTTTAAAAAAACTGCTTTTTATTTTATAGCTTTAACTATGGCATTAAATTATAATACCTATAATTGCTAGTTTTTTATAACTAATACATTGCCTAAGCAAAAATAACGAGCTTTTATAATAAAAATAAAAATAATTAAAGCTATATATAAATATTAATAAAAAAATAGTTTAAAGCTTAAACTAAATACTAATTATAGCTAAATAAATTTTTAGTTTATTAAATAAAATTAATATTTAATTAAAGCTTTAAACTATTTTTTTGCTAATATTTATATATAGCTTTAATTATTTTTATTTTTATTATAAAGGCCTGCTATTTTTGCTTAAACAATACGTCGGTTATAAAAAACTAGCGATTATAAGTATTAATAAATATTTTTAGCTTTAATTATAGCATTAGATTATAATATATATAATTATTAGTTTTTTAATTTTATATTTAATGCAAACGTTAAAAAAATGCTTTTAACATTAATAAGCTAAGCATAAAACAGCTAGTATAAGCGGTAGCTTATAAATTAGCGCTATATATATTATATTAAAATATTTTATATATTTTTTAAAATAATAAAAATTAATGCTATTAAAGCTTAAAAATTATTTATTAAAGCTTTAAAAATAATGTTTATATTATAGCAACTTTGCTATTTAAAATGTTTTTATTATAAAATAAGTTTAAAAAATGCTATACTAACAAAAGAGTTTTATAAGGCAGATAGTCCGCTTTTAAAAAACGTTAATAATATTTTAGCTAAACGCCGATAATTTAATAATTTTTATAATATTTGCTAATATTTTATTATATAAAAAAAGTTTAAACTAAAAAACTACATTTAAATAGCTTTATATTTAAATACCTTTATATATAAATAGATTAGCAGTTAAAAAAATAAAATTTTTTACTATATAATTTATTAATTAATTTAATAGCTTTATACCTAAATATCTTTATATTTAAATAAATCAGCGGTTAAAAGAATAAAATCTTTTATTATATAATCTATTAGTTAATTTAGTTAGTTAGTTTATTATTTAATAACTAACCTAATTATTAATTTAATATATAGCAGTTAATTTAATATATTATATAAAATCTAGCGTATGGCATTAAATTTAGTATAGCATAGTAAAGTAAATATATTATAATAAAATAAAAAAATATATTGTAAATATATTATTATAAAATAGGTATATTATAATAAAATAAATAAATATATTATAATAAAGTAAATATATTATAGTTTATTTAATATATTATAGCGGTAGTCTATAGTAATTATAATTAAATAGTTAAAAAGCTATATTTTTTTATTTTTTATTTTTTATGCCTATATCTTTTTATTCTTTATTTTTTATTTTTTTTTATTTATTATACATTTTATTTTTACGTTTTTTTATTTTTTATTTTTTATACCTATGTTTTTTTATTTTTTATTTTTTTAAAATAGCTTTTTTTTTATTATTTTTAATACTTTGCGCTTTAAAAATAGCTGGCTAAAAAAAGCCAGCATTTTTAACACTTTAAGCAAGCTAAAGCTAATTACTTCTAAAGCTAAAAAAACTTTTAATAAAAAATAAGCTTTTATAGCCGCTAAATATTATATTTTTAAAAAAATCTATATAGTTAGTTTTATAATTAATATTTAATTATTATATTAACTTATACTTTTAAATACTAATATAAAAAAAGTCGATATAAAATAAACTTATACGTTTAATATATTAGCTAATTTATTTTAAAGCCGATTAAAATAATATTATAATAATTAATTAGGTATTAAAGCTGGCATTATCAGCAATATAGCTACCAGCGCTTAATTAATTATTATAGCTAAAATATATAAAAACTTTAATATTAATAATAATAATATTTTTTATTATTTAGGTTTTAATAGCTATAAAAATAAAAATAAAAAATAAACAGCACTTGCTAGCTAAAGCATTAAAGCTTTATATGCTTTATTTGCAACTAAAAACTTTATTTAAATTTTTAAGTTAAAAAGTACATTTAGCATTTAAAATAATAATAGTTATACTTAAAATAGCAACAGTTACTTACTATTATATAGTTTATAATATAATAGTTTTTATACCGCTTAAGCTTATTGTTAGCATAAAATTAAAACGGCGGACTTTATAACTAGTTTAAGCTAATATAGCTTTTAGCTTTAAAGCGTTTTTTAAAATATGCTAATATAGCTTTTAGCTTTAAAGCATTTTTTAAAATATATTAAAATATTTTATATATTTTTTAAAATAATAAAAGTTAATATTATTAAAGCTTAAAAGTTATTTATTAAAGTTTTAAAAATAATGTTTATATTATAGCGACTTTGCTATATAAAGTGCTTTTATTATAAAGTAAGTTTAAAAAATGCTATATTAATAAAAAAGTTTTATAAAGCAGATAGTCCGGCCAAACGCTAATAACCTAATAATTTTTATAATATTTGCTAATATTTTATTATATAAAAAAAGTTTAAACTAAAAAACTATATTTAAATAGCTTTATATTTAAATATTTTTATATATAGGTAAATTAGCGGTTAAAAAAATAAAATCTTTTATTATATAATCTATTAATTAATTTAATAGCTTTATACCTAAATACTTTTATATTTAAATAAATTAACAGTTAAAAAAATAAAATCTTTTATTATATAATCTATTAATTAATTTAATAATTTTATATCTAAATACCTTTATATTTAAATAAACCAGCAGTTAAATAAATAGAATTTTTTATTATATAATCTATTAATTAATTTAATTAGTTAGTTTATTATTTAATAATTAATTTAACTGTTAATTTAATATATAATAATTAATTTAATATATTATATAAAATTTAGTGTATAGCATTAAATTTAATATATTATAACAAAGCAGATATATTATAGTTAATTAAATATATTATAGTTAATTAAATATATCGCAGTTAATTAAATGCATTATAGTCAACTTAGTGTATTGCAGAAAAAGCAGCAAAAAACTGCTTTTATTTTAGCTATGCTGCTATAACTACAGTAATAAAAAAAAAAGCTAAACATAATTTAGCTAATTAAAAGCTTTAGGTAGCCAGATAAAATAAAGCAGAAAGTACTAATATATTAATACCTATATACTGTTATACCTAAATATTTATAGTACTTACTTTTTTAATACGGATTTTTTTTTTTTAAATAGGTAATAATAACTAGGCCTAAATAGGAAATTTTTCCTACTATAAAATCTGCAGCGGAAAGAATTTTTTAGGGTAAAAAAGACCTTCGTTCCACTCCAGTCGTACCTCCTTACGTTAAAAACGAAGGCACACTAAATAGAACCCTTGCTGAACACGTGGGCCTAGCTTGGTTCCCGACAATCTCTTTTTTACTCTAGCATACGGACAGAGGCGCCGGATGGATCACTGCCGAGCAGATCAGATTCGAGAAATCTTACTTCGTAGCCTAGGCGGTATCTGGCAGGTACTTTCTTTTGACCATGCGCGGAGATTCCATGTTTGCTGTCTTACACTAGAAATCTCTTTTCCCTTATTCGAAGCATGAACAAATTCTAGGATGGACGTACATATAATAGGGATCGTCTTGGTTGTTGGCCAATATCCTACACGATATAGCCCGTTGTGGGGTCTACTGTTCATGTGTAGTGTAGGATGAAAGTAATCAAATACCTAGATATGCCGATCTCACTTAGACCTATCGGTCCTATGTTTAATCCCTTTAGTGTATCTCGTGTCTCTGTTTTCAAGCAAGGCAGAGAGAGCATTTGTTTACATCTCAGGTGACGGGAGGTGACGACAGTTTCTCTCGCACATGTACCATGTACAGTCCAGTCTGTCCTATGTTGCGGCTGAGAAAGAAGAAACCTCGAGGTGGAACCATCCCGGCGGGTAAGTCTCGATGTATATCTACATATACTGTGCTTCGGGCCAATATATAGCATTACGAAGGTCTTTGCGTCTATTTAAAGCGCCGCTAGTTAATTAAGTGGTAGAGATGCATTTAGATAGGGCTATATTTACATGTATAGTAGCATATATATCACTATGCACTGTGCTGACCCACTTCCCCTGACAAGTGCTCTCCACACGCAGACTCCACAATCAAGGAAACCATACCTCGAGGAGACCCTCCCGAACTCGTTTTGTCCTCTCTGTCCGCCTGTCCGCCTGTCTGTCTCTACCTCACCACTCGACCCCTCCTCGTCGTCTTCCCAACACTCCCCTCGGTGACTTACGCGCCGCTACTCTCCCTTCTCCCGACGTCGAAGAAATTACATTCTTCTGCTGTCAGCCGTAACGCGGTATAGCACGACAAAGGATCACAAGGGCACAAGGGAACAAGGGGCCAAGACGACAGGGAAGACGGAGACACGTTCCCTAGCAGCAGCATCCACCTAATTTAAATCCCCTGCTTTTTAGTATATACTAAATCTCCCTTGCTCAGGCGGTAGCACATTACGTCCATACCACCTGACGGGTCTCTAGCACGCGCGCGGAGGACAAGGGTAGTGTAGGGAGAAGGCAAGGAAGGTTATCGACGAGGTGAACTAGACGAGAGCTTCAAGGTATGTGTGCCAATCATTCCCGCCATCATCGTCACCGAGCACCTGGTACAGTCTGTTGGTCCTAGATTGGGAACCGCTCCTTTTTTCACAGAACCCTTCTTCCCTACCTCCTCCCCAGTATGTGGTACCTCGTATATACATACACGATGATCTGCTTGCTGGGAAGCACCCCCACGTCATCATCTCGCCCTTGGCCGGGAATCATCGTGACACGGGTGGTAGTTGTAAAGGAGAATGTTTTGCGGTTTGTTGATTAGCGGGTCCACACACTCACACGCCATTTTATATCCCCCTTCCTCATGATCTAGTGTACCGATTCCCGTCGTTGCTTTCACATCTAGGGTCCGAAGCACATACACTCGTTTTATGCTATTCTTTAGACTACGCGGTGAAAATGCCGGAATCAGGACTAACTTGGGGGGAGACAGGGCGTCGAGGCAGCTTGCAAGCGGTTGACAACTCTGAGCTCGCTCAGGTCCGGGATCAAGATCATAGGTCGGCGTCAGTGTTGGGATCCAGATCGACAGCCAACTTGCTCTCCGACGTCTATCGTGGATTTAAAAGAGCTATTCCAATTCGCGAAGAATCCTTTACACTAGGTCGAGCGCCATCGAGACTTGCCGCCCAAATCCGAAATCGTGACCCCACGCCGCAACCTGCGACCTCGGCATCGACATCAGAATCCCCGTTCCAGCAGTATGCGCGGAATCTGAGTATACAAGATAGTCTCGAGAAGCCGCTACCCGCGCCACCGCCGCCGTCGCTTTCACCACCCACTCCCTTTGCGCCGTCCCCTTTATCCTCCAACTTACCCTACTCGAACGGCACCTTTTTAATCAGTGATTCCGAATCCTCAGCCAGCATGGATAGTAGATCGAACACGATGGATTCCACCAGTTCACCCCTGCCGGGTCAGATATATGGCGGAGGTATCGATGCCAACAACAGTCAGGGAGCTCTGGGAGGTCTCAGAATCGATATCGAGGGTCAAAACGACAACTACATTCCCCGGAGTAATGGACCACTATCCGCCGGCCCTTCTCCCCAAGTCGCCTCGTCTGGTAGAATACCACCCCCGGCAACTACTGTTGGGACGGCATCCAACACTGGACCCTCGGCCCATCTATCGGGTCTGATGTGCAACGTGCATAGAACCACTGGTCGAGAGCCTCACCCGCTTGTTGGTGCCACGACCACGATCCTGGGGGATAAGTTGTATGTGTTTGGTGGAAGGATTCTATCACGATCACGACCTGCGCCTTTGACTTCGGATTTATACGAGTTGGATCTGATCCGGAGACATTGGACTAAGATCGAGACCACTGGTGATATTCCGCCCCCTCGATACTTTCATTCTATGTGTGCTCTGGGGGATACCAAGATGGTTTGCTACGGAGGCATGTCTCCAACCACAACACCCCAGCCCGCCCAGGGACCACAGGATCAGCAACCAGAAGTGACTGTCATGTCCGATATTTACATCTACGATGTGCCTACCAAGAAATGGACGTACATTCCTTCACAAGATACCCCTCAGGGCCGATATGCTCACTGTGCTTGCATATTACCTTCGTCAGCCACGTTCGTCTCGCACAAAGCGCCTCTATCTGCTCTTCAGCATAACCCGTCCACTGGAAATCCGAACGAAGGCCGAATTGGGATTAATATTGACGGCACAGGAGGTGCTGAGATGATTATAGTTGGTGGGCAAGATGGGGCAAATCACTATATCGAACAAATTAGCGTTTTCAACCTGCGGAGCCTGAAATGGACCTCGACACAACCACTAGGCAAATCATGTGGTGCGTACCGCAGCGTCGTTGCGCCTCTGTCTCCGAAGGTGACTGCGAAGATTGGCAAATCGAATGACACGACAGTAAGACACGAGGGAGGAATGAGTTCGGAGCCTACTGAGGCAGGTTCCTCAATGCTCATATACTCGAATTACAATTTCTTGGACGTGAAACTCGAGCTTCAGATCAGAGGACCAGATGGTTCGTTAGTAGAGAAACCTATGTCGGGCACCTACTCACCACCGGGCTTGCGTTTCCCGAATGGTGGCGTCACAGACACGCACTTTGTGGTCAGCGGCACGTACTTGACCAGCTCAAAACAGGAATATGCATTATGGGCCCTGGATCTCAAGACACTGACCTGGTCTCGCATCGACGCGGGAGCTAGCGTCTTCAGCCAAGGCAGCTGGAATAGGGGAATTGTATGGAATAGAAGAAACACGTTTGTCATTCTGGGCAACCGTAAGAGGAGTCTTGTTGACGATTACAACCATCGACGTATCAATTTCTCCAACGTCTGCATGGTTGAGTTGGAGGCGTTTGGTTTTTACGACAACCCGCGCAAGCTCTCACCTCTGTCCGGCTTTATATCTGCGAGCAGTCCATTCCTGGCGCCTGGTCTTAGTCTGGCGAGAAAGGCCGGATGGACGGCAGGCGGTAGATTCCTTTCGCACGCAGCGGAGGACCTAGGAGAAAAGGCCTTGGCACTACGAGAACTCGCGGACATGGAGATCTTGTGCATCCAAGGAGAAAGAATACCCATCAACTCGAGAATCGTCGGTAGAAGATGGGGCCCCTATTTCGTGCAGCTGCTTCGCGAAGGAGCTGCCACTCAAGATGGTAGTGATGCCATGACTCTGAGGACCGGTATGTCTAGCCAGGCAGGCGCTCGCATGTCTACTATGACGATCACACAGTCGAACCGAAGCACGGGCGACAGCACTCTATCCCTGGTGACGAGTCTAGGCAACTCGTCGTCTGCGGGTTCGATGAAACCACCCAGCACCGCGGGGACTTCCGTCTCCAGCAGTAGTGGATTTATTGATCTCGGTACCGTTAACGCGGCTCCTACACCGAAATCTCTATCTCCAAACTCTCGGCCACGGTGTCTGTATCTCCCACACACTCACCTTACGGTACAAGCGCTCCTACACTTCCTCTATACATCATCTCTGCCACCTCCCACATCACCACTCTGTACGCCACAAATCCTCTGTTCGCTGCTCCAGATTGCTCGACCTTACAAGATTGACGGCCTGCTGGAAGCTTTGGTCGAGCGCCTTCATGCGCTGCTTGATTCGCGCAATGCTGCTGCCGTGTTCAATGCGACGGCTATGGCGGCGGGTGGTGGTCGAGGCATCGATGGTAGCATGAATCCCAACTTCTTTGGCGCCCCCGACTCACCTATTGGGGCAGCTAGCATTGCCAACTCGTTCGGCAGCCGGTCCCAGTCGATTTCACAATCCAGTATGGACGAGCCGATACGTGGGATGGAGGCTCTCCGGGTTAACACGAGTGTACCGATCCGTCGACCTGGAAGTGCCGAGCTAAGCGAAACGAGCGCATCGGGAAGCGAATGGGGCAGCGAGATAGGGGATGGCGAGCGTGGGGCCGTCAAGGAGGTGTGGACTGGCGAGTTAAGCAGCGTCATTGGACTACAGAAACGTGGTCTGCGGGGATTGATGGAAGGAAGGCGGATGCGAGAGACGGCAGACCGCGGACGCGATGGAGTTCGGGGCGAGAGACATGCGCCATCTCGCGTCGGCCTTGGAATTGCCGGCCCCTAGGAGGAGGTCGAATTTTGGGCTTGGCTATGGACGACTGATGAGGACGAGGCGTACTATTTCTCCCTTGTCGTTCTCTTTTTTCTCCTAGGGTGTTCCTCTAACGTAGGGCGGGACGACCGTCACGAGTCACGGCTTCAATTTTTAGATTTCGATATGGGCACGGAATAAATATCAGGACCGGTGTGTAACAGTATCTCGGTTTTCTTTTCGGGGTCTGTCTGGTCTGTCTAGTCTTAGGTACTTGATGATAGGTAGCACAATTACAGCAGTGTGCAATTTGCTACTTTTCCGATCTGGGATGTTGATTAAAAGGATTAGTGGTGTTGGTGAGGCCGTGAGAGTATTGGTTTATTGGTTTTCTGATAGATCGTCGTTCGATATAGCAGCGGATTGGTGACGTGGGCCTCGACATCGACATCGACATCGACATCAAGACATGTGACAGTACCTTGGCAGGCTTCGTCGCAAAGGTACATTAGGTAGGCTAGCCTTATGTAGACACCCACATGCGCCCTAATGCAAGGCCTGGAGATAAGATAGTGAGCTTATTTCTACCTAGGCACCCAACTTTGCGAAGTACGGCTGGAGCCCGTCGAGCCGTCGTGTTGAGAGTTCGAGGTAGCATCCGAGATCGAAACAGGCGACGGTTATCGCACATCTGCCTACACTATGCATTGTCTAGCCCCGCCAGACAAATCATGCTCCCACGACCCTGCCTGAGCTTCACGCTGCCCAGCATCTACGACGATACGAAACTCGACTGCCGGCTCTATCACCCACCATGCCTGCGCGACCCCTCGCATCCCGGCGCGCCCTGGTCGGGACATGCCGCTGTCGTAGCTCATCCCTATGCGCCCATGGGCGGCTGCTTTGACGACCCCATAGTCGACCTCACCGCGGGTACGCTTCTACAACTTGGTTTCCTCGTTGCTACGTTTAATTTCAGGTCGGTGTTGCCTGCTCATCTGTCCCCGCGTAATGCTGCTGACGTCGGTATTTTGAGGGGAATAGAGGCGCTGGATCCTCCGAAGGCCGCACTTCATGGACGTCGAAACCGGAACAGGCGGACTACACCTCTGTCGTTGGCTTCCTAGCCTACTACGTCTACCACCTACGTCGTTCATCACCCGCCTACAACGCAACCCGACAGCAGCTCCCGACTATGCTCTTGGCCGGCTATTCCTACGGAGCCATGATCACGACCCGTCTCCCACCACTCGACAAAATGCTTGCCTTCTTCACGACACCCTCGATCCATACCGCTGAAGCTGACATCCGGTTGCGCGCGCAGCATCTCGCCGAGGCGCAGAATGCCCAGATGACCAGTCCGGCCTCTCCGCGGAGATCGGGCGGCATACGAATCGGCGGAGACGAGGACAGTTCGCGGAGAAGCCACGACGGCAACGGCAGGGGCAATCCGACATCCGAGTTCCAGCGAGAAGAACGAATCCGGGAAAGCGTCCGGCATCTGCTCTCGCGCGCGAAGCTGATACCCCGGAGATCGCCGCACTGGTCACCGAGCGAAAGCGGATCCGGACCCGGACCCGGGAATAAAGTGGATCACTGCCTGGAGAGGGTCGAAGGTGACGTCACGTTCCGGAGCGCGTATCTCGCCGTCTCGCCGCCGGTCGGGGTTGTCACGAGACTAGCCACCATGTCCTTCTCCAACCCGTTGCCGGCCTTCTACTCCTGGATACGGAGACCTGCTGCTGCGCGAGACGAGTCCGAGTCCGAGATGGAGCACGCGGTCCTCTCGGCGAATCCTACGCTGGTCATCTACGGCGATCAGGACGCGTTCATCGGGCATAGGAAGATGCGCGAGTGGACGGGGCGGATCGAGGCCGTGGACGCGTCGAGGTTCCGGCACGTCGAGGTCCCGGGCGCCGGACACTTTTGGATGGAAAGCGAGGTGGCCTATCAGTGTGAGTTTAGTTTTTCTTTTTTGTCTTGTTTTTACTTGATCTATCTGTGTTGATGTGGCGGCTTCTGATTCTCTCATGATGGGACAGTGAGAGATGCCATCGGCATGTTCGCCACGGAGATCACACGCCTTGATGGATGAGATGCGTTCGATATGGCTTGAAACCGCAAGGCTTGGCGTTGAGGAGGAAGAAGTGGGGTGTGTCGTGACTAGGTATGCATCATTTTGTCAGGTTCATTTTGTCTCCCCATTATAGCAGGGTGCGGCGGTTATACATTACACCATTCGTGGTATACTAGGAAGAAATAGGTAGTGAATTGTAATGGAGGGTCTAGATGAGTCAGGCGTCAGGCATTCCCGTCATATATACATGTATGTATGCTACATGTATACCGTGTCGTTGCTTGGGTACCTTGTACACTGCCGAAGGTCATGGGTGAGGCCTTTCGTCCTGTTCCTTCCCCTGATCTGTTGACGTGCTTCCGCCCGCAAGAGAGATGTGACAAGGCGAGGATAGCCCTCCCCTGCTCAGGCGAGGATATCCGTGCACGACAAGTAGAAAAGGCCCAATGATCGTGCATCCAGTACTATTTAATTTCCTATTTAAATGCGCATCTAACAGTGCAACTTTTAAAATTTGGAATTTTTGGTGGTGCATGCGGTCCTTTGCGGTACTTTGGACTGTTAGAGGGGGGAGGGTTATCCTGCCAAGTCGCCTTGTCTAAAGTAGATATAGACTCCGCCCGTACTCATACTAAATGGGAAGGGGAAAGGATATCCTGCCAAGTCGCCTTATCTAGAAGGAGAGCACACGTTTTGTGGGGCTGCAAGGAGGCTATGTGTGCGTGCGGCCACCTAATTGGTAGTTTCTTTCGTTTTCTTCGCGGCATCCTTTGGGGGCGATGCCACGCACGCAGTACCGCGTTTCACGACCGGTACCGTTAGGCACTAAGCGGATCTCGTTCCCGTCCGGCTGCTGGGCGCTGGCGGCGGGCCTTCGACAAGCTAGAGGGATCTTGCAGGTACCGCTCTCACTGCACGTTTCTGGGGTACCGGTACGTAAGAGGTGTCAGATACAGATGGACGCTATACCTCTTCTGCTCATCGCTGACTGCATATATGGCTTCGACCTCGAGAGATGTGACAAGGCCCTTCGACCGAGGGAGGCCCAGGAGCTGAGTCCTTGGCAGAGTGGTGACCCCGAGCCTGCTGATGGGACCTGTTGATTCCGATCTTTGATTTGCTCGCCGAACGACCAACCAGGATATCGCGATGTAGACCTCGAAATGTATTGAAAATTTATCGCTGCGAAGTTGCTTCAAGTAAGTATACATGAAGGTGACCAACCATGTTCATACCGTTGTTGCAATCTATCCGATCGTCTTCGACTTGCAGCGACATATATAAGGTCGAGTCCGCCGGCAACAGTATGCTCAAGAACATCTCTTCCTTTAACTGCACCAAGATCCCTCTATATATCTCCTCTTACTCGTATCTACCACCGATAGTTTCCGCCATCATCTAGGCGGCTGCGAACATTAGTCCCTTGCTCAACTCCATCATGGAAGAGAGCACTAGAGGGATCCATGAACCGTCCATGTTAAACAGACTGCAAGGGATGGCTACTTGGTTTCCCATGCTTGTACGCATATTCCTAGCACGGCTCGCGCTACTCTGCTTCGATAACGGGTTCCTACATCGTAATGAGAACCTTGCCGACGACAAGAACAGCATTCTCTGGAATGATGACAGCACTGTCCGTTCCGATGGAAGCATTCCTTGCGATAACAACATTGCTCGGGACCACGGTACCCTTGTTCGACAACCACAAACCAACTATTACCAAGCACGTGCCCTAGTTTGCACAAGAGAGGGTGATATTGCGGACAAGAAACGCGCTACCGAGTCGGTTAAAACACTATCACCGCTGTCTTCATATGCGTCAGCCGCACAGATCGTGGCGTGGCGATTGCAAAAGGTCATTTTCCCCTTTCGGCGCGAAGCGGTTCTCACTTCTGAGCCTAGAGAAGTTATGAGTCCTGAAACCGTTAAGCCGGGGAAGGAATATAGCGGTATGCGGGCCTGTGACTATAGACGGCTCATGGCATTGCTCGCTAACCCACTCCCACAGGAATTTTCAAGCTTGTTTCATTCTTCCAGGACTCTCGTGGTAGATGGTTTCGTATACAAGGAACGGCTTTCGCCATTAGCGACTATGACGCGTTAACCGCCGCCCACAATGTGTGGGATCCCGAGTTTGGTCCCGCGAAGATGGTAGCTCTCCTTATGGATCAACGTGGAGATGCCAACGATGAATACGCTAGGGAATGTGTTGCTGCTGCCGTCCACGTGAGATGGTCAGAATTATCCTTACGTTCGAATGATTTTGCGATGGTCTCCGTTGCGCAATCATTCAGCCCACAAGTTCGCATTCACCGGTATCGCACAACACCAGAAAATACAGAAGCCTCAGACGCCATGGGGTATGCTTTGGGTTTCCCCTATGACTTCCCCGAGAATTTTGAAGGCAAACATCTCATCAGAAGTAACGGAAAGATATATTACAATGGAGGCGGGAACCAATGTCTCATTGTGCACATGGCCAACACAGAGAAAGGCGAGTAGGGTTTTAATCCTTGGCGAATGATGCTGCACATTTTGGTCTCCCCAAGATGTATCCGAAATTACTGACCCGCATTCATTGCAGGGAACTCCGGGGGTCCCCTTTTCAATATCAATACGGTCGCTATCGGAGTTCACGTGGGGTACACTTCTCACCCGAAGTCAGCATCGACTGCTCCTTCATCCACTCACAATGGAGTCTCCTCCTGGAACCAGAATCATCGCCCCTGCGAGCCCGGAAAGGGTACAGCCGCTGAGCCTTGGACTATTGAAAATCTGGCAGTTCCTCTAAACCGTAACGGCAACCAGGTTAGCTCTTTCCTCGCAGTGCAGGATTTTATGAGAACCCAAAAATTGCCTGGCGAGAGTCTTAATCATCTTGGCCAGCGTAAGCACGACGACACACAGATCGTGCTACATCACTTTGGTTAGCAGAAGCCTGTAACATCGACGGTGAAATGCGGTAAGGATCGAGCGGGCGGACGGGATTGGTAAATTGAATCAGGAGGCATATCTATATAGACGCAGGTTGATACTAGAGGTGTCCAGGTAGTCTGAAAAAGTACTCATGGTTGTTCAATGCTATTCTTATACAACGCAGGGCTTCTTGCATCTTGTAGCATCTTTAAGAAGTGTCCTATTACGCCTAGACGGGTTTGGACACGTTGCATCATCACAATCTGAAGCGCGATATATGCCCAGCTGAACTCCGAAACGCTTGATCGCAGCCTTCATGTCCGGTTTAGGGCGGTGCGTGTCCACCAGCTTGGCTGTGTCCATCCAGGAGATGTCTCAATGATCTTCAATGATACCGATCGCGACGAGCATCAGGCCGCGGTAATACCAGAAGCTCGTATTTCAGCTTATACACGAACAGGGTGACGATGCTGAGCGCGCTTTATGGGATTAGGGTTTGCGAAAACACAATATGAGGACCATCTGGACAAAAAGTTGAAGCTTGACAGAAGAAGATGGATCGAGACGTCGATTAGGCACGCAGTAGTAATAAAGCTTGTAGGCCGCTAGAACCATAGGGGCACTGGGGCCGCGGGTTATATTTGGGTTGAGCCCACATAGCGGACAAGGGGCTGTGCCTCCCGACAATTCGAGTTGGGGTAAACAGCGGGGTTGGACTGGCCACAATGTTGAATCCGGAGTTATATATTTCCTTGATCAACGAATTTATCGCTGGTAGTCGATCGCTAAACAATAAGACACGGGCTCGGCTCGTGTCTTATATGCCGGCGAATGAGGCTCGGTCTCGAACTTGCTGACGAGGCATCTGAGTCGGTGTCTTACACCTAAAGCCGACGATCTAATCTAGCTACATCAGTAGACTCGGTCAATATCGGATAGCGGCTTGTCATGGCATGATTTTTTCCCATCGATATCAAGGATTATGCATGGTAATGCCATGTGAATCCCCATTTACCATAGGCACTTGAAGCTGGCTAGCTCGTGTACGTGGGAGTGGAAAGTTGGGGGTTTCTCCAGTCAGAAGTACCTCTAGGTACTACCTTTCTAGGCGTGTGTGCGTGTGCAGTGTACTGCTCCGCTACAGGAGGGTACCTAGCGGCTGACTACAAATAGAGCCCCACCATCCCTGCTCAGTCACCAATCAACCCCGGTACCACATGTCATGCACTCCGATCAGATGGCGCAGACCGCCCCACCAATTAGTCCTTTTCCCCGCTTGGGGCAGACTTGGGGTTCGGGCGCTAATCCCATTATAGTAACTGCACACCGTGTTGACTGTCGATCAGGTGCTTCTGTGCCTGTTGTCTCTCGCCTCCGTGCTTCCGCGTCCAAACACTGACGTAAATCAAGCCCCCTTTGTCTCGCTGTCGGACTCGATGATGGCCCATTCATTCTTTAGTCAGGCCAGGCCAAGATTTCTCCTGTTTGATGTCGTCGAATCTGGTCTACTTTATTTCTCCGATTATTCCTACCGCTCCTCCTACTCCTACTGCTCCTACAGCGACGATTCCTTCCACCGCTTGCCTGCCGTGTCATTTTGCTACCCATGTCCTAAGCGTCACAGTCATGAATTTGATCATCACCATCTATTCTATTACTATGAGAATAGCGTAATCCAACCGTTTAAAAGTCCTACGCCGGCTCATCCTTGATCGTCCTTCGCAACCGCCTCTGCCGCCTGAAGCCCACTCCACCACGGGCCATCTTCATCACTCTTCGACTCGGAGCATAAGAATGGCATTGTTCCCTATTCAACCCTGACCATTTTATGCTATAGAGACGAGATGACCTTCCTGCTTAACGTAGTACCATCTCTTCCCCCGACTCATCCAGTCCCGATAAAACCTAACGGTATTATAAAACAACATCCGACGAAACGACCCACCTCCGCCGCGGCCCATTCGCGTTCTTCATCTACTGTCGTCTCCTCAATATCGAGGGTTGTCGACAGCCTCTTATACCTCAAGGATGGCTTGACTCACGATCAGCGCGAGGAGAGGAGGGCCCGCGACGAGCGCCGTCAGGTCCTCCTCGCCCGCATGCACAATGCCGAACTCCCTGGTCAGTGGGACGCCGCCGCTCGAGAGCTCGATGTTCTAGAGGGCAATGAAGAATGGAAGGCCGATACGTCGATTGGAGACTATAATCCAGATATCCTCGAGGCACGACTAAAAGACCTGGATGAGGCCCGCATGGCTGGTGACACGCGGGCCATGATGCACCTCGTCAGGACCGCTCTGTCACGCGATCTTGGTGGCATGGGCAATATCGATTTATATCGTCACTCGTATTGTGGTACCAAGAAGCTGATCGAGCGTTACGTCGATTCCGCCTTGAAGACCATCACCGCCCTCGTCGAACGTAGTGCCTCTCATCCACGCACTCCCAGCCACGACGGGTTCGAGGCCCGGGACCTGCTAGATGCCATGTTATACGCTCGGCAGAGCTTCGGCCGAAGCGCTCTCCTGTTAAGTGGCGGTGGTACTTTTGGCATGACCCATATCGGCGTTCTCAAGGCATTATTCGAAGCCAAGCTGCTCCCGCGCATCATATCTGGCGCATCGGCGGGCTCCATTGTGTGCGCAGTCTTTTGCGCCAAGACCGATGATGAGATTCCCCAGGCCCTTGAGGTTTTTCCACACGGCGACTTGGCTGTCTTCGAAGAACGGGGGAACGAGGACGGACTGCTCGATCATTTGCGGAGACTTTTGACCGAAGGCAATTGGTCGGATATTAAACATCTGACACGCGTGATGCGCGATCTCCTAGGCGACATCACATTTCAGGAGGCCTACAATCGTACCAGACGGATATGTAACATATGTGTGTCTACGGCATCCATCTATGAGTTGCCTCGGCTGCTCAATTATGTCACGGCGCCGAACGTGATGATTTGGTCTGCTGTTGCCGCCTCCTGCTCCGTTCCGCTAGTCTTTAGCGCTGGTGCGCTTCTCGTCAAGAATCCATTGACGGGAGAGCATAGTCCGTGGAATCCAACACCCCAAGTGTGGATAGATGGCTCCGTCGATAACGACCTCCCTATGACGAGGCTCGCCGAAATGTTCAACGTCAACCACTTCATCGTCTCTCAGGTGAACCCTCATGTGGTTCCTTTCTTGGTGAAAGAAGACCTGCCATGTCCCTATAACAGTGGCAACCATTCCGTCATCTTCAAAGAGGAGTCCGATTGGCTACACACCATCACCTCCCTCGCCAAGTCCGAGGCGTTACATCGCATGCAGATAATGGCAGAGATGGGTGTGTTTCCTAATCTAGTAAGCAAGCTTCGATCCATCCTGAGTCAAAAATATTCGGGCGACATCAACATCATACCGGCCATTGGCGTCTTCGATCTTCCCAAGATACTCAAAAACCCCACCGCCGAGTTTATGCTACGATCCTGTCTTCTCGGTGAGCGAGCTACGTGGCCGAAGTTGTCTCGAATATGGGATCGATGTGCCATCGAGCTTGCGCTAGATCGAGCTGTCCATGCCCTACGAGCACGTGTTGTTTTTAGCAAGAGCCAAGTCGATCTCCGCAGGATGGCCACGGGCTTAGCATCAGGCGAGCATGACAGGGACCATGAACCACTTTCCACGATGCCAATGCAGATAGAGGGTACATCGTTGAAGGATAAATTCAGGCAGCGTCATCGAAGATCGAGCGGTAGTAATTTGATAATCCCATATTACGGCTCCGTGTACGAGTCTCCGTATAGCGTCATGGATGACAATTCGGATGACGACGAACGACTCGAGCTAACGATGCGTCATCTTCGAAAGAGGCCAAGCTTGAGGTTGAAGAAATTTCCAAAACACCATCCACTCCTGAATGGACCATTGACTGGTCCTGCGGTACCTTATAGCTCCGAGACGGAATCGTATAACTTTGCTCAGCCGCTGACACCTCCAATCCGAGCCACAAACCAACATAGTTCCCTTTTGTCCAAGAAACATGTCGCGGGTACTAGTAACCTCCATGCTTCCGAAAGCGCACCCATGGCCCTATCACCATCATTTCCCAGTAGAGACGCCGTGTCCGAGACGAGCGCTTCGGATGCCGATGTCGAAAGCCATACCGATGTGGATGTTTCTGATCACATGCCCCAATCACCCGACACACTCAATGGTGATACATGGGCTACGAAAGGCCACGTTGCAGCACATAAACCTCTGCCTTCGCTCGTTAGCTTGAAGACAGCATGACGAGCGGCCTAAGCGCGACGATAATTCACTTTGGAACAGATCTTGAACAGCGAGCCTCTCGAACGCGCCGTCAAGGGAGTGACTGGTCATGAACATTATCAGGTACCCACAAGCCCAAGATTTGGATGCTGCGAATCGAAATAGCAGGACACGAATACCGAGCGTTGCGTCTCTGGTTAAACATTGCACTCGCTCAACGGATGAAACGAATGACGAGGAAATTAAGAGCACTTTGGAAGCATTATATGATAGATTAGGGTCTCTTGTTGGTTTTGGAGAGCGCCGGGTTTTCTTGGAGTTGATGCCAGCCACACCATACATACTCATAACTCATACATAGCATTATAAGTCGGCGGCGATGAAGGAATTAATCACGAATCTTGCCTATTTCGGTTCATTCCGTCCACGCACTCGATAAAGCGATGTGCTGTCATCGTCGTGATCTAACCAAGTGATAATAAGTGCAAAGTGAATGCAATGCGGTGAACGGTCAATAATCTTCCGCTTGTCCGCCGAGACCGTCTAGGAGACCGTGAAACTCGTCGGTGCCGGGAAACCCCATCCACGGATTGAATATCAACCCCGCGTCCTCGCGACACGCGTCTAGGGTCGAGCCCCAGGGAGAAGGAGAGGATGAAGACGAGATGGGCGTTGATGTGTCGAGGCGAGAACGGGACCAGGAGAGCTGTGGTTGCGATGGTTGGGGCGCCGGCGGGTAAGCTGTAAGGCTATGGGAAGCTGGGAAAGGGGCGGCGAGGAGATAGCTTGATGGCGGATTGGGGGGTGCTGCGCTGGTGAGTCTCGTGCTTGTGCTCCCTTCTTCCCTTCTGCTATCGTAGCTAAAGCTGGGAAGGCTTGTGACCCTTGTTTCGATGCGTGGATACGGCATCGCATGCGCTGACGCAGTCGTCCCCTTGTGAGTTGTAGGTTGGGTTTTGCTGGTGAAGCTGGAATCGGGATTAATACTAGAACTGGCATTGGGACCCGGACCCGCGATCTCGTGGCTGTCGTCTGCGAAGTCGGATTGTAATAGGAGGCTCTGCAC
This sequence comes from Nemania sp. NC0429, assembly GCA_022578495.1. Taxonomy (NCBI): domain Eukaryota; kingdom Fungi; phylum Ascomycota; class Sordariomycetes; order Xylariales; family Xylariaceae; genus Nemania; species Nemania sp. NC0429. The sequence goes on along the minus strand of MU392171.1, from coordinate 179,299 downwards.
CGAGAGCCGTTGGCGGGAATTGGCATATTGGGAGATTTTGGTTGAGGGGCGCGAGGTGGCGGGTGTGGGCTCCGGGTCCGGATCTGAATCTGGAGTGTGATTCGGGGGAGAGGGGAGAGAGGGAAGGGGGAGTTGCAGCCGGGATCGGGATTGGGATTCAGTCGTGTAGCTAGCAATCAGATGCTCCAGGGCGGTTTTCTGAGATGATGTGCGTGGTTTGTTAGTCCTTCTCGTCCTGGGGGCTTTCGTGGGTGGTTAATTTAAGTAGGTAGTCAACTCTCGACTTACCAGAGATCGCGTTGAGGCCGAGTACGGGAAGAACGACGTGATGAAACGCAGCGAGATCTCTCGTGCTTTTCGGATGCATGTCTCGAGCGTTGATGTCGTGCTTGATGGACGGAGGTGGAGATAGGGGTGCAGACGGAGACGAGCGCCGAACATGACGAGGCGAGCGCTCTCGAATGCGCAGACGGCCGCGTCGCGTTCTAGGAGAAGCGGGCCGTGGTGGTCGTGTTTGTGATTCACTGGGCGGGTCGCGAGGAAGTCGTTTAAGATGAGGAGGATGCTCTCGGCGTGCTTTAGGCATTGTGCTTGCACTTTTGATTTCCAGGGTCGTGGGTTAGACATGCAGTGATGACGAAGCGAAAGAATACGGGGGGTTCAGTCAGTACTCACTCGTCATACGATCCTCGGCGCTGATGCTCGCAAGAAGCTTCCTAGGCGCTGCCTCGCTGTAGCCGTTTAGGAAGATGCGGTATATATCGCAATGGCATTGATGGTAGGACACTGCGGAGTCTTTGGTCAATACGGCCGTGACGGAGAAAGGGAGGCCTATAGCAACTTACTATGCAGCATGACAAACTGAGCTGGCCATTCGCATGAAGCGAGGTTCGACACCGAGTACTGATGTTCTGGACTGAGAGCCGCTTGCAAGTTGGCCAATTCTTGCTCAAACAGTCGGATACGGCCTGCGATTGTCGAAGGAGATTCTTCTCCAAGACCGACGCGCCGGTTGAATCTGTCATTACTCATGGGTCAGATTCCTTTCGATCTGGGGAGATAAATGGACGCACCTCATGATAGCCCGTCTGGCCGAAGTGAGGCGCATAAAAGCACCACGCAATCCCATGGCCGACACGTCGTCCGACGCACCGGGCCGAAGCATCCCCGTCTGACACGGCTGTCCGGCCTCGAAGATTTCTTCACGACATGGCAGCTGAAGATGGATCGTCTCCTCGGGACACAGCTCGAACTCGCGCAGGCCGACGCAGAAGTAGTCGTCGAGGAGGTAGAGAGCCCAGAAGAGCCGTCGACGTGCTTCTTGGGCTACGGGGGCGAGCTCGGAGCGCTCGTAGTTAAGCCGTAGGGCGACTGCTGTTCGTGCTGCTAGTGCCGCTAACATCTAGAAACCAGTTAGAGATCACATATCAACGTCTGGCGTATTTCAGTTCTCGACGGGTTTATGCATCTCGATGCATGTTCACTTACAAAAGCCGTGGGAAACTCGCCACTCTCGATTCGATAGCGGACGACGAGTAGTAGCGCTTGGAGGTGAAAGATAGACGGGCGACTGATTTGGCGCAGGATGAGCTGCTCAGCCTGCTGTGCCCAGAGATGGTGATAAAGCGGTGCGCGCTGGAGGTGTAGTGATGTGATGGCGCAGATGGCCAACTTCAACGGTTCATTGATTGTGCCATCTCGACATCGTCGGATAACCGTGGGCTTATGGAGAAAGGCGAAAGAAGGAAGGGGGTATAAATGATTGAAGTAGTCTTCTATATATTCTACGACTGCCGTGATGTCTAGTAAAGGGGTCGCGGAGACCGTCCGCGTCGTGCTTGATGATGGGTCTGCATCATTGGCTCTTGGTATTAACTGCACCGGCCTCTCTCGTCCTGGTGTAATCGACGAGCGGTCGTCATCTGGAGTGACGGTGGAGACGGTGGCACTTTTCTTTTTAGCTGCTGGATATATGCACTCCCGTCCCTTGCGAACGCAATTGGAACAGCGCGGCAGTTCCCCGTGGCAACGCGTCTTCTTGGTACGGCAGAGAATACAGGCTTGCATGCGCCTTCGACGTTCGGGAGATTTCAGGCCAAGCCGACCTAATGACCTGCCTGGGGACCGCTGAAAGGAGCATTCGAAGCCCAGGCGTTGACAGTTTTGACAGAGACCTTCTCGCCCATCACAGCGAACCTTGCGAGCTCTACACTGTGAACACGTTGTAGGTTTCATCTTTGGTAGAACTGCCGATGTGGTGATCGGTCCTAGCCTTCTGTCCACCTTCGAGGCTTGTATTGTTTCATCGCCTTCATCATCGTCGAGATGACGAGCTATTTGCGATGGACGTAACGGTCGTAGAGTCATCATCACTAGGCAAGTCGGTGATGATCAACAGTTGTAATCCGAGCTCAATATTTCGACGGAATAAGTGGTAGGAAGGTGTTTGCAACTTGAATTCGACTTTGATCTTTCCTTTTTCTCTTCTTCATTCTCTCGTGTCGCCGTATGGTCATGCTCTCGTGGCTCGGCTTATACGCGTTTGATCAAACGCCCTTGGCCAGACTCGATTCTCAGAACATGTCGCACAGAAAGGATGTAGATCAAAACAAAGTATCGGTCCTGTGTTCTGTCACCAGGTAGCTCTCGGCCATCAAGCTGCCTATCCACATCCCTTCACTCGTCATCCATGAATCTCCGCATGCGGGGAAAAGACTGGGATGATGCGCTACACCCTGGGTACTATCGACGGCGGATTAGATCGTGTTGTTAATTATGAGCAGAAATAATAAGGAGAAATAGCGATCAAAGATGAAATATAAGACGCCGAGATCACATTCTCTCGCGTCGGCGATGACGAACAAGCATCATCATTCACCGACTCGGCTAACCAGGAGGCAGATAGGCGAGTACAGGCGAGAGGATGCATCACCTTAGCGCCGATGGCGCAACTTTTGTCTGTGCCTGATGATTTTTGCGAAAATGCTACACTTGTTCCATCTTTTTCCCTTACGACATTGTTTCTGAGCCGCATTGATATCGTAAACGCGACTTTGAGCTGCTGTTTTGACGATCGCTGCTCTGAATGTTTACAATTAGCACGTAAATTTACACATCGCTACCGACTCTAGGCTATCATGTCCTAGGAATTTTCCTAACAGATTCCTACGTACTTATCTGTTAGACGGGACCGAGGGAATGATGAATAGCGGAGGATCTGAGGATGGATCTGGTACGCAGCTTTATTGTCACAGCACCGGATAGTATGCAGCTTGGAAATATCGGAAATAAACACCCCGCTTCAGCTCCAGCGTCGGCGGGTCCGTAAGCATGCTTGCGACGTTACAATTCGGTGTTCAATCTCACTTGCCCGTCTTCGTTTTATTAGAAGTGTATCAAATGCTTCCTTGAGACGAAGCAGAATAACTCCTGGGGCAGTATAATTCATCGTTGGCCTCTCAAAGAAGGGCATCTACACGTCAGAATGGTTGGGCACGTGTAGGTACATCGGGCGATAGCGGCGGTCGTGGTATGGCGAAGCTGAAGTTCTTGTTAGGAATATGATGGACGATGTCCTCATATCTAATCGTAAGCCGACGACAAATAAATGACGACAAGATGAGGCCTAATCACATAGCAGTGCCTCCTGAGTATTTACGATCAGCTCTGCGAATTCTTATCGCTCAGGGTTCGACTACACAGCAACCATTCGTCCAACATATCCGCGAGCGACTTCTGGATTCGAATCCTGAATTTACCCCTCCCAAGGTGTTGTTCACCGCGGATGATGTGTTAACCACGTCATGTACGAGATATCTAGCTCTCACAAGATGCATCTTTTCGAGCAAGTTGGCGCAGAAGTCATTATCCTAGTACGTAGATCACGTCATCTGAATGACATGGCAATTAAAATAATCCGATCAACTAGTCTGGATCATTTTATATCCTCCATACCGGATGCGTGCGCGAGTTGGACGGTCGGCTCTGATTTACACAAAGCGCTAGAAGCATTCGCTGGCGACATAGTACAGGCGATTCAAGCACTGAAAGAGACCAACCCGCCTAAAGATGAGATCCTCGAGTCTCAGCTCATAAAGCTGCATTCATCCTTACAGGAATGTCGCCAGTATTGTGAAGCGCATGAGCCACGAGCTCTAGAATATCCATTTCAGAGATCGGAGAGACAAGTTGCAGACGTCTTGCACATATTTTACCCTTCTCATTCGACTAAGCCGATATCCGACACGAGCGATGATGGTCCGGCTGGACAATTAGATATCTCCGCAGGACAGGCTGCTGAGACTTTTGCCTTAGGACCTTTTCAACTTCCGCGGCTCTTCAACGGTTTCTGGCAACTTTCGTCTCCTGCTTGGGGAGCAGGATCTGCCGATTCTCAAGATGCAGCTCTTGGACAGCTTATTCGAGCCGGGTTTACTGCAGCAGATATGGCAGATCACTATGTAAGAGCTCTCGTCGTAAGGTTAAAATGGATCACGGCTGAGACAACGGTGACAGGGAGATGCAGAGCTCGTATATGGGCAGTTTCGAAACAGGCTACCGCCACAAGTGAAAAACACGGTATTCGCAGCTACGAAGTGGTGTGTATTCGGATCAATCGGCGGCGAGGTCACTGATGAGTGGGTGCTAGGAGCTGTGAAGGAGAGATGTAGGCGACTCGGGGGCAGGGTTGAGCTGCTACAGTTCCATTGGCACAACGTGAGTTACGGCTTCTTTTCTCAATAATAGTTGAGCGACTCTGACTCCATTTTCAGTACGCAGCGAAAGAATATCTCGACGTCTTGGTCAAGCTCGTCTCCCTCACAAAAACTCATCCAGAGCTAGTCAGCACTATCGGCTTATGCAACTTCGACTCGGCCCATACTCGAGAAGCTTGCGAATATCTTCTTTCAAAGACTGGATCCGTCGGAATTGTATCCAACCAGATACAGGTGAGGATCGTCATTGGGAGCGGTAGAACTCTGATTGACAGCTTGACGTCTAGTTCTCCGTCGTAGACTCGCGACCGCTTCTGGAAATGTGTGGTGTATCAGCAGAATTCGGCCTGCAACTTCTCACCTACGGCTCATTTGTAAGCCTCCTGATAGATACTAACGGCGCGACAGCTAATCTTGCATCTAGTGCGGTGGTTTTCTCTCGAGTCGCTGGCTCGAGCAGCCTTTACCGGAAATGTATGATCCTACTTCGCCCCTGACACCATCCCAACGCAAGGTTAGTGCAGATGACCCTGGCGACGAACTGGATGGCTAAGCTTCGTTAGTACCTGGGCATGATACTTGACTGGGGGAGTTGGGAAGAATTCCAAAAGCTACTATCCAAACTCTCTTCAATCGCGGACAAGCACCATGTGACGCTCACGAACGTGGCCATTCGATGGGTTCTACAAAAGCCACAGGTCGGAGCAGGTGAGTAGTCTAATAGCGGTCATCCCGGTTTTTTATTCCTTCGCATGCCAGAGTTTTCGCCGCTGCATCGTCTTAACGAGGCATCGTGATGGGAATTTGCTGATTGTCCTCGGTTATCATCAGTCATCGTAGGTACAAGACTCGGCGTGACGACGCATGATCAAGATAACCTGGCTGTATTCAATTTCAAACTTGACGAAGAAGACATCGAGGTCAGTCATTTCCTTCATGTGTCGGGCCTTCTCACAGGCCATCTACGTCGCTGGCCTCCTTCCCTCTCCATTTCCATGACGAAGCCGTTGTCAGCAGACTAACGAATGTGGCGTGAAGGCGATCGACTACATTGCATTGGGCGAGAAGAACGAGAAAGTTGTAGCGCTGTTTGAGAGCTTGGGTGACTGTGGGAACGAGTATCGGAAAATGCATTGAGCCGTGTCGCGGTGTATGCTCCGTTCGGGGCTAAATGAGGCCCCTTGGCCTAATGAAAGGCTCAGAGGGCTCTAGAATGCCCCTCGATGCACCGTAGCCGCTTCATGCACTTACTACATATGTCCGTAGAACCATCACTTCAAGTATGCTGGGTCTGCTAGGCTGCAAGTCCTTGTCCAACGAACATGGAAATAAATGGTCGGTCTGTGAATAACTCCCTGTGAGTAAAATTGAGAGAAATGATCCACCTTGGTCGGCCCTATATGAATGCGGGGGAAATGGGTTGGATGGAGCACTGCAACCGTCATTCATCGGTAGCGACCTTGGCATTTCCCTATCACATCCCAACCAAGGCGTGAAGGTATCCGAGATTTTAATTCCTAGCACGCACGATAAAGGAACCCCGCATTATGGCCCCCCGAGACGAGTTCGAATTATACGACCTTCGCGTCGAGGTCGTCTGCCCGCCGGGCGAGCGTATCCTCTGTGGCGCTCGAGAAGGGGACTACTTCACGCTAGAGGGTGAAATGTTGTATCTCCCACCCGGACAGGGTATCAGCATATACAGTCTGGGTAAGTAATACGGCGGTGAATGAGATGGCAATCTTGAGACCCTAACAGGCCTTTTAATTACAGCATCCGTGCTGCCGCTACTGGCTGCCAAGCAGCGAATGACACATTCGAACGACTGGATGACGACGGATGCCTTGATCGCTTGTCCCGATCCGAATTGCAAGTCGAAGCTGAAAATTATTCGTACCGGAACTCGGAAGTTCTATCATTCCGAAACGACTGCTGTTGAATTGAACAAGGATGAGTGACTGCAGCTTAGCTAGAGTCGCTTGCCCCGATGAGACTGGAAACGGATGCCGGGCCTAATCTTTCACTGCCAGGCTCATGATGGAGCCGTATGTGTATTGAGCAGCAAAGGCGTACAGATACTTGTTGAATTATCTGATATCTCGTGTGATTAATCGGATCGTATTGTTTTATCATTATCACTAATGCCGCCCAGAACCTCGCCATTCAACGTACCCTCAAACTGTGGGATGCAATTCTTAGCCCAGACATGTCCATCGACATTATTTTCTCACCATTACTTCTTGTTTACCCTTTCAATTCTTTCGATAGCCTCTAGTCACTGTGGTCGCGCGTAGCCAAGTCCACGTCAGTGCTGGGCCAGTAATGACTCAGATCTCCGACGGGGAAGTTGAATCTGATCCGCATCTCCCCAGCCATGATGACGAAACACATGTACCATCCCAACATTGCCACGGCGAAGATGATTGCACCGCCGGCCTTTCGTCGGTTAGCGTTGGCCGTCTATCATATCTCGGAAGACTTACTTTTGAAAGCTTTGCTGCCGTCTCGTACTCGCCCCAAGACATCTTGAGGTACCCACTAGCCAGAAGCCAGGTCGCCGTAGCAGTAAGGCTGAATATGATCGACAAAACCATGTTGATCCTGGTCGTGAAGATGAAGAATGTGAAGAAGGCGAATCCCCAGATTATGAGATAGATTCCGATAGCAGCGTTGTATTCTCTCGATAGTGTGCCGGTCGGGTCTTCCGGAGTGGCGAATGGGATGCCGAGAGGAAGGGTAGGTATTTGAAGGAGCCCGAAAGATAACCAAAATACGGTAAACAATCCCATCACCATCATGGAGAAGAAGTTACCGAGAATCCACTCGAAGATGAGGGCCAGTACCATCGTTACAGGCCCCACGAAAAAGAAGATACCTCTGTCTTGCCGTTAGCTTGTGAATGACGAATAGGGGTAAGTAGACATACAACACTGGGGATAGTCCTGTCGTTCCGCCCCATCCCATGACGATCGTGGCAAAGGTAGAAGCTGAGATGACAAAACTAGCAACAATCAGCGTCCAGCACGTGTCAATCGAGTAGCTGAAACTCACCCGAGGAATCCAAGAGCCGTGGGATTGGCGAAACGTTTGTGATAATCGCCGACATGGGGAACTTTGGGACTTAGGTAAAGCTACGCTCGTTAGTCGAGGCTCATCCTCGCCACCAATAATGTGCAAAGGCGCATACCTTCTCGAACAACTCAGGAGACATCGTCACCCCAGTTGGTGATCGGTGCAGCCCCTTTTCTTCATCATGATTCGCCGCAGTGTATGGAACCTGCGGATTGGCCATCTTGACTGTATTGCTGACTGTCTCTAGCTTTGAATCTTGATATGACGAACGAGAGACGAGTGATGATGACACAGTTGACTTGAGCAGCAGATCCTGAACTACATCATCTCTCAGAGGGAGCTGCTCCTTTTACCATTGCTCATTTTGTACGTGCGAGCTGAGCCCGGACGGTATCTGACGTCTAGGAGACCCGAATAGGGCGAAATGGCCGATAAAGGCCAAGCCCGCCTGGTGAGCCACGTCGAAATAACCATTTCTTCCAGACCTGTAGGATGAAATGAGATGTTTACAGCTACCCTCCGTACCGCCGAGAAGCGATCATGGTATGCTATAAGAGCGTCTAATAACCGCGGCCTGGGTGCAACCCTATGTGTGATTCGCGGGGCGTGAGCCTCCTTTGCCGCGGCATTTTGCTACGAGGACGACAATTCTGGCCATATTACCGGTAATGAGCACGAGCGTGAGCGTGTGGGTGGCTATGCTTTGATCATTACCCTAACAGGGAATATTTCGCAAGTACATACATTGGCCGACCCGCGTTCGCAGGGCTAAAGCTGGGGTCGTTATTGGGAGCGGTTGAAATAATATTACCCCCCGCTTAAAATGGTCGGTAATGCACATGTGCCTTTCACCTGCGTCTCGGCAGTAGTTCCGAGACCGACGACGTTCACTCGACGTCAGCTCGAGAACTCGTGTCGGAACTCAGATGATTGGGCGTTACGCGCCATTTTTCACATAGTAGATGGCAATTTATTCTCAGCTATGTGTGTGTGTGTCCATTCAAGGTCTCACACGCCTCAGGTCCCATCCACCTTCTTCGACCTGCCCCTCATCGGTCCTTACTAGTTTGAGCATCTACTCGTCCCAACTCGGTGATGTGTTTCGGAGGTTCTCGGATTATTCCCATTACCCTGAATAGGTAGGTAACATGAGATTGATGGGCGACATTCCCTGCCTCGTCCCTTTTATGAGATGATATAGTTCATCATAGTAATCCACCCCCTGGCTCTTAGCGCTGCTTCCGTTTATTGATGTTCTCTGGGATTGCTGACCTCATTTTCTCATACGGTCGATTTAACCATGAATACCCTATTGGTCGATGATCACTTGGTGCTGGTGGCTGCACGATCATAGATGAATGCAGATAACAGCTCATCGATATAGCAGAATACGGAAACAGTTCCCCTAATCTATCTGCAATGCGTCAGAATCCGTTTATTCTAATGATAAGCCCCTTGCATACGATATTTAATAGATATGAAGTGTGTATTGATTCGGGTGATAGATCACCGAGTCTCATGACTGTTGTAGAGGGCTTGCTCGAGTTAATGGATCAATTGGCCCCGATGATGCAGACTGAGTTGGCATACACCTTCCTATCTCATCAACAGTGTTTCTACGCAAGATTAGGCGGAGTATTGAAGTAGAGGATACGCGAGCGTTGTAGGTTGTGCTTTTTGACAGTGCAATTTCCATAAAGAGGGGAAGCCCACGTCTAGGCTGTAACGCCATCATAGGAATCGTAGATATTGCCGAAGGTAAGCGCAGAATCGTGCAAGCTGAATATCACGGAAATCTGACCGATGCAAGATTGATGGGTCGGTAGACAATGGACCGTGATGTACTCGCTTGATTGGCAAAAGTCGTATGCTATGCACTGACGTTGAAAACCCAACAATCATGATGGGCAACCTTCTTCATCAGGTAATCTTGGGATCAGCTGGTCTGTGTCGTCTCATTCCTGCATTGCCAAGCGCATCTTTCAAACAGTGCACCAACTGGTTCTGGTTCCATTACCTTCTGATCCTTTTCTTGCGAAATCTGCAGGCGAGGCTCGATATCCGCCCTTCCGTAGTCTTTTACAGAATGCAGTTCCGTAGCAAACCATATTGAATACGTCGAAGAGCAAACTTATTGTCACATGATACTTCTCTCCTTTTCCACTGCTTGTCGACAAGTCTGAAATGGAATGGTCCCTCTCTCTCAACGGGTCTACATTGGCAATCAGCTTCCGCCCGCTTGTCGAGACTAGGGGCAATGGCTTCTTGTCCAGAACATGGTATTGAGTAGCCTAGATTGGTGTGACGTCCAATGGGGTGCTGGCATTGAATGTTGTGGCGGCTGCGTTGCCTACCGGCCCAGTGGCCTGGGCTGCTAAAGCGTCATTGTTTGTGATGGCGTCGTACACAATGGGAGAGAAGAGGGACGCGTTCACAGTGGCACTGTGTTGGTATTGTTCTAAGTTTTACAAACGAGAGAATAGGGACTCATTCACTAGGCCGCTAATTACGATGTGGATAATAACATGTTTGTATTGTTGTAAAACTTACATTGGGAGCGCGTTACTATGCGTGGTCAATGCGGCTGGATTGTTTCCCGCCTGTCTACGTTGACCATATAAGGTCCCTAACATTTCCTTTCTTTATTTCTGCATCCTCCTGGTGTTCACAACCTGTTCGTCTTCCGAGAGAAAGCAAAGGATATACCGAAGACTGTATGACAAAAGCAGCTCCGTTTATCTCTATTCACAAAACATTTTCAGCCCTGTGGCAGTCAACGCATCTTTCTACAAATCATGTTCGCTCTCCCTCTAACACCATATCCACTACTATCACCATACCCACTACCATCGCCATATTCACGACCGTCATCAAAACCACGACCGTCACCAAAACCACGTCCGTCACCAAAACCACGTCCGTCACCAAAACCAGGACCATCACCATATTCACCACCACTATTGGCACGGAAATTGCCAACACGAACGCAAGTCAAATCTATAATCCGGTACTTCAAGGAGCACGCTATACATCTACACGGCGAAACCAAATCCGATGGCACTGCTTCCCTGCTAGGTAGCGATACTAGTTCTGAGGATGACAGGGAGCTTGTGTCTGAGAGTGACAGCAAGTCTGCTCCTGAGAGCGACAGCGATATCAAGGCTACTCCTGAGAGTGACAGCGAGTCTGTCTCTGAGAGTAACAGCGATATCAAGGCTACTCCTGGTATTAACAGCGAGGCTGTTAATGACAGCGACACTACCTCTGAGAGTGACGTCGAGTCTATTTTTGACAGTGACATCAAGGCTACTTCTGGGAGTGGCAGTAACACTTCTGTTGGGAGTGACGAGACTCTTGTCAACAGTGATATCGAGGCTACTTCCGGGAGTGGAAGCAACACTTCTTTTGGGAGTGACGAGACTCTTGTCAATAGTGAGGCCGAAAAAGACGAAGTTATCAATTACATCGGATGGTACAATCCCGAGGACTGCGAGGACCCCGACTGTTACAATCAAGGCGGCCACCATCCGGTTAATCTAGGAGACGTGCTCAATGACCGATACGAAGTTGTGCACAAGCTCGGGCATGGGGGGTTCGGACTCGTTTGGCTCTGCCACGACACGGTAGCGAACAATTGGAGGGCCGTCAAGATCATGACAGCAGAGGATTCTAAAAATAGCGACGAAGAAGAAGTTTACAGTCACCTCCTGAAACAATCATCAGAAGAGCAGCTTCGGAATGAGCACCTCGCAATACCCTCGAACCAGTTCTGGATTGATGGACCGAACGGGCGCCATTATTGCATTGTAATGCCAGTACTAGGCCCAAATGTTACGTCTTGGCTCTATAGGATCGACAAAAAGAAACACGGGGAAGCAATTCACGACGCTAAAAACGTGTGTGGTCAAATCGCCCAAGGGCTATGCGCTCTACATAAGTTAGGGGTATGCCATGGCGATCTCAAGCCAGAAAACATACTGATGGAATTGAAAGGCCTAGACGGTTTGAGCAAATCCCAGATGCTTGAACTACTTGGAGAGCCTGAAACTGTAGAGGTGGAAACCGAATCGGGAGATCCTCCTGCACCCAGAGCTCCCGAATGCGTCGTGTATAGTGTAACAGGACTCTGGTGGGAGAAATTCGTCACAGGGTCTGTCTCCATCACTGACTTTGGAGGGTCTTTCTTGGCAAATCAACCCCCGCCTCCAGAGCTTCGTTGCATGTCGACCCCTTATGCCGCCCCCGAAGTTCTATGGGAAACACAATTCCAGCCTGGGCCACGCAGCGACATCTGGGCATTGGCGGCTACGTTTTTCGAGATAATAACTTCAGATACTATGTTCGATGCCCAATGCACCCATTCGATGGTACGGGACTTTGAATATTACCTAGGTGGCCTACCAGATCCCTTCAGAACCATGCATCGGTCGGACTTGCTTATCGCGACGGGACGTCCGGCCCCGAAGATGGAGGCAGATCAGGGTCAGTTGATAGACGAATCTGAATGGGAGAAATATCCCTTCACAACTGATTACGAAAAGCTTGAAGGACGCTGGAAGAAAAGAGCAGCTGAAAGCGGCTATGGGGATCACTTTGAGGCTGCTCTAGGTAAAAAAAAGAGAATCGGAACCGAATGTTACGATTCAAATGGTACTCGATTAAACCCTGACGACATTACCGCTTTCACGTATCCACGAGAGGACGTCGTGAAATTTGCTGATCTGATCCGAAAGATGCTTCGATACGACCTTGCCAAGAGGATCACCATCGAGGAGGTAGTCAAACACCCTTCGATCAGCAACGACCCTGCCACGAGGATCACCATCGAGGAGGCAGTCAAACAACCTTCGGTTAGCAACGACCCTGCCACGAGGATCACCATCGAGGAGGTAGTCAAACACGCTTCGATTAGCAAGGTCCCAATATCTCAGAGATTGAGAAGTATCCTTAAGAGCATGGCATCTCGGCTGCTACACACCGGCTCACACTTTCTTCGCAGGCTAATTCAGCTCCCCCGATTATCTAAATGGAAGTGTTCACGCTCGATTTTTCGATTGCATCACTAAGGGTCTTGGTTTGACTTAATATTGGTATGCATGTGCAGACATATTTCACACCGGGGGCGAGGTCTAGCTTGCCTTCATCCATCACAAAAGCCGAAAAACACTTTCCAACCCCCCCCCCCCCCAAAAAAAAAGAACCCAGCCGCAAATGCTGCAAAGCATAAAACGCCAATTACGACAGGCCACTAGGGAGGCCAACAGAAAGGCCAGAAGAAGCAACCAGCTTTTCGCTCAAAGGTACCAGACGTAGGGTCCGCGAGCGCTGGAATGATGATGCCTACAGGCCAGATCTGGCATTTTGTCACTTACTATATTTTGTATACTGAAAGAATAAGGTTCGCCACGTCGCCAGCAACCCGAAGGAAGTCAGCAGAAAGGCTGGGCGGTTTCCCATTGACGTTAACAACAACAAAAACAAAAACAACAACAACAACAACAACAACAACAACAACAACAACAACAACACTAAGGAGGAACAGCTCGTTGTGCTGAGCTGTTCGGATGAAATCATTAGAGGGCGGTGTGTGTACAAGAGGTATACCCATCTTGTTTTTGATAGTGCTAGAGCTATAGTGGTTTTTTTTACGAATGAAATTATGTTTCCAGTACATTAGTACGCAGTCAGTTCGCATTATGTAAAAACAAGCTATAGTAAGAATTGATCCACGCATACTCCAGGGGTCTTTACAAGGGGGCAATGTTTCTGCAATGGCTGTAGACTTGGATTACTATAAAATCTGCATTGTTGTATAAGGGCTTGCAGTCAAGTGTTTAGAATATCATATATGTCACGATGTAGTAGATCCGTTAAAGGTCTGAGATTTTCCTTGTATAAGGGTGGGATTAATTTTTCATTGCCTAAAGGAACGCCTATCGAGTAGGTAGAAGCTTTCTAAATACTTATAAGAAGGGCCTCTGGCCCTCCCTTTAGTAGGTAGATTCTTAGACTCAGGCTCATCTGATTTGACTATCTATGATCTTAGATCGTCTAAGGCACTAGTTACCTACTCCCACCAGATCTCCCCACACTTCCGTTAGAGAATAGTGAAGCAGAGCGATCCCACCAATCACTTATGAGGCTGATCCACTAGCCTTTAGATGATTAAGTTTTAAGGCTTGCGTTGAATTTGCGCGTTGTTTCCTATCTATTTATCTATCTCCTTTGTTTTCTGCAGAATAGTCCTTCTTTAGTCATGGTAGATTTTACCACTGTTAGGTCATATGACCGGGGGTAGACCCCACTACTTCTGTACCTATAGCCTAGGCCTTTTTTACCTAGCTCACACTTAGCTTTTAGTTTTTTAGTTATAATTTAAAGTTTATACTACTAAGTCGTTTTTTATATAAAACATAGCTTATATTGCGCTTTACATTTTATGTTTTTATTTAAAAATTAGTTTAGCATTTTTATATAGTAGCTAGCAATTATTTTTAGTGTTTTCAGCTATAAAAAGCGATCTATCAGTTTTTAAACAGCTAAAAAACCTTAAATTTTAGACTTTAATTTTTAAAAATTTTTAAAATTATTATTTAATTAAATTAATTTTGGTTTTTTAAAGCTAAGCAGTATTAATTAATTTAATTTTTTAAATAAATATAACTTATTGCCGCTATATTAATAGGCTACAGTTAACTAAAAAAACTTCTAATTTTAAAAAAAATTAAAAACTTTTATTTATAAATAATTATTAAAACTTTTAAAAGCAATATTTAAATTTTTTATTATAATTTAAATATTTATATATTTTTTTATATAAAACGTTTTAAAATAAAATAATAAAAAAACAAGCTTGGCCGCTTTATTAAAAATTTTAATTTTTTTAAAAAACGCTTTTTAATAAGCAGCCTAACTTTTTTTTAACATTTTTTAATTTTAAAGCAAAAATAATAGCTATTTAATAGCAGTTTTTAATTAGCTAAATTAAACTAAGCTTTAAAATTTTTTTAATAAATTTAAAATTTAAATATTAATATATTTATTACCTTAGTACTAAACTTTTTTAAATTAATTATTTTTTTATTACTAAAAATTAAAAAAAAGCTTTTATAAACTGTCGACCTTTTAAATAAAAAAAATATATTATAAAGCTTAAATTAACTTATTATTAATTAATATAATTATATTAACTTTTTTATTAAATTGCTATATAAAATAAAAAATCTGCTATTTATATGCTATAAAAAAACGCTATTAATACTAAAGTTAATTAGTTTAAACTTAGCAACTTTAGACTTTTTTTTATATAAATATATAAATTTTTTTAATTTTTATAAAAACCATTCCGCTAAAAACTTTTTATTTTAAAATAGGACTTTTTTTACTAGCTTACTTATTAATTTTAATAGCACATTATGCTAACTATTTATTTTATTTTTAATATATACTTTATTAAATATTATATTTTAAAAAATAAAAATAACAGCGGAGCTTTAAACGCTTATATTTTAAAAACCTTATTTTATATAATTATACGCCTTTTTTAAAAGTTATTAAAAAAAACTTTTAAAAATAAGTTTATTTATAATTAGTAACTTTTTACTATCGGATATTTTAAACACCTATAATATAAAACCGAAAAAATTATTTATTTATTTTTTAAATATTAGCTTTAACATAGCTTGCTTAAACCTTATTTAAAATTTTTAAAAAAACGTCTGTTAAGCCGGTTAAAATATAAATTCTAATTAAGCTTTAAAAAATTTAAATATTTTAGGTCTACGTTTTTAATTAAATGCTTAATATACTTAATTTAATAAAGTTCGCAATATAGCCTTAATATATAAAATCGTTAATAATATAACTTTTAATAAATATTTTTATTTATAAAAATATATTTTAAATAAGATTTAATTATATGCTCGAACTTTAATATAAAAACTTACTAATAATAATAAAAAAATTCGTTTTTTTTAGGCCTGATTTCGAATCTTTATAATAATCGCCAGCGTAAATAAGTTCGTTTAATTTATTTACCGTTTTTTAATAGCATTAATTTACGGTTCGCCCGAACAGGATATAGCTAGGCACTTTTTTAATAGTCATAATATAACTTAAACGCCAGTATCCCACCCTCTACTACCACTAACACCTGTCTTTCCACCAGCGAGTATTTATAGACAGCATGCTTTTTTAAATTTTTAACCGATAAGTGCTAACAGATTTTCTCCGGCTTAAAACCTATACTATCTATAACCTTTTTATTAAATGCCAGGCTATAGACAATAGCCAGTGCCACTTTATTTATATCCCCTGTACCTAACGGCTTTTTTTTTTTATTTTTAGCTATACGCATAAGCAAAAAACCATTTACTTAACTTTTTATATCTTTAAAAACCCAACCTTTTATTTTTTCTTTATAATTAATAAAATAATCTGCTTTTATAAAATAAGCTTAAGCTAAAGCTTTTTAAATACTATAATATAACGCCTATTATATAATATATCGCTAAAATAGACTATCTATGCAGTAAATATAAAAAAACGGCGGTCCTATAGAATTTTAGCATTAATATCTTTATAAATCCAGATTTTATAAGCGCTTAGTGGTTTGCTAGTCTTATTAACTATACTAAAACATTTATAATAAAAAATTTTAATTAAGCTAAAACCTTTTTATAAAAAAAATTTTAAAAAAATCGGCTAAAAATTATAAAGCTTATAAACAATAAAAAATATATATTTACTAACAAAAGCTATAAAAGTATCGATTAATATATTAATATAAAAGTTAGCTTATACTATAAAATAGGCACTAAAAATAAAAACTATATTGTTTAACAAATATATAATAATTTTAACTGTTATTTTAAATATTTAGTTAAGCTAAAAAAATTAAATAATATATTATAAAACCTGCAAGCTTAAGTTAGCTTTAATAAATATACCGTAATAAATGCCTGGCATAGCAAACAAAACTAAAAAAACGCCTAAAATAAGCATATTTAAAATTTAAAAAAGCTTATACTTAAAAATACCGCTACTTTAAACCGATTTAGCTTAGCATATTTTAACCTATTTTTACCCCTATTTAAAACTATATTAATAGCTGCAGATTTTTTTAAAAAAATAATAAATTTTTTAAAACCTTTAATAATAAAAGCTAAAGCTAAAATATTTAACCTAAAAAATAAAGCTAATAAAACAAATAAAACTAATAATAAATAAAATTGCCGACCGTTTAAACTATAAAAACGAAGTTAAAGCGGTTAACAAAAAAATTATTATAATAATTAGTTTAACCGGAATAAAAAACCGAGTTTATAAACTAAAATAGCTTAGGCATATATAATAAACGGTTAAACGGTTTATTTCGATTTAAATAAAAAAAACTTTTATATTTTATTAAAAATAATTAAGCAAATAAATTAATTTTAACTAAACTACGATTTAAAAAAAAGCGACTGTAAAAAAGCACTTTATAATAACGATATAGTCGAAAGTAATTAGAAAAACGTCTAAAGCAAACGTTAAAAAAAAGCGTCTCGCTAATAACGGCTACTAAATTGCTTTTAAACCTTTTTCCCGATTTAGCTTTTTTATCCGACTTAGCTTTTATATTTAACTTATTATTTATACCCGATTTACTAGCTTTTCTACTTAATTTAGTCTTTTTACCTAACTTATTAAGCTTTTTTTCCGACTTAGTTTTACTACCTAATAATTTTTTAGGCGCATATAAAGCAACTTTTTTTTAATTATATAATTTTAATAAAATAAAAAATAAAGTTTTTCTAGCCACTCCGTTAAAATTATATAATTTTATAGTTTTTATATTTTTAAATAAAACGATCGATCGAATAAAAATATAAAAAATTGCTGCTAATTAGATTTTTAAATATATAAAAAAAAGCAAAAAAATCGCATTAATTTATATTATTAAAAGCGAATTTTACACTTAAAAAAGTTTTATTTATTTAAAAGCTATTTTATATATATTTAATAGCTGTTTTAAAGCATATATAGATTTAGCTTTTTTTTTATACTTTATATCGCGAAAATATTTTATAAATAATTACCTAGGCTTAAAAATTTATATATTACCAATATTAATCCAGCTTAACAAAATAAATTAAAAACTTAAAATTAAGCAATATATATATATTAATATTAAGCTATTAAATTTTTAAAAGCAATTTTAATTAATTATTTAAACTATATATATAGTTAACTAATTAAACTACAATATATTATTAAGTTTAAACTTTTTTAAAACGTATAAACTATATATTATTTAAAACAGTAAAACCTAAAACGACTAATTATAAATTATAAACATAAAACGATATATTTTTTTATTTAATAGCTTTTATAATAAATTAAAAAAGCTAAAGCGCTAAATTTTTATTATAGCCGCTATTTTTATAACTGTTTTTAGCAGCAAAAGTATAGCTATATTTATTTTATATGCCGATATACTAGTTATAGCTAAAAAATATTTAATTATACTAAAGCTTTTTACCAATTTAATTTTTATTATATATAGCGCTATTATAAGTGCAATTATCAACGGCTAAAATAAAATTTATTATTTTATTAATTTTAATATACTTTTTATTATAATATATAAAAATAACGTCCTAGGCTATATTAAAAATGTTTAAATTTTTAACACCGTAAAGGCATACGCGGTATCCCCGTATAAAAATTAAAACGATATTTTTTGCGCTATTCCGCTGTTATAAATTATAAGTGTTAATAAAAAAAAAAATATTAATAATAATAAAAACGACTAATATAGGCATAGCTACTTATTTTATTTTCCTAACTTTTTTAACCTTTTTACAGTTTTTAACCCTGCCAACCCTCCCGACCCTCCCGACCTTTTTACAGCACAGGTACCCTTAAATAAAGCTAAAATAAACATTTTAAAAAATTAAGGTTTTAACGTACTAAAGCAAATTAAAAATATTATATATAAATATTTATACTTTTTTCGCCCTAAACTTGGCCGATTTAATAATAATATTAAAATATTAATATATTTTACTTTTAATATATTTATAAATAATTTAGCTTAGCGTTTATATTTTATATTTTAAAAAAACCGAGCTATAATAAATATTATATTATAACCACTTATTAAAGCCGGTATTATTAAGCCTATCTTTTTAAATTAACTTTGCTTTATCTTTTCGCCTGCTTTTATTATTTAGCGTAAAAGCAAGCCTCGCGTTATTATCGACTTTTATAAAGTTAATATTAAAATTATTAAAAACGCTTACCCTCTATTTTAATAAGACGAGATTTTTAATATAATATATAAATTTAAAGTCTTTATAGTTGTTAATATAATAAAAGGTTTTTTTTAATAAAAAATCGAGCTAATAAACCGATATAAAATAGCTTATATTATTTTTTATTATAAATATAAGCAATTAATAGTTGCTATAATAAGTTTTAAAATATTCCTCGGTTTTTTTTAACACTATATAAAGCATTTTTTATGCTTATATTTTTAAAATTTTATACTTATCTATATTAACGATATTATTATTTATTTTTATAATATTGAAAATTATTTTATATATTTAAACATAATTTTCGGCATTTTTACTGTTTTAAAATGTATAATATTTTTAGCTAAATGTCATTTTGTGCAACACAGTCTTAAAGCTTTTAAATAATATGTTTTTAAATTTAAATTATTTACTAATAAAAAAAAAATCGAAGCGATTAGACAACTAAATATGCCCTATAATTTAAATAATTTTAAAAAAAGTTTTAGCTTAATAAGCTATTAATAAAACTATATATATTAATATGCTAATATCGCCTAACCATTTTAATAATTTAAAACATTTAAATTTAAAAATTATTTAAAAAAAGCTAACCCGGCCAAGGCACGCTGGGCTAAAAAGTATAGCTTATTTTTTAAAATCTTACTTTTTAAGTCTGATGCAACTAAAGTTATATTTAATAAAGCTTAAAAAAAACATATTAATATAATAGCTAAGCGTAATATTATTTAAAAGTAAGCTAAAAAAGCATAAAAAATATTTAAATAACGCATTTATAATGCAGTCGCTTTTACATTTTTAAATTATATAAAACTTTTTATTTTTTATATCGACTTTAATAAGCTAAAAGCTATTAGAGCAGCTTTATACTAAGTGTAAAAAAATAGCGCCTTATATTTTATACTTTTTTTTTTTTAATATTTTATACTTATTAAAAAACGGTACGGCATTTATAAAATTAAAACCTGCGGTCTTATTTAAATATTTAAAAAACTTACCTAATACCTAGATTATAGCAATATCTATGTTTATACTAATTATAATATTATTGTTTAAGCTTTTTAATTTATTTTACATTAGCTTAAAAGTTTTAGCCGCTTTATATTATAGCGCTTTTTTTTTTCTTGTTATATTTATTGTTTAAAAATAATTTATATACTAAATAAATCTTTTGTAAATATAAACGCTTTATTTTATTTAAATCGAATTATACTTTTTTTTAAGCATAAAACAGTTATATTTTTTATTATTATTAAATAATAAGTGTATAAATAAAAAAATAAAAATAATCGAACTTGCTAAAACTCCGGATTAAAAGCCTAATTATATACCCAGACATATTTTAATGGCATATCGAATAAAGCTTTTAATATTATTGCTATTTTAAATTTATAAAATAAGACCTTATTTATTAATATTTTAAACTAAAAAGATCGTTTATTATAACTAGCGACCGTTTTTAACGCACGCCTACTTTTATTAAAAATAGACATTTTTTTATATAACTTATTTAACGATATATAGCTTTTTAACGATATTTTTTTTTATTATAAAAACACGGCCTTTTTAATAATAAAAAGGACTTATTTAATACCGAAGTTCAATTTAAAAACTTTGACGAAGTTACGGTAGCTTTATTATATATTTTAAATAACTTTAAAAACGAAATTGTCTAGGCGCTTTAAACCGACCGCATTTTTAAAATAATATTTAAACGTTTATAAAATTAATATAAAATAATGAAAAATAATAAAAATAGCTTTGTTATAACTTTATATGCTTTTTAATACGACCTATTTATTTAATTAATATATTTTGTTTAATTAAGTAGCGATCGCTTTATTATATTTAATATAGTGCGTATAAAAATTATATAAATAGTATATAATAATAAAGCCTATATAGGCATTAACTGTATATATAACTATTTTAGGTTTTTTATTTATTTTTTAAATATTAAAAGATATGTTATTAAATATATAAAAGCCTGCCTTTAGTACGATATAATAAAAACGCTTTAAAAGTAACCGTATAAAGATTTTTAGCCTATTAATACTTTAATTATATTTTTGTTAGCTTTTTGTTTAGACTTTATAGTCGCTTTATTAATATCTATTAACGGTAATAATGCTGTGCTAGTTATCGTGTATAAAACGTTTAAATTTATTAAATTTATTTTAAATAAAACTATTTATACTGTAAAAAATTAGGCTACTTTATATATTTTTTATATTTATTTTAATTAAAGCTTTTTAAATGTATTTATTTTTAATATAAACTCTAAGCTGCTTAGCGCTTTATAAACGTTTTTATATAAAACAGCTAATATAAATATATATATTATAGCTTTTTATTATTAGTCTGCTAACGGTTAAATAGAATATATTATATAAGTTTTTTAAATATATATAATCATGCTAATAAGTGTTAAACTAAAAGTTTTTAAATAAAAAAAGCATATTAAGCACGTCGTTTACTATTTTAATACGTTTAACTTTATTATAACCGGTAAATCTTTATATAAACTTTTATATAGTAAAAAGCTTAAGATTTTTCTTTTTATATTGTTAGCAGTTAATAACGATTTTTTCTAAGCTTAATAAATAATATATAAAAAAGCAGCAGATGCTGTCGCTTTTTTTTAAATGCATATAAAGATTTATTACGATATTTATTATATAACGCCGCTAACTATTTAAAAAAATAATATAATTTATATTAAGCTAGCTAAGCTAGGCAAGCTAAAATATTATTTATATAATTAAATAAAATTTAGTTTTGCTAAAGTTAAACTTTTTTTTGTTAAAAAAGCCTTTAGTAACTTTAAATATAAAATTAAGCTTTTGTTATAGCTTAAATAGCGAAAAAATATTTTAATTAAACACCTCGAACTTATAAAAAAAATATTTATTAAAAGCTTTAACTTAAACTAGATAGTTTATAAGTTAATAAGGTAAATAAATAAATTATTAAATATATAATTAATTATATATATACCCGTTTAACGACGGCCGCATATAGCACTTTTATTTAGCTTTGCTATAAAATTAAATAGTTTAGCTATAATAAAAAGATATAAAAGCCGGCCGATATGCTTTAATAAAATGTGTTAAAATTATTCGATGTATATTATAAACACACTAATACAGCGGTATATATTATAATTTTTTATAAAATCGAGAAATTTAGCTTTTTTTTTACCTTATTATCGTTTTAAATATAATATTAAAAGGTTTAACTATAGTTCTAAGCATAATATTAAAAAGTTTTTTAATAATAAATTATATAAACTAAAATTAATAAGTTTTAACGGCTATATTAAAAACTAAAGGCCCTTTTAAACCAGGTGCAAGGAGAGCCTTCGTTTTTAAAGGCTAACTTTAGAACGGCTAGTACAAGCGCTAAACCCGACCAACCGATTTTTATTAACTGCAACTCTAACACACCAGATAGACTGCACTCTGTGTTAACAGGCTAAGCTTAAAGCAGCTAGCGCATAACGTATACCGCCTGGCAAAATCTCCTACCTTCCTAAGTCTGCTATTATAACCGTCTGTCTAAAAAGTCTGCCGTATATATTAATATATTAAAGTTATAAATAATAATAATAAGGTTTTATTTTGCTTAATTAGTACTGATTTATTTTATAACCGCTCTGCTAGCACCTTCCGCGTACTATCCTGCTATAAAGCTAATTTCGGCTATAATATATAGTAAAACAGCATACATAATATCTAATTAAACGGTAGTTTAATTTTAGAATAATGAATTTCATTGGTGCATATAACGTAGGTATAGCCTCGCTACTCCACTATAAATATGCCTTCGTTTTTAACGTAAAAAGGTATAACTGGAATAGAACGAAAGTCTTCCTTACCTTAAAAAATTCTTTCTGCTACAGATTTCATAGTAGGAAAAATTTCCTATTTAGGCCTAGTCATTATTATTTATTTAAAAAAAAAAAATCCGTATTAAAAAAGTAAATACTATAGGTATTTAGGTATAACAGTATATAAATACCAGCGTATTTATACCCTCTGCCCCACTTTATCTGGCCTTTAAGGCCTTTAATTAGCTAAATTATACTTAGCCTTTACTTATTTTTTTATTACTATTATTATAATAGCATTATTAAAGTAAAAAGCAGTTTTCTGCTACCTTTATTGCAATATACTTAGTTAACTATAATACACTTAATTAACTATAATATACCTAATTAACTGCAATATACCTGCTTTACTGTAATATACTAGATTTAATGCTATGCACTAGATTTTATATAATATACTAAATTAACTGCTATATATTAAATTAACAGTTAAATTAGTTATTAAATAGTAAACTAACTAATTAGATTAATTAATAGATTATATAGTAAGAAATTCTATTTGCCTAACCGCTGGTCTACCTAGGTATAAAAATACTTAGGTATAAAGCTACTAGATTAATTAATAAATTATATAGTAAAAGATTTTATTTTTTTAACTGCTGATCTACCTATATATAAAGGTATTTAAATATAAAGCTATTTAAATATAGTTTTTTAGTTTAAACCTTTTTTATATAATAAAATATTAGCAAATATTATAAAAATTATTAGATTATTAGCGTCTGGCCGGACTACCTGCTTTATAAAACTTTTTTATTAATATAGCATTTTTTAAACCTACTTTATAATAAAAACACTTTATATAATAAAATCGCTATAATATAAATATTACCTTTAAAGCTTTAATAAATAACTTTTAAGCTTTAATAGCGTTAACTTTTATTATTTTAAAAAATATATAAAATATTTTAATATATTTTAAAAAACGCTTTAAAGCTAAAAGCTATACTAGCATGTTTTAAAAAACGCTTTAAAGCTAAAAGCTATACTAGCTTAAACTAGTTATAAAGTCCGCCGTTTTGGTTTTATATTAATAATAAGCTTAAATAATATAAAAACTATTATATTATAAACTATATAATAGCAAGTAATTATTGCTATTTTAAGTGTAACCGTTGCTATTTTAAATGTTAAATGCACCTTTTAATTTAAAAACTTAAACAGAGTTTTTAGTTATAAATAAAGCATATAAAGCTTTAATGCCCCGGCTAGCAAGTGTTGCTCGCTTTTTATTTTTATTTTTATAGCTATTAAAATTTAAATAATAAAAGATGTTGCTATTATTAATATTAAGGTTTTTATATATTTTAGCTATAATAATTAATCAGGCGCTAATAGCTATACTGCCAGCAATGCTAGCTTTAACGCCTAATTAATTATTATAATATTATTTTAGTCGGCTTTAAAGCAAATTAGCTAATATATTAAACATATAAGTTTATTTTATACCGACTTTTTTTATGCTAGCATTTAAAAGTATAAGTTAATATAATAATTAAATATTAACTATAAAACTAACTATATAAGTTTTTTTAAAAATATAATATTTAGTGGCTATAAAAGCTTATTTTTTATTAAAGGTTTTTTTAGCTTTAAAAATAGCCGGCTTTAGCTTGCTTAAAGTGTTAAAAACGCTGGCCTTTTTTAGCCGGCTATTCTTAAAGCGTAAAGTGCTAAAGATAGTAAAAAAAAAGCTGTTTTAAAAAAATAAAAAATAAAAAAATATAGGTATAAAAAATAAAAAATAAAAAAATATAAAAATAAAATATATAATAAATAAAAAAAAATAAAAAATAAAAAACGGAAAGACGTAGGTATAAAAAATAAAAAATAAAAAAATATAGCTTTTTAACTGCTTAACTATAACTGCTATAAACTGCTGTTATAACATATTAAATAAACTATAATATATTTATTTTATTATAATACACCTACTTATTTTACTATAATACACCTATTTTATAGCGATACACCTACGATATACCTTTTTATTTTATTATAATGTACTTACTTTACTGCGCTATACTAAATTTAATGCTATATATTAAATTTTATATAATATATTAAATTAACTGTTATATATTAAATTAATAGTTAAATTAGTTATTAAATAATAAACTAACTAACTAAATTAATTAATAAATTATATAATAAAAAATTCTATTTTTTTAACCGCTAATTTATTTAAATATAAAAATATTTAAATACAAAGCTACTAAATTAACTAACAGATTATATAATAAAAAATTCTATTTTTTTAACCGCTAATCTATTTAAATATAAAAATACTTAGGTATAAAGCTATTTAAATATAGTTTTTTAATTTAAACCTTTTTTATATAATAAAATATTAGCGAACACTATAAAAGTTATTAAATTACCGGCGTCCAGCTAAAATATTATTAATATTTTTTAAAAGCAAATTATCTGCCTTATAAAACTTTTTTATTAATATAGCATTTTTTAAACTTATTTTATAATAAAAACACTTTAAATAATAAAGTCGCTATAATATAAACATTACTTTTAAAGCTTTAATAAACAACCCTTAAGCTTTAACAGCGCTAATTTTTATTATTTTAAAAAATATATAAAATATTTTAGTATAGCATATATAGCGCTAATTTATAAGCTACCGCTTGCGCTAGCCGTTTTATACTTAGCCTGTTAATGCTAAAAGCACCTTTTTAACGCTTACATTAAACATAGAGCTAAAAAACTAGCAATTATACATATTATAATCTAATACTATAGTTAAAACTAAAAATATTTATTAATACCTACAATTGCCAGTCTTTTATAACCAACGCATTGCCTAGGCAAAAGTAATAAGCCTTTATAATAAAAATAAAAATAATTAAAACTATATATAAATATTAACAAAAAAACAGTTTAAAGCTTTAATTAAATATTAATTTTATTTAATAAACCGGAAATTTATTTAGCTATAATTAATACTTAGTTTAAGCTTTAAACTGTTTTTTTGCTAATATTTATATATAGCTTTAATTATTTTTATTTTTATTATAAAAGCTCGCTACCTTTGCTTAGGCAATATATTAGTTATAAAAAACTAATAATTATAAATATTATAATCCAGTGCCATAGTTAAAGTTATAAAATAAAAAACAGTTTTTTTAAAAGTAAAAGATTTTATCGGGCGGTATAGGCCCGTGCTAGTTGCTTTAGGCTTAGCCTATTAATACTAAAAGCACTTTTTTAACGCTCGCTATAAAATAAAAAGCAGTTACTTTAAAAATAAAAAAAAAAAAAGCTTTTTTTACTTTATAGTATGCTAATAGCAATTTTAAAAAAAAAAGCTTATATAAACTTCGTCAAACTTAGCGCGCAAGCTATTATATTCTAATTATTAGCCATATTATTTAAAAATTAAAAAGTACTTTAGCTATAATTAATAACCTAATTTATATAGCGCTTTTATTAATAATATCGCATTTTTTATAAACTTTTTTAAAATTAGTCAACTTTTAAATATAAGCTATATTAGCACGGTCTTGCCTGCTTTTTTTAATTTAATATCCTACCGCTAACTATTACTTTTTTTTTATAACCGCCTATTTTTTACATAATTATATATATTCTTTTACTAACATAATAATATTTTTTTAATAACTATTTTAGCTATAATATATTTATAATAAAATAGTAAGGCTATATTTACGTTATATGCACTAATAAAATTCATTATTTTAGAATTAAACTACCGTTTAATTAGGTATTATATATGCTATTTTATTATATATTATAGCTAAAATTAGCTTTATACCAGGATAATATATAAAAGGTGCTAACAGAACAGTTATAAAATAAATTAATATTAACTAAATAAAATAAAACCTTATTATTATTATTTATAACTTTAATATATTAATACATACGGTAGACTTTTTAGTTAAATTATAATAGCAAACTTAAAAAAGTAAAAGATTTTGCCAGGCGGTATACATTATATGCTAGCCGCTTTAGGCTTAGCTTATTAATGCTGAGGGCATTTTTTAATGCTCGCTATAAATTAAAAAGCAGTTGCTTTAAAAATAAAAAAAGGAGAAGTTAATGTATAGGCTATTGCATTTTAGTTATTAATTTAATTAAAAATAAAAACAAGCAAAAAAAAATATTTAAATATAAAAGCCATATAATTTAAAAATTAAAAAGTACTCTAGCTATAGTTAATAACCTAACTTATATAGCGCTTTTACTAACAATGTCGCATTTTTTATAAACTTTTTTAAAGTCGACCTTTAATTAATCAGCAATAGTAAAAAAACGCTTAAAAAATCAAAAATAAAAAAATGTTAGTTTAGCACTAAAAATACTACCAGTACTACTTTATACGCTCGATAATAAGGTTTTATAATATATTTATAATAAAATAGCAGGCCTATACCTATGTTATATATACTAATAAAATTTATTATTTTAAAATTAAACTACTGTTTAATTAAATATTATATATGCTGTTTTACTATATATTACAGCTAAAATTAGCTTTATAGCAAGATAGTATATAAAAAGTGCTAATAAAGCGGTTATAATATAAATTAGTACTAACTAAATAAAATAAAACTTTATTATTATTATCTATAACTTTAATATATTAATATATATAGCAGACTTTTTAATTAAATTATAATAGTAAATTTAAAAAAGTAGAAAATTTTACTAAACACTATATATTATACACTAGCTGTTTTAAAATTAGCCTATTAATACAGAGCGCATTTTTTTAATGCTCGCATTAAACGTAGGGCTAAAAAATTAGTAATTATAAATATTGCGGTCTAGTGCTATAGTTAAAGCTATAAAATAAAAAACAGTTATTTTAAAAATAAAAAAAAAAAAAGCTTTCCTGTTTAAAAAAAAGCTTATGCCAACTTTGTTAAACTCGGCGTGCAGGCCATTATATCTTAGTTATTAATTTAATTAAAAATAAAAATAAATAAAAAAAAATATTTAAATATAAAAGCTATATTATTTAAAAATTAGTAAGTACCCCAGCTATAATTAATAACCTAACATTCTGCCGCTAACTATCCTGCCGCCAATTATCACTTTCTTTTTATAACCGCCTATTTTTTACATAATTATATATATTTTTTTATAAATATAATAATATTTTTATCATATAAAGTATACTTATTAAAGTTTTATAGCGGCTATATAATAAATATAGTTAGCAGTTTTTTTATATTTTAAATTTTTATAAAAATTATTAATTAAAAGATATAATAATTTAAAATATTAAGCTAATATAATATTATTATATATATAAAAAGCTATTATATATAAAAAATAAACTATATACTTTATATAATATTAATAAAAATAATGCTAGGTCTAAAAATAACTAAGCCGTAGTTAAAATTTTAGTATAAAAAGTTATTTGCACCTGCACTTTTATATAGACTAATAATGCCTTCTTATTTTACAAATTTAATTAACAGCAATAAAAAAACGCTTAAAAAATTAAAAATAAAAAAATATTAATTTAGCATTAAAAACACTACCAGTACTGGCGCTCGATAATAAAAAAGTCTTATAGCAGTGCTATTATACATTTTAAATCAACTGATATTATAAACAGCTATTTTAAAATTGCTAATAATAAGCTATAAAATCAGTTTTATAGTGGGATAATATATAGAAAGTCTTGGCAAAGCAGTTATAAAATAAATTATAATTTACAGTTTTTATATGCCAAAATAATAACAACTAAGTAAAAATATTATAATAAGCGCTAACTATAAGTTTATATTTAAATAAAAATAAAATTAAAATAATATACCAAAGCTATAACCAGAGATATATAGCAGATAATATATTTTATAGTGCTAAAAGTGCATTATATAGCAAGTACTAGGCCGGACTATATCTTAATTTTACCTACGACTTAAATAAAATAGCAGCTAAAGCTTATAAAAAAAATTTCCTTTATACTTTAATAAAATAAATAGACGTGTTTAATATAATTAAAAATTTAAAAAACTTAACAAAATATATAGATTTTTTATATAAATAAAATAAATCTCCTTTTAAGCTAATAATTAACCTTAATTAATATAGATATATTTCCGCTATATTAATTCTTTTTACTTTTTTATATTTATTAAAATAAAAATAATAAAGCAAATATAGCCATTTTTTTTTTATATAAAGGAATGCTTAAATAATAGCGTCTAAAAATTATAATTAATAAATAAACTTTCGGCCTATAATATCCGCCTTTTTTACATTATTATTATAGTACCTGCTATTGCCTTTTTATTACATAGATTTAATTGGCAACAGTGGAAAAATGCTCAAAAAATCGAAAATAAAGAAATGCTGGTCCAGCGCTAGAAATACTACTAGTACTAGCCTACGCACTCGACAACAAGGTCTTATAATACTAGAGGCCCCTTTAAACCAGGTGTAAGAAAAGCTTTCGTTTTTAAAGGCTAACCCTAAAACGGCTAGTATAAGCGCTAGACCTAACCAACCGATTTTTATTAACTGCAACTCTAACACACCAAATAGACTGCACTTTATATTAACAGGCTAAGCCTAAAGCGGCTAGCGCATAATATACACCGCCTGGCAAAATCTTCTACCTTTTTAAGTCTGCTATTACAACTGTTTGTCTAAAAAGTCTACTATATGTATTAATATATTAAAATTATAAATAATAATAACAAAGTTTTATTTTGCTTAATTAATACTAATTTATTTTATAACCGCTTCGCTAGCACCCTTTGCGTACTATCCTACTATAAAGCTAATTTTAGCTATAATATATAATAAAATAGCATATATAATACCTAATTAAACAGTAGTTTAATTTTAAAATAATAAATTTTATTAGTATATATAATATAAGTATAGCCCCACTACTCCATTATAAATATATTATAAAACTTTATTATCAAGTGCGTAAGCTAGTACTAATAGTGTCTTTAACGCTAGACCAACATCCCTTTATTTTTAATTTTTTAAGCATTTTTCCACTATTGCCAATTAAATTTATACAATAAAAAGGCAATAATAAATATTATAACAACAATATAAAAAAGGCGGGTATTATAAGCCGAAAGTTTATTTATTAATTATAATTTTTAAACATCGTTATTTAAACATTTTTTTATATAAAAAAAAAGCAGCTATATTTATTTTATTATTTTTATTTTAATAAATATAAAAAAATAAAAAAAATTAATATAATAAAAATATATTTATATTAATTAAAATTAATTATTAGCTTAAAAAAAAACTTATTTTATTTATATAAAAAATCTATATATTTTATCGAGTTTTTTAAATTTTTAATTATATTAAATATATTTATCTGCTTTATTAAAGTATAAAGAAAATTTTTTTTATAAGCTTTAGCTGCTATTTTATTTAAATTGCAAGCAAAATTAAAATATAGTCTAGCCTAGTGCTTACTGCGTAATGTGCCTTTAGTACTATAAAATATATTATCTACTGTATATCTCTGGTTATAGCTTTAATATATTATTTCGGTTTTATTTTTATTTAAATATAAACTTATAATTAGCGTCTGCTATAATATTTTTGCTTAGTTATCACTATTTTAATATATAAAAACTGCAGATTATAATTTACTTTATAACCGCTCCGCTAAAACTTTTTATATACTATCTTACTATAAAATTAATTTTATAGCTTATTATTAGTAACTTTAAAATAGCTATTTATAATATTAGTTAATTTAAAATGTATAATAGCACTGCTGTAGGACCTTTTTATTATCGAGCGCTAGTACTAGTAGTGTTTTCAGCGCTAGACTAGCATTTTTTTATTTTTAATTTTTTAAGTATTTTTCTACTGCTACTAATTAAATTTATAAAATAGAAAAGCATTATTAGTCTATATAAAAGTGCAAATGCGAATAACTTCTTACACTAGAATCTTAACTACGACCTGGTCGTCTTTAGATTTAGCATTATTTTTATTAATATTATATAAAGTATATAGTTTATTCTTTATATATAATAGCTTTTTATATATATAATAATATTATATTAGCCTAATACTTTAAATTATTATATTTTCCGACTAGCAATTTTTATAAAAATTTAAAATATAAAAAAACTGCTAACTATATTTGTCGTATAGCCGCTGCAAAACTTTAATAAATATATTTTATATAATAAAAATACCGTTATATCTATAAAAAAACATATATAATTATATAAAAAACAGGCGGTTATAAAAAAAAAATAATAATTGGCGGCAGAATAGTTAGCGGTAAAATATTAAATTATTAACTATAATTAAAATATTTACTAATTTTTAAATAATATAGCTTTTATATTTAAATATTTTTTTTTACTTGTTTTTATTTTTAGTTAAATTAACAACTAGGATACAATAGCCTGCGCGCCGAGTTTAATAAAGTTAGCATAAGCCTTTCTTTAAACAAAAAAGCTTTTTTTTTTCCTACCTTTAAAACAACTGCTTTTTATTTTATAGCTTTAACCATAGCACTAGACCGTAATATTTACAATTACTAGTTTTTTAGCTTTACACTTAATGCAAATGTTAAAAAAGTGCACTTTATATTAATAGGCTAATTTTAAAGCAGCTAGTGCATAATATACAGCGCCTAGCAAAATTTTCTACCTTTTTAAGTCTGCTATTATAATTTAACTAAAAAATCTGCTATATATATTAATATATTAAAGTTATAAATAATAATAATAAAGTCTTATTTTGCTTAATTAATACTAATTTACGTTATAACTGCTCTGCTAGCACCCTTTACATACTATCCTGCTGCAAAGCTAATTTCAGCTATAATATATAATAAAACAGCATATATAATATCCAATTAAACAATAGTTTAATTTTAAAATAATAAATTTTATTAGTGTATATAATATAAATATAGGCCTGCTATTCCACTATAAATATATTATAAAACTTTATTATCGAGCATATAAAGCAGTACTAATAATATCTCCAGCGCTAGACCAGCATCTCTTTATTTTCGATTTTTTAAGCATTTTTTTACTATTGCTAATTAATTAAAGGTCGACTTTAAAAAAGTTCGTAAAAAATACGATATTATTAACAAAGGCGCTATATAAATTAGGTTATTAATTATAGCTAAAATATTTCCTAATTTTTAAATTATATAGCTTTCGTATTTAAATATTTTTTTTTGCTCGTTTTTATTTTTAATTAAATTAATAACTAAAATATAATAACTTATATGCTAACTCTTTTTTTTTTTATTTTTAAAACAACTGCTTTTTAATTTATAGCAAACATTAAAAAATGCCTTTAGCATTAATAAGCTAAGCTTAAAATAGCTAGTGCATAATGTACACCGCCTAGTAAAATCTTCTACCTTTTTAAATCTGCTATTATAATTTAACTAAAAAGTTTACTATATATATTAATATATTAAAATTATAAATAATAATAATAAAGTCTTATTTTGCTTAGTTAGTACTAATTTATTTTATAACCGCTCCGCTAGCACCTTTTATATACTATCCCGGCATAAAGCTAATTTTAGCTATAATATATAATAAAACAGTATATATAATATTTAATTAAACAGTAGTTTAATTTTAAAATAATGAATTTTATTAGTGCATATAATATAAATATAGCCCTATTATTTCACTATAAATATATTATAGCCGAAATAATTATTAAAAAAATACTATTATATTAGTAAAAAAATATATATAATTATATAAAAAATAAGCAGTTATAAAAAAAAAATAATAGTTAGCGGCGGGATATTAAATTAAAAAAAGCAGGCAAAACTGTGCTAATATAGCTTACATTTAAAAGTCGACCAATTTTAAAAAAGTTTATAAAAAATGCGACATTGTTAATAAAAGCGCTATATAAGTTAGGTTATTAATTATAGCTAAAGTACTTTTTAATTTTTAAATAATACGGCTAATAACTAGAATGTAATAGCCTGCGCGCCGAATTTAATAAAATTTATATAAACTTTTTTTTTTAAAATTGCTATTAATATATTATAAAATAAAAAAAGCTTTTTTTTTTTTTATTTTTAAAGCAACTGCTTTTTATTTTATAATAAATATTAAAAAAGTGCCTTTAATATTAATAAGCTAAGCTTAAAATAATTAGTGCAGGCCTACACCGCCTAGCAAAATCTTTTACTTTTAAAAAAACTACCTTTTATTTTATAGCTTTAACTATAGCACTAAACTATAATACCTATAATTATTAGTCTTTTATAACCAACATATTGCCTAGGCAAAAACAGCAAACCTTTATAATAAAAATAAAAATAATTAAAGTTATATATAAATATTAATAAAAAAATAGTTTAAAGCTTAAACTAAATATTAATTATAGCTAAATAAATCTTCGGTTTATTAAATAAAATTAATACTTAATTAAAGCTTTAAACTGTTTTTCTGTTAATATTTATATATAGCTTTAATTATTTTTATTTTTATTATAAAGGCCTGCTACTTTTGCCCAGGCAATACATCGGTTATAAAAAACTAGCAATTATAAATATTAATAAATATTTTTAGCTTTAACTGTAATATTAAATTATAACACATATAATTGCTAGTTTTTTAGCTCTATACTTAATACAAGCGTTAAAAAAGTGCCCTTAGCATTAACAGGCTAAGCATAAAACGGCTAGCACAAGCAATAGCTTATAAATTAATACTATATATGCTATGCTAAAATATTTTATATATTTTTTAAAATAATAAAAGTTAGCGCTATTAAAGCTTAAAAGTTATTTATTAAAGCTTTAAAAATAATGTTTACACTATAGCAACCTTGCTATCTAAAGTGCTTTTACTATAAAATAAGTTTAAAAAATATTATATTAACAAAAAAGTTTTATAAAACAAATAGTCCGCTTTTAAAAAATATTAACAACATTTTAGCCAAACGCTAATAACCTAATAACTTTTATAATATTTACTAATATTTTATTATATAAAAAAAGTTTAAACTAAAAAACTATACCTAAATAGCTTTATACTTAAGTACTTTTATATACAAATAGATCAGCAGTTAAAAAAATAAAATCTTTTATTATACAATCTGTTAGTTAATCTAATAGCTTTATACCTAAGTACCTTTATACCCAGATAAATTAGCGGTTAAAAAAATAAAATCTTTTACTATATAATCTATTAATTAATTTAGTTAGTCAGTTTACTATTTAATAACCAACCTAACTATTAATTTAATATATAATAGTTAACTTAATATATTATATAAAATCTAGCATATAATATTAAATCTAGTACAGCGTAATAAAATAAGTATATTATAATAAAATAAAAAAATATATCGCAGGTATATCGTTATAAAATAGGTGCATCATAATAAAATAAGTAAATATATTATAATAAAATAAATATATTACAGTCTATCTAGTACATTATAGCGGCAGTCTATAGTAATTGCAGTTAAACAGTTAAAAAGCTATGTTTTTTTACTCTCTATCTCTTACGCCCACGTCCTCCTATTCTCTATTTTCTACTTTTTTTTATTTATTATACACTTTATTTTTACGTCTTTCCGTTCTTTATTCTTTATGCCCACGTTTTTTTATTTTTTATCTTTTTAAAACAGCTTTTTTTTTATTATTTTTAGCACTCTGTGTTTTAAAAATGGCCGGCTAAAAAAAGCCAGCGTTTTTAACACCTTAAGCAAGCTAAAGCCAGCTATTTTTAAAGCTAAAAAAACCTTTAATAAAAAATAAGCTTTTATAGCCGCTAAATATTATACTTTTAAAAAAACTTATACAGTTAGTTTTATAGTTAATGCTTAATTATTATATTAATTTATGCTTTTAAATACTAATATAAAAAAAGTTAATATAAAATAAACTTACACATTTAATATATTAGCTAATTTACCTTAAGGCCAACTAAAATAATATTATAATAATTAATTAAGTGCTAAAGCTAACATTGCTGGCAGTATAGCTATTAACGCTTGGTCAATCGTTATAGCTAAAATATATAAAAACCTTAATACTAATAATAATAATATTTTTTATTATTTAGGTTTTAACAGCTATAAAAATAAAAATAAAAAGCAAGCAGCACCTGCTAGCCGGGGCATTAAAGCTTTATATGCTTTATTTATAACTAAAAACCCCGTTTAAATTTTTAAGTTAAAAAGTACATTTAGCACTTAAAATAATAATAATTATATTTAAAATAACAATAGTTACCTACTATTATATAGTTTATAATATAATAGTCTTTATACCGCCTAAGCTTATCGCTAGCATAAAACCAAAACGGCGGACTTTATAACTAGTTTAAGCTAATATAGCTTTTAGCTTTAAAGCGTTTTTTAAAACATGCTAATATAGCTTTTAGCTTTAAAGCATTTTTTAAAACATATTAAAATATTTTATATATTTTTTAAAATAATAAAAGTTAATGCTATTAAAATTTAAAAGTTATTTATTAAAGCTTTAAAAATAATGTTTATATTATAGCGACTTTGCTATATAAGGTGCTTTTATTATAAAATAGGTTTAAAAAATGCTATACCAACAAAAAAGTTTTATAAGGCGGATAGTCCGGCTAAACGCTAATAACTTAATAACCTTTATAATATTTGCTAATATTTTATTATATAAAAAAAGTTTAAATTAAAAAATTATATTTAGGTAGCTTTATACCTAAATACCTTTATATATAAATAGATCAGCAGTTAAAAAAATAAAATCTTTTACTATACAATCTATCAGTCAATCTAGTAGCTTTATACCCAAATACCTTTATACCCAGGTAGACCAGCAGTTAAATAAATAAAATTTTTTATTATACAATCTATTAGTCAATTTAATCAATCAGTTTATTATCTAATAACCAATTTAACTGTCAATTTAATATATAATAGTCAACCTAATATATTATATAAAATTTAGCATATAATATTAAATCTAATATATTGCAGCAAAGCAGGTACATTACAGTTAATTAGGTATATTATAGTTAATTAAATATATTATAGTCAACCAAGTATATTACAATAAAAGCAGTAAAAAACCGCCTTTCACTCCAGCAATGCTGCTATAATAACAGTAATAAAAAAACAAATAAAAACTAAATATAATTCAGCTAATTAAAGGCCCTAAAGGCCAAATAAAGTGGGGCAGAAAGTACAAATATGCTAATACCTATATACTGTTATACCTAAATACTTATAGTATCCACCTTCCTAATACGGATTTTTTTTTCCTAAATAGGTAATAATGACTAAACCTAAATAGAAAATTTTTCCTACCATAAAATCTGCAGCAAAAAAAATTTTTTAAGGTAAAGAAGACCTTCGTTCCACTCCAGTCGTACCTCCTTATGTTAAAAACGAAAGCATTAATTAAAAGGTTATAGTAAAAAAGACTTAGATATATATAGGTCTTGTTTATATAGGTATACGCGGGTATATTTATAAAATAATCTAATATTATTACTTTATACTATAGGTTTTTATATTTAACTATTAAATTTTAAAAAGTATAAAGGTATATTTAATAATATATTTAACGGGCGACCTTACGTACCTGCTTTCGCGTACCTACCTATTTATAACTGCTTTTTTTTTTTTTTTTATAATTTAACACTTATTTATATATAACATATAGCAAATTTTATACTTTTATTATAATTATTTATTTTTTTTTTATTTACTTTTTATTTTTTTTTTATATATATATTTTTTATGCCTATATTAAAAACCAATATATAATTGCCGCAATTATTAAATTACCAGTTTATTTATAATACCTCGCGCTTTAAATTTTTTATTTTTTTAATATTAATATTTTTATTTATTTAATAAATTTTATTAAATTATTTATTTTTTTTTATTCTCTGTTTATATATTTTATAATAGCCGACTACCTAATTTTCGTCTAATATTAGGTCAGCAAGACCTGCAAGCTTTTTTTTAATAATTTCGTACTATATTATTTAACCGCGTTAACGCTAAAACAGATTATTGCTGTGCATAGTTAAAGTTTTATATACGGCCTGGTTATTACTAACAGTTAGTTCGTTATAACTATTGCCGATATTTAAGCAGCGTAAAATAATTTAAACAATATTATGCTTATTTATAGTTTTTTTTATATTATATAGAATATTTCCTTTAATAAAAAAATATATTTATACTATTTTAATTAAAAAAATATTAGCTAATAAACTAAAGCTTATTGTTTTTAAATTAATAGCTAAAAATAGTATTAGTTTTTTTTTAATATGTATAAAATTAATAATAACTATATTAAATTTATAATTAACCGCTGTTTTTTTTTATAAAATAACCTTTTTTTAGTTTTAGCTTATTAAAATTTTTATTTTATTATATACTTATTTTATAATTAAACCGCTTAATATTATAATATTAATCAATGTTTAAGCTTTATTTATAGCTTTTATTTTATCTGTTTAATCGTTAATAAAAATTAATAATTATAATAAATTTATATTAATTTAGTTTACTTTAGTTTTTTTTGCTTTAAATGCAGATATTTTAAATATAAATATTTTAATTATTTTTTTTGCGTTAATAAAGACTTATATTTTTACTGCCACGGTCTGCATTATAAAAATTTTTATTTTATAAAAAGCAAATACTTTAAACTTTTTTATAATATATGCGCTAAAAAAAATACCTATACTTAGGCGTAATGCTATTATATTATAACCTTTTTTTAAAGCTTTTTAAATAATTTTTTTTTTATTAACTTTTAGGTTGATAAAAAAATCGATAAGCATATTATATATAAACCTAATTTTAGTATTTTATTTTGCTTTTTTAAACTAAAAAAAAAAAAATAAAAAAAAGCTTATAAAGCAGCACGTATTAATAAATATAGCAATATTAAATTAGGTTATTAGTTTTTAATTATATTTTATATATTATTTTATAGTTTATAAAAAGCCGATAGTTTGGAAAAAATATTTAGTTAGTCGGACTTTTGCTATATTATTTTATATTAATTTAAATATATTTAAACTTTTAAAACTTTATTTTTTATAAAATATCGAATTAATATTAAAGTAAATAACGCCTGTTTTAGCATTTTTTATTTTGTTTTTAAGCATTCGTTTTAAAAAAAAACGAACTATAAGCATATTATTTTTATAAATACTATTATTAAATATACGGCTATTTTTATTAGTCCGAAAAGTATAAAAATAAAACGCAGATATGTGCGCGCCTGGGCAGCCGACCGCGGATATATTAATTTTGGTATAATTTTAAAATATTATAGCTTTTAATTTTTTTTAACGCTTAATGCTTTTATTTATATAGACGGCATTTATTATACGTTTAGGTATAAAAAAATTAAAAACTTTATTAAAATTTTCGGTTAAAATTTTATTTTAATATTTAATATTATTTATAATATGTTCGCTTAATTTAAAACCTTTTAATTTTTCGAAATTATTATGCCGTTATATAACTATAAAATATATAAAATAGCTAGCCTGTTTAATAAAAAATAAAAAAAAAGAAATTTTAATTTATATGAAAATTTGCTTAAAAATGCGCTAAAAGATATTATTAGTTTTATCGACCGATTAATTGACTATGCCGACATAAAATATAAAAAATAAAAAAAAGCGGAAATCTATTTTAATTATATAAATAAATCGGTCCGACTTTTATATAAAATAGCTTATAATTTTATATATTAAAAAAGATTAGCTAAGCTTATTAGCCGCTATATTATTTTTATAACTGCTATTGTTTATTTTAATTTTAATTGGTATAAATACCTATTAGTATAGCTTATGTTTTTTTTTTTATATATAATATTTTCTAAATTCTACGCCTAAACAATATTTTTAAAATAAAGATTAAAAATATTAAATTTTAGCTGCCCGAACTTTTAAATATTATAATTAAAGTAAAAAAAGCCGTTATAATAATCGTAAAAAAATTATTTTGCGCTATTTATATAAGCCGTAACATTAGTTAAAATAATGTTGTATAATAAAAAGCTTATATTATATAATATTTTAATATAGTTTTTAAAATTGTAAATAAAAATAATAAAATCGCTGTATATATAAACTATATTAATCGATAGTTAGAATATTTTTTTTTATTAATTAGCAAAAATAGTATATATAAAAATTCTGCAACTTAAAAAGCTTATATTAATATTTAAATATAAATATAGTAAAACTTCGGGGTGCTAAAATTATAATTTAAAAAAATAATTAGCTTTTTTTATTATAAGGCTATCTGCATATAAGTTAGTAAAAAATAAAATGCTTTTAATAATATTGTTTTTTTAGTTTATATATTATTATATTTTTATTAAAAATAAAGCTATAGCTTAGCAAAGCTAATTTAAATTAACTTACTTATTGTTATTATTAATAAAAAAATAAATACCGCCGTATATTTATATAAGCTAGCTATTAAAAAATTTATATTTAAATTTTTTATTTTTTTTTATTAATTAATATATAAAAATATTATAATAGCTAAGCTTAAAGCTATTATAAACATAATTAAATTATTTAATTTAATTAATAAAAAATCTTTTTTTTATTTTTTTATTGCAGACTTTTATTTTAAATATAAAAAAAATGTCGATTTATTAAAATTTTTTGCTTTTGCTTACTTAGCAGATAGACTATAAAATAAGACGCTTTAAAAAAGTGTTTATTAGCAACCTAGTAGACAGCAAGCCATTTTATAGCTTTAGAATAAAACTTTGGATATTTAGACCAAACTTAAAGCAGAGGTTATAAATAATGTCGAAAAAAAAATCGACTTTTTTGCCTTTAATTATTTAGCAGCCGAAACTAATAAAAAGCCGACGGTTATTTTTTTTTTAGCATTATTATTAAAAATTTCGACGTTTTTTTTAATGCTTACTTCTGTTTTAATACCGATTAATAAAAAAATTTTTTATTAAACACTTTTAAAACTTTTTACAGGCTTATACTTTATATAAAATATTTAGGCAGCGGCAAAATATTTATTATAAGCACTTTTATAGCAACTTTATATTAAATACTAATTTTTAATAAAAACCTAACTATTTTATTACTAAAAAATAAATTAAAAATAAATAAACTTATACTTTTTATTAATAATAATATTAAAATTTTTTTTTTATAGCTAACCCGGCCTAAACATAAAATAAAGCGTTTTATTAAACTTAAATTTTATAAAGTAAATCTTTTTAAAAATAATACCTATAAAGTAAAAAACGACGTTTTTTTATTAAATAATAACAGATTTAATAATATTTTTTTAAATAAAAAGGCTAATAAAAGTAATAAATAGCTATTAAATAATTTAAAAAAAGGCAATACTTAAAGTTAAATTAACGATACCTAAAGCATATCGGGAGATATTTGGGCGCCCGCCGGTAACGCCGCTTAAAAAGAGTCTAAAATATTAGCTTTATTAGCTTTTTTTTAATTAAGCTTTATTAAAATGTTTTTTTTTTTAAAAAAAGAATTCTATAAAATAATAGCATTTATAATAGCTGCAAATAATAACTAGCTAAAT
Organism: Nemania sp. NC0429; assembly: GCA_022578495.1. Lineage (NCBI taxonomy): Eukaryota > Fungi > Ascomycota > Sordariomycetes > Xylariales > Xylariaceae > Nemania > Nemania sp. NC0429. The sequence goes on along the minus strand of MU392171.1, from coordinate 138,773 downwards.
AATGTTGCCGCTATTTATTTTAAAACATTTATAAAAATAAAGCTTAAAAAAAAATATCGCGTTATATAAGCTTTTATTATCGCTACTGCTACTAAATATATTTACAGAGATTTAAAAAAATTTTATAATATTGCTAATTATATTAATATGTTAGCATTAGAACAGATAATTTATAACTTAATTAATAGCAGACTAAATAATATATAAGCTAAAGCTAAAATTTAAAAATTTTTTAAATTAATTAAATTGGCGATTATTAAGTTTTTTAAACAATATTCCAATAATTAGTTAGTTAAACAGATTAACGCTAATTTATTAATTAAAAATTAAAACCTTGCCTTATAGAAAGTATTTTAATGCAAATTCTATCGATAGCTTTTAAGCTAACTTATTTATCGTTTTTATTAAAAAGCGGATATTATAATTTATATTTTAATAGTTATATTTACTTTAAATAAAGCTGTCGATTTTATAATTATTTAAATTAATAAAAGACTTTATATAATTAAAGCCAGCATGCTTATTATATTTACCCGCTATTTTAAAATAAAAATAAGAATATTTTTTAATAATATAAACTAATTTTAGCTGCTTATTTTTTTAATTAATTTATACTATAGAAAGAATAAAAAAATAAAACTTTTAAACCCGTTTATTTTTTAATTAAAAATATTTTTACTAGCTTATATATAATAAGCTTAAACGATATTTTATTATTTTTTCTGCACTAACTATAAAGCAAAAAATAATATATTATAATTTATATTGCAAACTTTTTATAAAAAATAAATAATTAAACACTATACCAATTATTTAAATTTTATTATTTAGTATATCCGGCAGTTTTTATAAACTATTTCGAACTTTTATATAAGCAGATCTTTGCTATTTATTATTATAAAAAAAAACAATAATAAAAAATCTAATGGCAACAGTGTTATAAATAACTATAATATTAAATATATCCGCGACTTTATTATATTAATTTTCGTTTTAAAGTTTATTTATAAAAACGGTAAACGATTTATAATTACCGTCGTCGCTTTATATAATATGCAAATTATTACTTTTTATTAAAAAATCGCCGAATTTTTAAACGTAAAAGCCATTCGGAACTTAATTAATATTTATATAGTATAAGGTGCTTAAAAATATAAAGCCGACATTATAATAGCCGACTTTGTGCGCACCTATAGACCCGGTTTTATTAAAAAAATTAATATAAAATTTATTATATTTATTTAAGCAAAGTATACGACTATATAAATTAAAAACCTAATTATATAAAGCAAATATTTAAAAAATAATAAATTAATTAAATAGCTTATAAATTTTAAAAATTATTATTTAAGCTAAAAAGCGATTTAATATTTTAAAAAAAAACGCTAAAAAAATAAGTGCAACAAATGTCATTAAATATATAAAAAAAAGCAAAAAAGCTGCGGCAAGATTATATATTTTAGTTATTATAGCTTTTATTACCTTTATAACTATAAAATAGCTGCGTTTTTAACTAATATTATAAATATAACAGTTAAATATAAACTTATTGCTTAAATTAGATTTAATTAAGCTTTATTAACTAAATTTTTTTATACTATATATATTAAAAAAACTTTATTAAAGCTTTATAGTTTTTAACAAATAAAAGTTTTTATGCCATTAGGTCAGGCTAATATAAATATAAACAAGCTATTTTAAAATTAAGCTTATATATAGCAATAAATAAACTAATATAAAGCTAATAATAAAAAATGTTAACGCTAGGCTAAAAAAGACGGCATAAAATATATAGTATTAAAAACCGAATACTTTTTGTTTTATAATATAGCCGAAGTTTTAGCTAACTTTATAAATTTAAAAAAAATTTAATAAAATTTTAAATTTAATATCCGCAAATTATATAAAAATGCTTTTGCTTATATAAAATAAATTATTATAAATTATATTATTAATTATATAATTTTTAAAGCAATAAATATTTAATTTTTTTTTTATTTAATTAGCAAATATTTATTAACGTTCGATTTTATACTTTTATTTTTATTAATGTTAGCTAAATATTATAATATAAATTTAAAATACTTTTAATAAAAATCTATTATAAAAGCTATTATAACTTAAATATTAAAAACATTTTAAATATAATTATATATAAAATTTATAATAAGCCGCCTATAAAATAAGCTAATATACTTATTATTAACGCCGAAAAGTTTATTATAAAGCTTGCAGTAAAAAGTCGAATTACTGCGTTTAACCGCATTATTATAAAAAAAATAGCTAAAAAAAAAGTTATAACTATTATAAAAAATCGCGCTGATAATAACGGATATAAAAACAAAGCTAAAAATAAAAACGATTTTTAAGCTAACTATAATTAAATAAACATAAAGTTAACTAGTACTAATAAACTTTATTAAACTTTTATTAAATTAAAACTTAAAATTAGCAAAAATTATATAAAATTAATAAAAAATTAAAATTAGCATAATAAACAAAAATTAACAGTATAAATTATAAAAATGCGATTACTTTAAAAAAAAGGGAGTTATTAGGTCATATAACCAAAAGTAGACCTTACTATTTTTATACCTATAGCCCAGGCCTCCTCCACCTAGCTTACACTTAGCTTTTAATTCTTTAGTCATAATTTAAAGTTTATACCACTAAGTCGTTTTTTACATAGAACGTGGCTTGTATCGCGCCCTGCGTTCTATGCCTTCATTCAGAGATTAGTCTGGCACCCTTACAACCACATCGGGCGAATAGATTCACTTACCTTTACAACTTCCAAGTGCTTCTATTTTAACTATATTCTATTAAATCTCGGTGAAGTGCTTAAAGAGTAGGTCTCTAGAGTGTGGGACGTATATGGCGTTTCCCGTTTCAATAGGTTTCAAAGCAGCTATAATCATCTTTTGTCTTACAAGGTCTGATGCTTTCCTTCTCCCTACTAAAGAGTATTTGCCTTGTATATTTCTCTATAACTTTGAGAACAACCTGTCACTCTGTAAAACCGGCTGGCACCGCCTTTTCAAGGGCCTCAGATTCATGTAGGGCGAGGGCATTGTCTGGCTTCGAAGTGTCTAACAACCCTTCGCCTTCCTAGGTGTCTTCCAGGCTTCGGCCTTTTGCGACGGGATCACCGGCGAGGGCCCTCTTGACGTACGAGTCACGATACCTCTGCCGTGTAGTAATGATTGGGGTAAACTTGGCTAGAGTACTGCATGATCGTCTATTCTGGTATCAGTCGCCGTAGAAACGTAATAGTGGGTCGGTTATTGCTTCACAAGCGTAGTGAATTCAGACACCCAATTTATTCAATGACCCCTAACAATATACAATGGATTGAGAATTTAACATTAAACCAATTGGTAACATTCAATGCTTACGCTATAGCTGTACGAAATCCCAGCACCCGATCTGACGGAGGAGTGGAGAGATCTAGTGGGAGTGAATGACCAGTGCCTCAAACGATCAAGACTACGAATAGTTAATTGAGAAGGGCATCCAGAAGCCAGTCCTTACTCTACATGGGTTCCCTTCACCAATGAAGTGACTCAACCTGCATTAGGAGATCCCAAGAGTCCAGGACCTGGACGTATCCACGGCAACGTCACACCCAGCTCATCCAATGGCGGTATAAATTCACTGAGGATCTAACATCTAATCCATTGTTACTTCCCAGGTATATAATCATTCACTAATAGTATGATACTCCACATGTATACGATAATCCACTGATAGTATTCATTCAATGAACGAACACCAATTTTACTCTACAAGCGTACGAAATCCCGCAACATGGTTCATTCAATAGTGTATCCTAGTATCGATTGCATCCGCAATCCGGTATTCAATTCATTGTTAGTTACTCTAGGTGTACAATCATTCATCGAGAGCGTTCACCCAGTGAATGATGTTTTTTAAAAATGGCAGAATCTCTGTGGTATTGGTTACTACTTAATACGCTCCTCTCCTTCGACGAATAGTATAATATAACTGAACTCAGAGGAAGCGTGAAGCAACAGAACGAGATAAACACCTATCATCTGTATCATCTTTGCATATTTACTATCTCTGGCATCATTGTCATCTTTACTATCTGCAATCGGTATCATCTTTACCATCTGTATCATTTGTATCATCTGTGTCAGCTGTGTATTACTCAATTCTTGTCGATATGCCACATTACCCGTCGACTGTGTGGAGTTTCGGTATGCCCCTTGGCCCGGGAGGTGGCCACGACAGAAGGATCAACGACGGCCGGGAACCACTGAGGGATACTGCTGGAAACGGGACGGTTCAAAGTCCCAAGGCAAGCCTTAGAAGTCCAACTGATTGATACTATCGGCTAACATTAAGCAGATCATCTGGAAAGCGTATCCTAAATTTGGCGGGCGGGATACCAGTCAAGCGAATCTCGAGGCTGTTGAAAAGATACTACAAGAGCAGGCCCAAAAGTTTGGGGTGTCGCATGTATGGATCACGTAAGTCATCCCAACTGCTATTCAAATACTTTGATTATGATATTCACAATTTCATAGCGCTGGGGCCCATCAAACGAGCAAGGTCGGACGTCCCGTAAATGGCAAACGCCCAACGTCATATGATGATCTTCATGTTACTGTGCGAATGGGTACTGCTGAAGACGTGTGTAATCTTCATGGTCACATTTATATCAAATTTCAAGACAACGACCCGGCCAAAAAGGCTATTCGAATGATGGAAGAAAAAGAGCGAAGCATCGAGGACGGTAAAAGTCCTCAACTATGGGTTTGGGGTAGCTATCCTGCTCATTACCCACGCTCAAATGTCACGTATCCCAAGATACCGTGGGAGATCAAAGAGGGATCTATTCTGGATAAGCAGATTGAGAAAACTGAGCGACCTCGCAAGGAGGCGGCCGAGAAGGCGGCGGATCTGGCGAGCAAGCTGTTCCAGGTGCAAGAGAAGGCGAGAAAGGCGAGGGATGAAGAACGAAAGGCGGCGGAACTGGCGGAAAAGCTCGCGAGGGAGAAATTAGTAAAGAGGCAGATGAAGAATGCGTTCTTCAAGAGCAAGAAGAAATAGCTCGTCGCTTTCGAGGTATTGGGTGGGCTTCGGACTTTACATGGTCGTATGTATTTTTCTACGAGACGATGTTCTGGATGGTACCAATACCTTTGAATATTCTCATGCTAGCTAGCATTAATCACTAACTACTAATTCCCAATGGTCGTTGTTTTCTCTGTCATCTTCATCGCCATATCTAAATTACCGAGTGCCTAGCTGGGATGGTGAATACTTCAAGTATCCGTGACCCGTATTATGTCATGCAGATAAGCGGGAACGCAGGGTGCGGGCCGCTGCATCATAGTCTATATTGTGGAACAGGGCTAACCTGTTTCGTCTCTCCTTGCTCTGGGAAGAAGTGAACATGCGAGGCCAAAGATACGCCCTGGATCCTATATAAGTCACGGGCGCCTCAAGTTTCAACAAGGATGAATAGGAGGCAAGATATGTTTTGATGCTATCAGTCGTAATGGCAAATCACTAAACAGCTGCACCCCCCCCCAAGCATGAAGCTACGCGTCGACCACCGACAATGGCCCCTCATAAGTGGACTCCGCAATCGATCCCCTCAATGCTAATGTAGTATTTCCCACGCCGTGCCTTTTTATAAACTTGCTAGAGAACACGAGTTTCGATATCGCCGACACCTCCGTCTTCCTCAATCAAACAAAGGTAGGAATGTCTCCGCAGTCCACCCATACGCCTCGTTCAACTTTTCACCTATCTCCCGCATTCGACTGCGACTGAGAGTTGATTTCCTATTGGGCTTGTGTGATCGGTAGGCGTTAACTTTCTTCCCTGTGGAATCGGCTTGAAACAAGCCGTTCGCTAGATCATCGATGTTTAAGCGATGTGCACTCCCCTTGGTCGTGTTCGCCGTTATCCCCAGTCGAGCCATGGTTCCCTTAAAGTCGTCCCAACGAACTTCATTGGGAGCGGGAGAGAGCTCAGGATGCGGGAATAGGGCTCTGATGACATCCTTGTGTTTTTTCTTTAGCTTGAGCGGTCTAGTGAGCAGGGGGGGCGGTGGTATGGCCGTGCGTGCACATTCATTTCGGCGGCGATTGTGAGGTCTTTCACCGTCGGTAACTTCATCCGTGTCACTGTGATCGCTATCAGGAGCCGGGCCTCTGTTGCGAGCATTTCCCAAATATGACGCCTCTAGCCTGTAAGTCTCCTCGCAGAAGAGCGGCCGTTGGCGCTCGGTGTCAGGTCGATTCTCAGTCTGGGCACCAAACGGCGCAGATTCTTTAAGAACTGACGCTCGGCCGTGGTCTGTGGTGTCGAATGAGGCTCTTCTTCGTGATTTTCTGGCCGCAGGTGCCTGGTTACCGGTGTTGGGAGGGGGCTCGGAATGACGGCTGCCCCTGAATGACCGCTGATGGGCGTGGTCCTCTTCATCTTGAGTTCTTCTGGCTCGATAGCGTGATGAGCGGAGTCGCAACCTAATGGATTTGAAGAGTCGCAGGAAGAAAGACATGATTGGGAATAATTAAAGCGTAACCTGACGAGCGGATGGAGTTGAATGTGTTCGATGAGTGAAGTCTGGTTAATAAATCCCGATCATTGAAGACTTACACGGTTTATATACACCGAAAGTAGATCTAAGTAATTGTGACGAGCTCATCAAGGGTAAGTTTGGGCAAGGGAACTTCTTTCATGACATTGAGTATTGATGTATCACCCGAGCAGCCCATACTTCTAGTCATGAGAACCATCTCTGCATTTCTATTGGATAGAGGAACGCTAACGCATAGAGACACGGAAATAGAATGTTGCAGAATGTCTGCTGATACAACGACGGCCTCACAGCGGACAAAGAGGGCGCTCCACCAGGAAGCCGCGTTGGCAACATTTATGACTCAATGATCGCGATCTTGGACACCTAATGGGCCGAATATTTCTTGGATATTGAGCCGACTGGAAGACAGTGTTGGTCTATGATGGGGTATTCCTTTGTGGGAGGGAGATATTGAGAATACAAGGTATTAGAGACTTAACTAAGGGGCAAAATCAGACTCAGGGGTAGTGCGAAGAATATACGCAACAGACGGATCGGGAAGCGTCTGTTCGTGTTGAAGCCATCAATAAACCTTATTGCCCCTATTCGGGTAATTTCGGTGCATTAGACTACCATCTTCTGCTTTTGTTGCACCCGCGCTCATGACGGCTTGTACTCCCGGGATGATATCCGGGGGTTCTCCACATTTACGGACGCCGTCTTGATTGCGACACGGAGGATCACGGCACATGACACCATAGATAACAAGGCTATAAACTCGAGAAGATAGCAGAGCAAGCCGGGCACAGGCAAGTTAGCATCGTATCTACTAGTTCCGGCGAGAACACTGCAGAAAGCACTAGCTACTCGTTTAGCTATTCGTACACACACAAAGCAACATCACCACCCTCCCCACATCGCGATAGGATAGCGCAGCAAATCCCATGCATCGCATTCATACACTGTTTACCTCTAATATAGCTCGTCCATTATTATTTATGTAAGAGATGCCCATATATATAACCCAAATCCCAGATTATTTTCTCCCCATTTTTCTTTCTTCCCAGATCGTTCCCAGATCAACTGGGACGTCACGTCTGTCCAGTCTAGTCGTCCTCGTCTTCCCCGCCGCTCTCGTCATCATCATCTTGCTTGAACACGACCTTCTCGCAAAGGCGCAGACACTGCCTCACCGGTAGCCCCACGACGTTATCCACGCTGCCCTCGACCTTCTCCACGAGCATCATCCCCCCTACGCCCTGCACGCCGTACCCGCCGGCCTTGTCGACGCCCTCGCGCGTCCGCACGTAGGCGTCGATGACGTCGTCCGGCAGCCCGTCGCTCGCCTTGGCGAACGTGACCCGCGTCTCCTCGATGTGCGTGGCGATGGCGTAGCCCGGGAAGCTCGCGTCCAGCTTCGGGGCGACGCAGCAGACGGCCGTCAGCACGCGGTGGGTCCGCGTGTCCCGGAGGTGCCGCAGCATGCGCTTGTGGGCCTGTTCTGACGGCGGCTTCTCGAGGATCACGCCGTCCCGCGTCACGATGACCGTGTCGGCGGCGATGACGAGGTCGGGGTCTTTCAAGCTGGGTTTACTGCTGCCGCTGCCGTGCCCATTCTGCGCGGGGGTGGCGGATGTGGCGGCGGCGGCGGCCTCTCCCGCTCCCGCCTCGCCGTTCTCCGCCGCCCTCTCGGCCGCCTCCGTCGCCTGCTCCGCCTGCTTTATCGCCACCTGATAGACGTCGAGAGCCTTCTGCTGGGCCGTGGCTGACACGTACTCGAAGGCGCCCATCTGGTCCTTGGGGAAGTTCTCGGGTTTCGTCGAGGGTATTACTTCGATATTGGGGACACCCAGCTGTGCGAGCAGGGCTCGACGTCTAGGGGAGGCGGAGGCGAGGATGACGCGATGCGTGCGCATGTATTTCAGGATGGGCAATTCGAGGGCGGCGAGTGGAGGGGGACGCCGCCCTTGTTGAGGTGGTGGCTGCGATTGGCGAATGGGGAGGCCATGCTCTTTCGCGGATGCTGCGTAGGTTGGTGGCGGATCGGACGGGATGTCGTCTGAAGAAAGGGGCGGTGATTTCTCCATGTAGGGCCGGGCCGAATATATGCTTTTTATTGCTGACTGAGAGATAAGCCGTAAGGGGGGTAAGAGGCGTGAGTGGTAAGTAATGGAGGCGGCAGCTGACCAATTGATTTCGTGGATTTCTTGGTCGACCACTAACGCCTGCCTGATGGTGATGGTGTATTGATTTCGGACGATGACGACGGCGAACAAGCACGAGATGAGACAGGTGGTAGCGATGCTAATTGGTCTCAGCTAGCCAAGAGCCGCTGTAGGCCGGCGAGCTAGGTGCCTACTACAGTGGACGGACCGAGATTAGGTAAGTGACGTAGGTACCCAAATAGGTACACTTACTAAGAGGTGGGTACGTGGAGAAATGGTACTCAAGTTAGGTACCTTACACAGCGCATCCTCAACATTGGATGGCAAAAGGTGGAGCAGCTGTCACATGCATCGTCACGACAGAGCTTCAACCTTCCCAAGAGGTGTAGCAGCTGTCACGACCAGACCTTCCTACCTCGATCTGATATCCCTAGATTCTAACCTCGGGGAACCTTAGAGCTGGCTAGTGCTAAACGATGTAGCTCCGAGGACCCGAGGTTAAAGTATTCTCTTCCTTTTGTCGTCGAACACGTCGTTATTCCCTTTTTTTTTCACCATATTCGCAGCACAGCAACAGCTCAGCGCCGCGAGACCCATTACGAACCAATCATAACCGATTCTTATCGCTTCATATATAGCACACGCACATATACATGTCTATGTCTCTTCGAAGACCCTGGACAGAATTAAATTGCGTTCCGATATCCTCTAATTTTGACCCGTAGAGAACACACATGGCCGAGTATGGGCAGGCGCTCTCGCAAGACGGCGATGGCCAAGTGCTTGTGGTCGACGACAAACCACGCTTAACCGAAGAGGAGAAGAAGCAAAATCACATCGCATCAGGTATTTGCTTACTTGCTCTACCTCACACGACACACGGCTAACCTCCCGACGCAGAACAAAAACGACGCGAGGCAATACGAGCTGGCTTCGATCGTCTATGTGATCTTGTTCCCGGTTTAGCTGGCCAAGGAAGATCGGAGGGAATAGTCTTGAAGCGGACAGTTGACTATATAAGAGAGCAACTACGCAAACGCCGCGACCTAATCATTGCGGCTGAGGCGCGAGGCGAGCACGTCTCGGACGAGTTGAAAGAGTAAGTCCAGTCCCCGGCTGAAGACGATTGCGGTTCACATACCTAACTCACGACCTTCTCTAGACCGCTGGCCATTTTGGAAAGATTAGAAGAGAGGGACCGAAAGTGAGTACTGGCCGCCGTCCAGGCTTTTGCTAGACGGAGCTGGGCTGCCAGGCATCATGTCTAACGGGCGGTTTTGTGTAGAAGAGAGCTCTCTAAGGACCAGGACACAAATGACCCGGACACAAATGACCAGGACACAAATGAACGGGACACAAATGGCCAGGACACAAATGAACGGGACACAAATGGCCGGGACACAAACGGAGAAGACGATGGTTAGGGCCTGTACCAGGTACAGCAATACGTCCTGGATGAAAGATGCAATTAATCATGTACAATGTCTTGTTTGGTCGAACTCCGCAGCGCAGGCTCCTAAATACGCCTTGTCCGAAGCTAGAAAAAGCGACTCTATTACTACTTGGGGATCTGGTATACACGAAATCAGTACGGCCTATCACGAGCATGACCAACCACATATTGATCCTCGCCTATTAGAGCTTCAGTGATCGGGCTATGGCCGAGGGGTGGTTATTTGTACACTATTCATAGATACGCATCGACCTGTGCTTTAAGTATGCCGAGTAACTCCGACGGCATAAGTTCTACATTTGGCCTTTTGAATATCCCGTCGTCACCTTTCAATTTGGTCAAGTTACACGAGATGGTCCCAGTGGATAGCTGTCGAACTCCAGCTGTGAGGACGACAGAATAGCCCGCGTCAAATGCTTGGCGGGCCTTGACACCGAGGGGGATAGCTCGGCTATCAATGTCTACTACGATATCGGGTGCTTGACTGATCGGCTTGTCTAGCGAACCTTGCCTACCCGTGAGAACATCCCGAACTCCCCTCGCATGTTCCATGACGGGGTCGGAGTTATTGACTGTGATGATCATGACCTGTCTCGGATTCAGCCAGAACGGCCACTGTCCGTTGTAATGCTCAATCAGGAGCGCCATCAATCGTTCTACCGAGCCCAGAACCGCTCGATGGATCAGGACCGGTGTGGCCGGACCGTAACCTTCTACCCCAGAGGAGTCGGTGGTGGTCTTCCCTCGCTGCTCGGACGCAGGCGCCGCATATTCCAGTTCGAATCGTTTGGGCAGCTGAAAGTCGAGCTGGATAGTTGCCGTTTGATGTTCCTTCCCGTCGGAATCCTGCAAGATGATGTCGATCTTGGGGCCGTAAAAGGCACCGTCTCCTTCATTTATGGTGAAGTCCTGCCCAGATGCGGCCAGGGCCCTCTTCAATGCACCTTCGGCGGTGTCCCATTCTTCTTCCGTCCCTATGAAATCCAGCGCAGGTCGTGTCGACAGGGCAAACCGGTAGGGCCCGAGCCCGAGGGTCGAGTAGACGACGCGCACGAAATCCAGTGTACCTCGTATCTCCTCTTCGATCTGCGAGGGCCTGCAGAAGATGTGTCCGTCGTCTTGGTGGAAACGTCGTAATCGAGTCAGTCCGGTCAAGGCGCCCGAGACCTCGTTTCGGTGGAGGGGGGAGAAGTCGGCGTATCGGATGGGAAGGTCTCGGTAGCTTCGTCGTTTCGATGCGAAGATGAGACAGTGGCCGGGACAGTTCATGGGTTTGAGGCTGTAGTCGCCCTTGTCGTCGACGTCGGTGGATTCACGCCGCGACGACGACGTACTGGTCACGGTGAACATGTCATCGCTGTAGTGGTCCAGATGACCCGATTTCCTCCATAGCGACGTCTTGTACATGGTCGGGGTGATGACTTCGTCGAAGCCATAGCGGGTGTATTGCTGGCGTAGGAAGGAGACGAGACGGTTGAAGACTCTTGCGCCGTTAGGTAGGAGGATGGGGGAGCCGGGGCTGTATAATGACGTGGTGAACAATTCCTGTTCTGTGGCGAGCTGTCTGTGATCCCGACGTGGGGTTGTTGGAGGATTTGCGGTGGCGGTGTTAGTGGGAGTCGTCGTGGGAGCGGGAGTTATCGTGTTCGTGGAGGCATGAGACGAGCAGTTGCGATGTAGGAAGAGCAGATGTGGTCGGAGTGGTCGATTCAGGACATAAGGGCGGATGTAGGTAGCTGCCCTTTTGAAGAGCATCTTGCCAATTGGAGCAATCGACTTGCGACCTGATGATCAAAAAGTCATTCCAGTTCTGATTCGGATACAGGCGAAGTACGAAGTACCTCGGTAACTCTTCAACGGAAAAAGTGGTCCGCTGCATGCTGCCGATGGGGCTTGGATGTGGCTGGTGAGCGTTGGAGAAGGCTGAACCCCTTGGGAACCGTGACAGTGTATCCAAGGTACCTAGGTAGTACTTTACCCCCTGATGTCATCGAATTGGAACAGGACACGCCACGAGCGACGTGCCGGGGTCGCGAACCCATGTGACCAGCTCGGTCTCCTGACCCACATTTCACCTTCCATTAATAATTGGGGGTACCGGACCCTGCGTACCGTCCCCTATCGTTCGTTAGTTCAGGCCTACCGAGCATCCAACCTCACCATCTCACAAAGTTGATGCAGATACAGTACTATCTAGACCTTCTCTACCGATTGTGGCATCGTGCTGAATCCGATCGCAACGATTCGGCTGTTTCTTTTTTCTAGACTGCTCTCTCCGCGCGACTAATAAACTACTATTATATATGCGCATTCGCTGTACCTGCTTGTAACCTGGCCAACAAAGATTCACGTCAACACGATTCACGACGTGGGCGTCTCACCCCTGTATTTGTTTATCGGTCTTCTTCGCTGATCTGTATTTGTCTGATGAGTCATTCGATCGAGAGTTGCCTTTGGACTTGAATTCACACCAAGCATTCTGCCCACTCAATACACTGTCTGCTGCCTACCGACCTGCTTCCCCCAACTTGACTGCGTTTGCCTGGCACCTATATAAGAAGCCGCACGCACTATTCTACCACTAGCCAACCCTATTAGGCACGACGAGGGACATTTTTAAAAGTTTAAAGTGTGGTAGTAATACTGTTCCCAAGTTGGCGCGCAGGATCGCGTCGACTCGTCTCAAAGTCCGCCGTCAGACCAATCAATAATAACGTGACACACCGCGCATAAGCCTCATTCGATAACGAAAATCATGGCGCGCACCAGACGGTCACAGATACCCGTCGAGAGCTCTTGGCGAATGGTAGAAGGCGAAAACGACAGCTTTGACACGACAATCATTCGGGATTCATTCGAGGAGGACTTCGTCATGTCGAGTGGACAGTCTCAGCTCACATCATCGCCGCCATCACAATCCCAGGCATCGCAGGCATCTCAGTCTCAGGCATCGCAAGCATCCCAAGACAGTATTCGGGATTTCGCAGAAAATGCCGACGATGATCAGGTCATCCTACGAGCCCCGTTTCAGCCTTCGCTCTCTTCCGTTCGGCACGCTTCTGTCGACAAAGAACGTACCCCGGTCCCGGAGTTCTTTATGCCCACTGTTGGGGTCAGTAGTCCGCGACACTCTAGCACCCGTTCAACCAGGACCATTCGTCGCATCTCAAATGACACTTCGCAAGTTCGGAGGAGAGCTGCCAGACGGGAATCGACGGACGACAGCAGTCACGAACACTCCACGCCAGCCAAAAATACGCGGCGCAAAGGCCACGCCCCTAGCAACGCTGCACAACAGCAGACCATCTCAGAACGATTCACGAGCTCGGCGCCCGGTTTTCTCTTTGATTGCCTCGCTTGGATTTTATCAGTTGCCGGCATGGCTCTCCGCTTCTCGAAATGGCCCCTGGCTATTTTACTCTCTCTCTACGTGTTTGTCGGGATGGCCACCGTAGGCAAGGACGTCATAACCCAATCCGTTGCGGCATCGTTACGGCCAATCTGCCGGATCCCGGGCGTCTCGCTCCTCAATCTCGAAATATGTCCAGTTAATCCTCTGGCTCCCGTCTCGAAGAGCGAGGCACGGCCCCTAGAGTTTGATGACCTCATGAACGCGCAAGCGCAGTTCGAGCAAGTACTAGAAGCTTCGGCAGAGAGCATCTCATTGCCCATGGAAATGACACAATCGGAATCCTCGGTGCGTGATTTGCGGACTGTGGTGAGATATAGCGATTTACCCGGACGCGAGGAGCTCATGTACGAATTCGACGGCTATATCGAAATCCACCGCCAGATCATAAACGACCTCCAGTCTTTCAATACGCACATCGGCGGTGCCGTCGACAGTGTAGTCGGCATGAACCGCTGGACCTCTCGGTACATCGACTCGGTCGCGATCAGGCGAGAGGCACAGGACAGCTTGATATCGCGAGGTCTCAAGTGGGTGTTGGCTCCAATCCAGCCCACGGCATTTGACGAAGATGGGATACTGGAGAAATATATCGAGCACTCGGCATTCGTTGTGGAAAAGATTGAGCACCTCATCCAGGAGGCACAGGCAATACTGCGCTTGCTTTCGCATGCGGACGAGTATCTCGAGCGGATTCACGAGTATGTCGTTCGTAACGACAACGCGGTGAAGAAGGAGCGCGGCGACGTCCTTTCGGAATTATGGACGCTCCTCGGGATGAATAATAATCGGCTACGAAACCTGTCGGCGAAGCTAGCCCTACTGCGCCGTGTCGACGGACAGCGAAAATCAGCCGTCGTACAGTTGTGGAGCCTCGTGAACGACCTCGGCGACATCCGAACGAAGGTATCTGATTTGCGAGATCGTGTCGCCGCACCCGGGTTGCTGGCAGATACTTCGTCCATCCCACTGAGCGTTCATATCGAGACAATCAATGCTGGCGTGGAAAGGTTGGAAGCAGCGAGGAGTCGCATACGTATTCAGGAGAATGAGAGGATACAGGAGACGTATGCTAGAGGAAAAGAGGTTCCCATGATTGACAGCTAGAACGGTACATTCATGCACGTCATTGATTTTGGATCCATGTTGACAGTTTAGTTGAGACGGGTATTGCACAGGGAACGGCGTCTAGGAGTCGGAGTCCAGGGCGGAAGTACAACTCAATAGATCAATACAGTACATGATCCTATGACCCCCCCATGACTCCTCTTGTGACTCTTTGTATCACCATAACATGCGATAGGGATTCTTTCCGTATGTCCTTGGCAAACTACGTGTACATGAATATCTGGAGGACTTCCACCGCCCTACCATGGCCGTTATCCTATGAATAAATGCTTCTACGCATGGTCCAATTGATTTCTTTCTGTCTTGTCGAGTGGCTTAAGCGCACCATAGAAAGGCATCCTCAACATGGCTGTCGCAAAGTATATACCAACTCGACAAGTCGGTGTGCTTATCGATACTCTTGTGATTGGGGGGATTGCCATTCATCTGGGCCTGATGTTACCCAAATAGCCTATGTATGCACCTACATCCATGCTTATAGAACCCGCATGTTATCCCCCAAGATCGCCGACGGTGAAGTAATGTAAATAAGAATTGCTTGCGAAGGGTGCATCTCCGATTGCCGGTGAGATCCTAGTTAGGTTAGCCAAGAGGTGCCCGACTAAAAACTCGACATGCGGGACATGAGAGGCTCAGGCGGCCTTACCGAGCCATAATACGATAGGGATGTTGCAAGCTGAATATGCAGCAACCGCAGCGAGGGGTGGGATCGTTGGACCTCGGTGCTCATGGTATCCATACATGATTGGTCGGCTGGGTTACATTAACAGCATGGGGGTAGGTATGTTTTCTTGGGCGGTAACCCATGACAGGGGTTTCCCAACTCTCGTCATCAACGCTCGACAGAGGCTCTTGCAAGATGCTCGTTACAGAAGTTCATATCCAAAACGACTATTGATGGCTGTGGGGCTGTATACTTTCCTAAAGGCAAGGAAGCTTGCGAGGTATAAGATTGAATCGCCTAAGCCACCTGAGATCGCTAATTGAGAGGGGATTCGGACCGGATTAATACTCGTTCTAGAAGGGAATAATTCCGCAACTGTATAGACTACCAGTGTCTTGTGATGATGATTGTCCTCAGGCGGGCAAGGGTTGGCGAGAGCTGTCATGGTCCCTCTTTGCTCTAGAGGAGCGGTGAGTTCGGCGATTCCCCTAGCACAACATATCTTTCTTTTTCATCATATTTTGCCACTTGTCGTGATGTTAGCCCAGCCTTTGAGATAAACGAAACGTCCGTTCATGCCAGTTCCTATATCTATACGCTACATTGCCGCCGTCGGTTTGAAATGAAGCGGAGGCATAGATGGCGATAACGGTCATATACTTGTACAACACCTACATGCGGGTGTTGGTGCTTGAACCATTTCATGTCATATCATCCCTGAATTTCATCCAATCAAGCTCATGACATTACATTCCCGCCAATCTTTACTTTCGCGCAAGCCATGGGCCCTCCTTCATCTTCTCCCAGTCCATCACCAGTAACTTCAGATCAAGCCGGGATACGCAACACCACGACAGATCCATCTGGGATTGATCGCCAGACCAAGAAGCGGATGCAGAACCGGGTAGCGCAACGAACATATCGTAAGCTGCGACACATTCGACGTGTGTGCCGCCAAGCTCACGTATTCACAGGTACTCGGATTAAGCAACGGCTTCGTGATCTACAGCAACAGGTTAATACGCTACAGAAAAAAGAAGAAGGGCAACAATATAGCGTCCACCAGCTTGAATTTGGAGCGGACAATAGCGGAAATGAGAGGATAAGCCCCTACGGACCTCATAGCGGCGACCTTACACTCACGCCAGCCCTTGATCATAACAGAGAGCGGTCCAACATGGAAGTACCGTATCAAGAGATTCCCGAGTTGAAGACGACTGAACTGGGCCCATGGCCAAGTCATTCCAGTATTTGGAACCCTCCACTCAGACCGGCGAGCTTTGTGTATAACAACTCGGTCAATATACCAACGAGATCGCTTCCCGGGTTGCCATCAGGGGCTACAATGCAAGCTTCACCGCCGAGGCATCTGCCTATGAGCGTTCCTGGCACTATAGACGGCTTGCAGGCATTTTACAGAGAACCCCAGCGAGATCCGCAGGATTTCGGTCGAGGAGTTGAGGATAACCCGCCGCAGCATATTCCCACTCAGACTAGTAATCCCCTTGGTAAGTGAGGATCACGGATTCCTCATGATTCTTGTAGTCAGTGCCAGGTCACTAACTGTTCCAATCTACAGATGAAAGACTGCAAGCCAGTCACTTCCGAGGCTTTAATCCGCCTCGGTCGTCTGCTTGGGAGCCTAAGCTGGAGCTGAGAGCCATTGCAGATGATTCGATATCAGCGACAGCGGACAGACATCAGACAGCTATGTCTCAGCCGATGTGTTATGAAGATGAAATAATGACGGCGCCCATGACAACTGAGCCGATTCAGTGGCCGGGACATAACTTACCCAGCACACAGACGACGGTAGAGGAACAATTCGAGTACGTTCTCAGCTGTGCGCAGCGCGTGGGATTCGACAGCTTCGATACTATGGCCCTACATTACTACACGCGCAACTTCAACCCGACCTCTGCGTTGGCGTTGGAACAGCGCTTAAGTCGCAACCGACGCCTACCGGAACTTCTCGCCGAGCTCAGGAGACAGTCGATGGCGTGGAATACATGGCAACGCCGCGGCTACGAAGACGAGACACTGAAGGCTGCCGAGGAGATCTGTACAATGGAGTACAACGCGTTTCGCAAGTCCGAGGTAAATAACAGCGAGGGCGAAACCATGAACGAGGCGATATTGGGAGACGTGGTGAGTGAGGATCCCTCGAACAACGGGGACTCATACCCCTCCCCTAATACTCAACAATCCGCGCAGAGTACGAAGTGTATAATGATGCTAACGGGCGAAACTCTACAGTTACCTAGCCTCTGGGCACTCTTGACCGGGTTGGTGTCGAGCAATTCGCAATTATCTCAGAGGCAGACGTCTGAGAGGGTCATCATGGCCATGAGGCTCTTGTGTGGGCTAGAAGGGTCGCAGAATCAATCAGTCACCTCGTCTTCGAGGCAGTCACCTAGGTAGAGGATGGACCTAGATGTATCGCATTCTATAGATACGCAACCATTCGTCATGAGACCGCGTTGTCCTGATTCGACGCTGAAGGTCCCTATGCGCGAACGACACGTCTACCAAGTGAACGCTTTCTGTTACATTTGATTATCGGGAATGAATGGCCACTGGCCGGTCAGGAGGACCGTCTATCCGATTAGTTGTTAGTCAGGTCTACATTCTAGTGCTTATTCCCTGTGACTTTTCAGCTCGGAAGTTATCCGCCACGACGCCGCCAGGGGGGGGATGCGGGAGGACGCTATATTCTAGATTAGCTTGATATACATGTACATGCAGAGGCCGTAGATCTTCCGTAGCTTTTCAGCTCATAATAGGAGATCCCCGTTATCTCCGTCTCCAATTACCTAATTGGCTGCCTCGATTTGATTACCTATTCGCCTCTTCATTGGAAAGCTTTACTTTCCCGACCCACGTTTTGGCAACGACAATCAAGTGGGAGGGAAAGTGAAGCTTGGGTATATATAACGGTGACCCCTAAAACTCAATAAAAGTGGCCTCTTTTTCTATTGGCCTAGACGGACTCTGCAACGATCCCATTGGTCAGAGTCTATTTAAGGCATCAACCACAACGTATTTGCACCCAAAAAGACTGTGTGGCGGGCGTATGGCTTACGTACCACAATAGTGAAGACGGTCACTAAGGGCCGCTATAAGTGAATACGAATACGAGGCTTACATAAGACCGCCGGAGGCAGCGCCGCAGGCAAAGGGGGGTCCCAGGGGGTCTCCCCCTGGAATTGAATACTATGGCAGACAGTAGTGCAGTACTGGAGTTAAATACTACGGCAGACAGTAGTGCAGTATTGGTTGAATACTATGGCAGACAGTAGGTAGTGCAGTATTAGTTGAATACTATGGCAGACAGTAGTGCAGTACTGGAGTTAAATACTACGGCAGACAGTAGGGCAGTACTAGAGTTGAATACTACGGCAGACAGTAGTAAAATTCAAATGCCTTGCATTTGAATTTTCATCGTATCAAATAGTAAGCTCTACTATCTACGGTAAAGCTTTCTATTTTAGGGACAACTTGTTGGCGCTACAAGCAGTTATAATATCACGTGTGGTTACATACGGTAGGTAACTAGACGCGAGTTGCTGATGGCAGAGCCGCGCGTCACGTAAACCAGGGCGCATATTCAACTGTCATACACTACACCCCCCTTGACGACATCTATCTATTGATAAGCCACAACCTCGGTATCTATGCTAGTCGATCGCGTCGACCTCTGGCTACCCCTCTTTGGCGCGAATACCTGCAGCGGGATTCTTCGGGATCTGAGCTTGTTGCCTAAGACGCTGATTACCTTTCGGATGGGATGTGAAACCACGCCTCGCGGCCATCAATAACGTCGAGGGCTTCGTGCACTGTGTGTTATCATGTCCCAACATGTAAGATGTCGCCGAGGTCTCCATCTCCAGCTTTCCCTCTACTGGCATGTTGTGGCTTGTGGCATCCCTCTTTGTTCCCCGTCAGCGCGGTCCGGCCCGTGCTTGCAGGCTATTCAATTCGTCGGTGAGCATGGCTGAAGATCCAAGTGTCCAGTGAGCAAGAAGCACCGATACGAGGGCCTCGTGAGTTGATGTCTGTTTCAAACCCGGTTGCTTCAAGGCTATCACTCCCCACCGCGATACTACGAATCATGCAGGAGAGATGTCTATTATCGTGTGAGAGTATCATTTACGGGCGTTTCAGGAGAATAGACTGAGTAAGATCGCCGAAGAGACTTTGCAGGAGGATGAATACCTAATAGGAGGACACAATGTTCTCAGCTACAACTTCGAGAGCAACCATGACTATGTGACAAAGGGCTAAGCCTACAGTTCAACAGTGAATATCCTTAATCAAGGATCAACAGGCTGGTCATCCCCGCAGTGTCTGTCAACCTATAGAGCATACGTCAATGGTGTCGATTGTTATACCAAGCGAGGCCAAGGAGCTTTGCCAGTATTGGAGAGCATCGCGGTACTCATGGTCTAGCCGTTGAATGTCTTTAGAAGAGTCATATAGCTCCGGTGATGTTGCGACTGGACGCCATGTATTGAGATATGCAAGGCTCGAACTACGAGCTCAGAATCAAGAGGCTACGTACTTGACTACGGAGCGCCTATTCAGAAAAACACCAAGACTTGTCACAAAATACACGCAAAGGTTATCATAAGCAGGATGCATACTCAATCTCGAGACGCGTCTATTTGGAGCGCATGTATTCTATCTCGGCTTCTCCCTAGTTTTAACCGACTTAACGTGTCCCTACGTCGTTCATAGACAACATCCATCTATCCTCAACACACGATGCACTTCATATCCTTTGCTATGGCCATTGGGGCAATACTGGCTGTTTCGGCTATACCTATCAACGAGACAACGACAGACTCGACCTCTACAATGGAGCTGACGAACGCGACATCTACCATGATGGAGGAGGATATGCTTAGCGTGTCAAGCAGCCGAAAGCGGAAGAAAATACCTGTCTCGGAAGTAGAATGTTTCGATCAACAATTATCGCCTAGTGAGACTGAGGAGGCCAAGGAGGATCTCGTCCAATGGACGTCACGAAACAAAGGAGTGCCCCCCAGATCTCAGAGGAAGGGGGTGTCGACGTCAAGAATATCGACCGATGCCGTGGTGTGGATCGTCTGCAACTTGAAGACCATCCAACGAAAGCACATCTCGCTCAGGGAGCTGAACGAGGTAGAGGGCATCCTCAACGAGAAGTGCGCCGGGGGCCAGAACCAAGCCGGCATGGTGTATAGCAAGAAATGGCGCAAGGAATATATCGTCGCCACCCGTCAATGGTACCAGGACAGAATAGCCGGGCGCGACGACAACGGGCGCGACGACAACGAGCACGATGACAACTTTTACGCCTGCAAGCATCACCTAGAAAGGAGAACAAGGAAAGGAGGACGTGCCGATTTCTGTGTTACTGCCTGATTTCTAGCTCACGCTGGTTGTGTCAACCCCCGCGAGGGGCTTGGGTTTTGCTAAATAATACCCCGACGGCATTTCACACAATCAACCAATCAATGGGGTATTGAATGAATCGGCTAGCCCTTGGCAATTGGTGGTTCCCGCCCATCCCTTAGTGGTCTATTTCGACTATATCCTATTGCATCTCTGTGAAGTACCTATCAGTTGGAGTCTGGCCTCCTATCGCCCATATGTACGCCGCGGTTCAACATCATTGGATAAATCATCAAGATTGTCAATCTACCAATCTACCATTCAGCATACAGCGAGGGGGATAAGACATAGCGCTTATTCATCGTTGTTGGGAATATAGAAGAATGGCGTCTGATTTGTTGGGTGTGGCTTTGACGTAGGACTCTCAACGGTCAACAAAGCCCCCCTCTCCGCTCTCTCCGTAATTATTGTAACACGTGCGAATTACAAAAGCTGGGGAGGCGACCGGGAACGGACCGACTCGTAAGCTTTATATTTTGATTCTTATTCGTCAGCGTCGCTAATGACATGCGAACTATGTGACGGTGGACGTATCATTGCTGATGTGATCTGCATATCTAGCTTTCTATAGACGGCCGTTATGTGCACCCCTTGCTATAATTGGTACCGATTCCGTCGCAATAGGGGAGAATGAATTAGAATGGATCTGAAGTCTATCTCCGCATGCAATGCAAGATGAAGAAATCGCCTTCACTCGCAACGTTGCATGTCGCCCGCAGCCTCAGCTTGACCTCCACGACAAGGCTCGGGAACGAATGGCCTGATAACATCATCCACGTATGAAATTGGTAACCGCCACGTTTCTAATGCCTCTTCAATGCCAACGTTCATTCGATCGACGTACTCTTCCCAAGGAGTTGAAGGGGTAACGCGGTCAAAGTCGACATATACGAGTGCTTGAAACTTGCGACCCGAAATTCGCACCCTGTCTTCCTCATCATGCTGCGCCTCATCTCTCTTCGTCGATCGTTCAGATTCAAGATCTAATTCGATCTCGGAAGTAACCGACGACGGATCTTGCACAAGATTTAGATTAGGGGTTTCAGCCCACGTAACCTCCAACATCTCTCGCTCGTACGCAAATCCAACCCCTTCACAAATGTCAAGACACTCTTCATCATCTGGGTGTAGTCGGTACACAAGCCCATAGACGCCTTTCATTGATAAAGCTTCAGGTACCTTGTTTTGGGGCGGGTCGTGGCCATCGCTTACAGCAGTTTCGTCTTCTGAGCCGTTGGGAGCAGTCATTGAGGGATCTGCATGCCGGGGTGATTCTGTGGCATGGGTATTCCGAGAGCCTGATGCTAAGCCCTGGTCCTCGTGTGGCACGATATTCGCATATCCACGCTCGTTGATGATCCACTACGACCTTCATGGTTAGCAGTTATGATATAAGGCGTACTGAGAGCGGGAAAAGCTCAAGAACACTAGAGAATTTGGGAGAATTTGATCCGTTGTTTCATATATCTAGCTAGAATAGGAAGAACATACTGTTGGGGATTACTTACGGACCACCCGGCAAGGTGTGCCAGACCTATCGGCGTTGAACGTGGGCATCGATCCCGCATCTGCGCCGTCGACAGGTTTGAGCCGTAAGCGAAATACAGGCACCCCTTCACCGGCGAATCTATTTCTGTCATGGCTTGCGATGTGCTTGCCCCTGTGGCAATTCGTACTGCAGCGTGATATGACGGATTGGAAAGTCGGCGCAGGAAAGAATGTGTCGTGTTGTGGTATTATGTTGACTATGTCTCTTTGTTCGCCGTTATAAGACTGTCTCAGGTTGAAGTGAGGTGATACACCGCTGTTCGAAGGGATTCCGGCTTGGCGTGTGAGACTTCTGCAGCCCTGTAGATGTGGTATGAATGGTAAAGTTAGGCTCTGACTAAATGAAGAGACGTTGACTGCAGTCTGCCCCGTGTTTATTAGGTTTCCACCTTAGTCACGACCTCCTCATAGTATGTAGGTACCCAGCCATCATAGTACATTATACGAGGTAGCCTACCAGTACTAAGGCCGAGCGACTGTGTTTTTCCCGGTCATAGTCAGTGTAGTATTTGTCTTCCGGCCTGAAAGCTGTACTCGAAAACCTCACTGCGCCATTCTCTACGCCACCTCCAATACAAGAATAAACATCCGCCGACCTAGGGTAGTCAAAGGTTCAGATACAAGACGCGTAACTCAAGATCATTACGGTTAACATTGACGCATCAGATAGAGGTGTAGGTGTAGTGTTTAGATAGGCTAGAATAAAGACTGGTCTCTCGTAGCCCTGTTCCCTGTTCTTTGCGTTGCTGCTCATATTCTCGTAACATCAATAATTGTACATGAATCTCTATAGGTAATAAATCCGAATTCGCCCGTTCCTCCAAAAGTTCCGTCCTGTAATTTTAAGCAGGGTTGGTATAGGCAGTCTCCTTTAATAGCTGATGTTCCGAGTCTAGCTCCTTATTCATGTCATGATGCTTCACAAACAAAGACAGAATAAGCGACACGGACGCTAGGGCAAGTAGAAGATACAAGATGCCGTGGAAAGCGTCGACAAAGGAGTCTAGGAATGCTGTCTTCTCAGGCCCGTCTGGAATAGCGTTTAAGGGACCAGAGAAAGCTGCAGCATTTTTCGCAGTCTCTTCTGCCACATCCTCTGGGAATCCATGCCGTCCGAGAGACTTTAAGAGGACGTTTTCAAATATAGTCCCACCGATAGCCACGCCGAGACACATTCCGAACTGGCGTACGAATGTAAACATGGATACAGCATAGGCTACGATGCTCGTGGAAGCGATGGCCTGTGTGGCGACATTGAGTGATATGATGAGCAGGCCATGACCCACGGATATGGTCAAGAAGAGAAATAGATGCTCAACAAGGCTTCGATGCTGATTGATCAGGAGCAAGACGCCATTAGATAAGATGAGGGAGGCAAAGCCGATCCGTACCGCCCATAAAAATGAGCCAAATCGTGTCATCAACCGCCCCGAGACTATGGCGATGGGTACCACGAGCAATGTTGTTGCCATTATATAAACACCCGTCAAAGTGCTGTTCAGGCCTTTGACGGAGCTCAAGTAAAAAGGGAGGTAGTATAGATGCGAATAAAGCTGAAAGCCACCGACGAGAGTCAACACAAAGACGATAGCGGCCGACGTGTTCTTCCATACCACCAGTCGCATAAACGGTGCCGCCGGGATATAAGCTTCGTAGACGAGCGCGGATATCGTGGCAAGACCACCGAGGAGGATAGGTAGCCAGGTCTGATACGAGCTCCAGCTATATTGAACACCCCCCCATGTCAGCCCGATTAGAAGGGAAGAGACCCCTCCAATAAAGAGGAAGCTCCCGATCCAGTCGACTCGAGTCACCGCGGTGAGTAGGGGCGGCCGGTTTTGCAGTTTCAGATTTCGGAATACGAATGGTATGGACAGAAGGCCGATGGCGCAAAAGGGGTAGTTGATGTAGAAGACCCATTGCCACGCCGCATGCTCAGCGACAGCGCCTCCCGTAATGGGACCGACGACTGTTCCGAGTGCCCAACCGGCAAGGATGATTCCGAGGTACTTGGGCCGCTGGCGGAGGGGGATGATGTCGGACACGATGATATACGATAGCGTGTAGATACCGCCTCCGCCAATTCCCTGGATGGTACGTCCGGCCAGCAGTTCCGTAAAGTTCTTGGCGATGGTAGCAACGATGGTTCCGACCGTGAACATGACGACGGCAAAGAGTAACACCGCACGTCGGCCCACGAGATCGGACACGGCTCCGAGGAAAGGTATGAAGACGGCATTAGCTAGGAGATAAGAGCTACCAGCCCAGAATGTCTCGATTGCTGTTCCATGCAGCTCTTCAACTAATCTCTAGCTTGCTGTTAGCTCATATATACGTCTGAGTAGGAGATGAGCTGTGCCTACTGGTAGCGCGGGCGGTAGAACTGTAGCATCCAGAGCTAGAATGACATTAAGCGCAGCCATGGTCCCAAGGATCAGGAACTCCCGCTTTCCGGCCTTGAATTCATCTTCATTCCCGCGGACCTGAACCACTTCCGGCTCCGGAGGGTATGCGTGTGTTTCTTCCATCAGGTAGGCAGATGAATAACTGGTGATCCTCAGTTTCGACGGCGTGTCGTCATCTTCGACTTCTGCTCGTCTGTATCGGTGCGTGTTGAAGGATATAGGTGCGAAAGACATTCCAAATTGAAGTAGACCATAAGTCAATTATAAGAGGGATACAGCAAGGGTGAGTAGATAAACCTGTGTAACAGTTCGAAAGGGCCATACAGGGATCAATAAGTCCTACGGTCATGTAAGTAATCAATCAATGCCTGGATCGAGCGAATATATATATCCAAACAGACAAGATAGCCACCCTACAGAGTAAGAGACCAAATTACCCAACATCGTACCTCTATAAATAGGTAGTGTATAATGAAGCCATCACCAACATAGCTAGTAAGTAGCCGTAGCGGTAGCCAAGTCACCGATCAGATCCAAAGCAGGCCCATAGCCCTACGTCAATACAGTTTCCAAGCCAGCCCTTCGCAGTGGGTTAGTCGTGACCCAGCTAGTAGGCAGATCTGAAGCAACAACCAACCACCCAGCCTTACCAGAAGCCAATCGCCAAGCCAGAAGCCTGTCATCTCTGGGCCTAACAACCTAGCTAAAGCTGCCAACATGCCAGCCTTCGACCTTGCCGCAAGCTAGCCAGAACCCAACTAGGGCTCCAGAATAATTATACCCAATTCTTTTCGAATAAGTAATCTATATGTTGTTTCTTCTCTATCATTTTCCGCTTTCGGCCTTCGTTTTCGTCCCCTCCAGTCACTGAAGTCCTTCGTATACTACATCTCTTGGTATTCGCGTCGCTTTCTTGGACCTCAAACACACAGTCTGCTCTGAAACAGCTACTTCTTCTATTTCTACAAAAGTCGCTAAGGCGTCGCACGTGGCCAATCGACTCAACGGGTAGTCTATAAACCTTCCGCCAAGCTACCGATCTTTAGCCAAACTATAAGCCTCCTAAAGTCCTACTACGCCACGCACTTTTAAGTAAACTACAAGCGATCTAAGCAGCTCCTTCCGAAGTGTGGAGAGAGAGCTGGTGGGTTTTAATCACAATGCCTCGGCAATATGTGATCATGGACAGACCGTTCGGGTAAGTGTGCCTCTAAGAATCTGCCTACAGTATCTAGGGCCATAAGCTTCCTTCCTGGTAGACTTCCAGAAGCTGGTTCGTAGTATACAGAATCTTGATTCAATAAGCCCATCCCCAGCTCGGCGATACTTGAATCCTTGACGTATCCGCTTTGCCATGAGAGCTGCTAGTCCTATCAAGTTGAAACCCGGCGTTATGTAATAGGGCCTCCATTCTGAGGCTGTAGAATAGGTCTCGTTGCCCACAGCCGAAGCCCAAAGCACCGACATGATAACCAACGTTGATACTCCCAAAATATGTCACATACTCAAAAGTTTTACTAAGCTATTGCTTCGCCGCTAGCTAGTAGACCCCGTAGGGTATTATCTAGGGTGCAAAAGGCTTAGTTTTGAATCCTCCGGCACACATAAGCGCTACCCAGTCAAATAAGGTGTTATCTCCGAGAAAGGATCAAGCAAATAAACCCCCAGGACGAAGCAAAAATAAAGCCCGGTTCTGCCTGGTCATAGTTCAAACGGGCAAATTAGATTCAAGGCCTTTTTTCACAAGAGTTATCAGTTCTTCGCAGGTTGTTTGACCCTGACTGTATGCAATATTTCAAGTCTGTACAAATACGTGCCAGAAGGATATAGCACGGAATGAATACATCTAAAGCTAGAAAAGAGGGTATAAGGCTTGATAGATGGAATAATTAGGTAGTCGTAGGGCCTAGGGAAGTGATTAATTACTGGAACTTTCGAATATCTAAGGGGGGCAGGATTTCGACTACGCCGCCTGCCAACATGAGACCGTACTGTATATGGAAATTGAAAAGTGCCTATAGCAGTATAGTCTTCCTCGGTAGTATAGCACGGAGTGGGGTGGTAACCCACAAAGCTAGCATCGCCAACAAGCGCCATGTGGTAATTAGGTAAGGTGAGTGTCAAGGGCATGTGTTCGCCTCATAAAGGAGCTCGTTCTCTGGTCCTATTAATCTACGCCCTAAAAGTCCTGGCCCTTTTCACATGTCAAGCGGTAAACATCTTACATAAGGTAGTGGTAGTGCTAATGAGATACACAATATCGGTCACGGTCTGCGAAATTACATTATCAGAGATGGTTTCGCCATGCAAGAAGGCTGGAGCCGTGCTGTGGCCGTTTTATTTCGGAGATTCGACTTTGAGCTGTTGATCCTGACTCCGAATTGCAGTACGGGTGTATCAGCCAAGTCTGAACCGTTCACCGACGGACCTGAAGATCTTTGCCCGTCTACGCTGTCGTTGACAGCTTATTACCGCATCGGGACGTGTTTATCCCCGTGGACACGGAGGCCGAGGCCACCGATCAATCTCCACGCAAAGTTCTACACAAAATACTTCGGACCGCACTAATATCGGCCTATTTACCCAACTAGGCTAGTTCATATTTGAAGTCAGCCTTATTTCATCATACGAAGTACCTAGGTAGTGTAAATTCTGCCTTGGTCGACAGTGGATTTAGTGTAGTATATACTCGGTGTCCATAGCAGTGTCCATAGATACCCTGTATTGTAGAAGCTTGGCTCGTTTCTAAATTTATTATGATCTGTTCGAGCCGTAGATATGCCCGGCATATGTCGAGTATTATACCTGACGGATGACGTCTGGGGCCAAGCTGCACGGGACGTAACCAACGACTCTATGAATTCCTGGTAAGCTGAGCCTCTGAGGTACCTAAGTGAGGTATCCCGGCTGCCGTGGCACTGGTAGTAGACCCGCCCGGGACCGCTACCGCTGCGGTCAGGGCACTAGTGCCGAACTAGTGGTAGGGCCCATAGCCCTATGCCCCTCCCACGCCGGGGGAAGACTTCTCTTTGTAGGTCAAGCCTTTGCTAGTCGCCGTTTGATGGAGGCTCCCCCATCTTTTGCCCGTTTTCTGACAACGTCGGCTTTCTCATTCCGCCCCAGTCGGTCTTTGATAACGCACACCGCACACCGCCCCGTACATTCGAGAAGTAAGCTGATCCTACAAATCCCGATCTGGTGCGATACAGCCTCGACAAATATCGACGTGGCGAGAAATCATGCGTCCGTACAGTAGGGTTCAGACGTCCTGCCCGGAGTTCCATCGTCAACTCCTATCATAGCTATGTAAGACGTTCAATCTAAGATCTGGTCGCGGAAGAAACAAGGACTTCCCGGTCACGGCTCGAGCAGGCATTCATGGCAGCCTCGTATGCATCCTAGATGTAGGCCTCGTCCTCGATATTATGACCCCGAGCTCGGGAGGTCTTGCATCTTCGAGGAACTAATTGCTGTTGATCATTTAAGCACTCGAGTTAGGTATCCAAAGCGGAATTCTACTGGCCTATATACGCTACCATTCAGTTAGTAGTAGTTGAGCGCGTGCTTCGGGATTCAAGTAGCACACTCGCTACCATCCTCAGGGATCCAATTGGCGAGATTGCCGCGGCTTATGCTTTCAATGCCTTGGCAACGTAGGAAGCTATCATATGCGGCTATCTTCGCGGCAAAGCCACGAAGTCAAACGAGATGCCGGGGAAATGGAAGCTATTGGTCTCGGCGTGGAAAATATCCAACCCTATTTGGTCAGTAGTGTCGTGATCGTCGACGAAAAGCCCCTTGGCGCCATTCCTCTCTACAGTGACTGCTAGAGATGGTTACGGGCGGCTCTCCGGCTGCTACGTAGCGGTGCCCAAATCTTTTAGTCGCCAATTCTCTTTGATATGGGCGTACAAGCATTGCTCGAGTGCCAAGGCATAAACGGCATGTTGGTGAGGCCGGACCGGACTCTCACAATTTTTACCAGATATTGCATCACTTATCGACGCGAGCCAGTTGGAGCTTACTTAGTGGAATATCATCCAACTACTAGTATCCCCTAGTGTCGCGATTCTAAAGCTGGCAGCGATATATTATTTCTAGGTATAGGATATTTACCCACAGCAGCTGAACCTGGGAGAGCAGCTTTCCAAGCCGAAGATGTTACGTTGCGTCAAAGTATACCGCGCCTGCATTTTATCCCCACGTGTATACTGGTGTCTTCGGTGGTCTTTTCTCTGTTGCGCAAGGACGTCTCTGTTGCGGAAGAACGCTTCGGTCGGGCGGATTCCCGTTTACTGTCCCAGAAACTTGACATTTCCACAAGCCCCTTAGTGTAGGGTTCGAACCCATCTCGTTCGATCTGCCTGCCCTGCTGATATTCTCTACGTAACCTCGAAGATAGGAGAAACCCTGGCCAATGTGCGGAATCAGTTATACCCGGACTGGAGACTTCTGCTTCAGGACATGTACATCACAGTCAAGTGGTTCAACTTCATTGGTGACTAAACGAGGAGGATGGAAGATGTCGAGAACCTCTGGCTGCTGGATTTCAACCCCCGATGCTTGAATTTTAAATTGAAAGGTGCCATTTCAAGCTAATGTCACGATTCTCGCGTCCTCTAACATCCCATGCAAGGCAGATTCCACGTTCTATCCACTCTTCGGGCAGCCGGAAGGCGACGTAGCCCAGTATGCTTCAGGTTCATTTCGCAGCCTAGGCTCCTAGTCGGAACTATTGCAAATGGATCGATCATAGGGTGATCTTGACCCTAGACTCAAAGGGCAATCATTCTTGCAGGAAAGATCCCCCGATCAGTACATCTCGCTCAAAAATCTTCTGCCTGAACTAACACCGTACGCAATTACGGATATTGAGACCCGGTCAAATCACTACTCAGGCCACCAATACTCTACCCTCACCAGTCTTCTACTCGTGATATAAAATGAATAGCTGTATACCGAAAGAGACGAGCTGGCTACTCCGGATTACGCGATTGATTACTCAGCGGCACCCGGTAAGCAGCCCCTGATTTCTTCGTGCTGTTCGCCTTCTTTGCCGGCCTTATCA
Source organism: Nemania sp. NC0429 (assembly GCA_022578495.1). Lineage (NCBI taxonomy): Eukaryota > Fungi > Ascomycota > Sordariomycetes > Xylariales > Xylariaceae > Nemania > Nemania sp. NC0429. The sequence continues at coordinate 108,938 of MU392171.1, read as the reverse complement.
GACAGCGTTGCTAAACAAGTTATGCATCTACCAGCACGTTCCTCAATTCGTTGGTACAATTCCGCTACGGGTTGGGTCTTCCACCGCCGGGTGTGCAGTGACGTGCTGCCTTTCTAAGCCTGCATCGTACCGCTGAGACCGAAGCCACGATGTACTCCCGGCTGGAGGCACAACAACGGACAACAACAACAAAGGCAAATATGCAAATATACGAAGACTACTAATGGCAGAAGACGCATACCTCATCGTGACTTAGTATGCTTTATCACACAAATCGTGCAAGCCTAAACACCGATGCGCTCGTCACCATCGAAGTACGAAACTAGTTGCGTCAACGCCTCACGATTACACTATCTCTACTAAAGATCATTCGAAACGATATTATACTGGCACTGACGAGGTTTAGGGCGAAGTGAGCCCCCGAACTACCCAGATCTGCTAGGAGGCTTTCTAGATTTCAAGAGAGTGGGCGCAATGTGGGCGAATATACACCATCCGCATCTCCTGATGCAAATTTCGGCCGTGATGCGCAAGCACTCTTTTATAAGATGCAATATCACGCCTCCTTGTGTTCATTCCCTAATCGCCTGCGCTCCCTATATACTCATCGACGACGAATGCCGGAGTTCAACTGAAAAGGTGACAATGAAGCAGTGCGTCTTTCCCCCTAAACTGGGTTCGCGAATCCCAGCGAGATATGAAATCTCAGGCATCTCAACGAACCCGCGAAAAGTATAGAGGTCTCCTCGTGATCTATGATTTTTCTGATAAGTTCTCTGTCACAAGGGCTTTTCTAGCCAAATACCCGTACTACAGTCGGCACCTCGCATCTAGGTCGAGATATTGAATGCCAAATAGGAGAAGGATGAGTATGGGAGGGTACATCACTCTAGCGAAACATTTTTCAGTCTCTGTTGCGACCACCATGAGCAAACTAATCTTTTGAACAGTATCAAACAGGCTATTCATGCAAAGGGCTAACTATACGGTTCTCTACTCCTAGTCCCATGGCATATATCCGTCCTCGTCCTCCCTTACAGCCTCCATCACAGAATTTCCAGGCGTTGATGCTTCGCTCGAAACAGGCGACGTGCTCCATGCATAAGCGCCCGCCATATCCTCGACCGTTAGTGATGCCCCTGAAGAGGACCAGGCATCCTCTTGCGTCCATTCGGCGAAGGTACTGAAACATTAGTCGAATGGCATGTCCTGCTCTTCAGGTACCTCAGGAAAGGTTTCTTCTCCCTCAAATCTGGAACATTGTCCGTAGAAGAGGAAACAAGTCGTGCCCCCCATTCCTATCCTTTGCTTGAAGCCCCAACTCTTATTCTCGGGCTGCAATGCCTTGCCACTCAGATCATACAATCGGACCGCAGGCGCATGTTGGTCATCGTCGCGCAAGAACACGCAAGCAATGAGGGTGTATCTCGCACGACCCCGTTCCAGGTTTTGGGGTGACGTATGACGGTCGTTGAAATACTGATCCCGAATCCTGAATGCCTTTACGGTAAATTGGCGAACTTGGTGAAATCCCAGGCTGTTACACGCCGCATCGTACCTTATTCGAATGAATCGGGGAAAGTTGCAACAAGGTATCTGGTACCCGATCACTGGAGCCGATGTTGGTATTAAAAAAGTTTCATCGATGAGCTGTTGTATGTTTTTATTGCCGCGGTACATAAGCATATCGTTACGCCAGCGGTTGTCCCAGTCATCGACAGCTACGATCGATTTAATTTCATCGTTCGCCTTATGCGATAGTAACCGTTTCTTCTGAAACAGGCGCATTCGTGGCAGATTCCAAAAATCCCTCATGCTTCTGTGATGGATAATCTGCGTAAATGAGAGTCCGCGGTGGATTAGATCGTAGTCCCTTTCTAGAGAGTTCATGGCCACAAGGAGGTGAAAGTTGTCGAATCCTATCAGATTAGGCTCCTGGAGAGCTAGATACAGGAAGGGGGGTTGTTTATACCCGTCTCCTAGTGGTGGTATTAAAGTCATCTCGTATGAAAGTAGGCGTCGTAAGACGTTGGTCACGTCGCTCAGTGCGAGGAGGCTCGCCTCTGTGCGAAAGCTCAACTGCCAGACCTGGGTAAAGTCAATGTACGCCGCAGAGAGCCGGTGGCTAAACGTAGCATTGTCGGAATATAGAAATCTCAAGTCCGCATGGTCCCAGTCACGCCGCAGACCTAAACTGTCCAGATCCATGTTAATTGTTGTTAGATCGATGTCTATTGTAGTTGGGTTGATGTTAGTTGTTGTTGGATCAATGTTTATTGTTGTTGGATCGATGTATGTTGTAGTTGGATCCATGTTAGTTGTTGCTGGATCGATGTCTGTTGTAGTTGGATCAATGTTTGTTGTTGTTGGATCCATGTTAGTTGTTGTTGGACTGAAGATTATCAGTACGTTTAATATTGAATCGTAATCGAATGCTGAACGAAGTTGATTGGGAGAGAAGCCAACAATCTTGGACAGAATGAATATACTCGTGCAGACAGTCGTAGTTCGATGTAGATGGTGATCCGAGCAGCGAAAGATTCGAAGAGCGTATACCTCCCTGCCTACTACTTACCCAAGGGGTAGGAAGTGATCGCACGCTCTTCCCTCTCGGATAGCATCTGGATGAGCACTTACTCAAAGCATATCCAAATCATGATAAGTGCAGGTTCCCATGGGCCATACGGCATGAACGATAGACCCGAGACGTCAAGCTTCGCTCAGGTTCGAACGAGCCATCCATCGCCCACTCAACAGTGTGCGGTCACCTTTTCAACACCGCCGTCAGTCACCTGCCTACTATCGTGATGTCAACATAAACAATCCCCAGGAACGAGCATAGTCATAGCCTGGGTCTCTTCTTGCCATCATCTCGATATCAGTGCCTACCTCCCCTGTGACCACCACTAACAACAGCTACACGAGGGAACTACCGAGGCATATTGTCATCTCACACAGCTATACCGTAGGCATGGTTTCCAAGGCGAGATTCCACGTGTAGCTCAAGCGCCAACTACTTCCCCAGCCCAACACAGCAACCTCACGAACAGCATTTCCTCGATACCTCGATATCCCCCCCGCAACTATCGCGATATCGACACATTCAGCCTCAACCTGACCATCAGGGTTAACCGCCTCTCACCGCCCGAGTTCGGAGCTTTCGATTGATCGAATCAGGGGTAAATACATCTTAGTCGTGTCGTAGGCTAGGCCATTTTCCGGGATTAGCTTCGAGAACTTTTGAGCTAGTCAATCGATAGCTCGCATCCTGGTGAGGAGCTAGACCTGTCATACACATGGCAAACGCGCTCTGACCCCCCATCCTCAGGCGCTACACTACACCACAAGCTACAGGCTACAGGCACTACTCCTCCCCCTAATATAAGCAGTAGTAGCAGCAGGCAGACCAAAGGTAAAAGTGCCTAAAGGTTAGATTAGATAGATTGAGCTGGAGTTTTCCCGGCTATATTCATCCCGAGTATCGACGTGACATTGAGCACGACGCGTGTGGGCTGCAGATATATTGTCTTCCGTCGACAGACAGGAGAGAAATCAACCGGTCGATTCGGAAGATTCGAGGGTTTCGGTCGACGGAAAAAATTGTCACACTCTGTCGGTCGCGTGAGGTTTTCGAACTTCGAAGAGATCGCGGATATGGAGGCATATATATGCGAAAGAACGTCAAGACAAGAGAACGCACACCGAGGATCTTACGTGTTCGACGCGAAAAGAGACCAGAAAACAAGACAATTTACCCCAGATCCAACCCGTACGCTCGGTACCTACTGGCAGCCTACCGAGAATAGCCGGATCACTAAAGCAAAATACCCGGCGTGGTGGCTTAACCGGAGCAGCGGGGAGGACTAAAGGAATCACATGGTTCGTCCACCGCAGAGCCCACCGCAGAGTCCACCGCCTCGGTTTTCTCGGACACGAGAGGTTTTCTGCCATCTGGGGAGGTAATCTGGGGGAGAGGGTGAGGGACGGAGCCATTCCCGTTTCGTTGTCCGGGGTTCTTGGCGGGGAAGATCACTAAGGACGGTTTCTGCGAAGATCTTCGGGCGCCTCGTTTCCGAAAACCGAGGCGCAGAGCGATTCGATCCGGCATATTCCCTGCAGCTACTCTACTCTATTCTATTCCATGGAATGGAGTTGGGGGTAGGCAGGCAATGGGCAGCGGACGTGGGGAAAACAAGAACGAGACCCTCTCTCTCCGCATAGCTGACCATGCTACTTGGTACGTGAGTGTAGGTATATAGGAGAGGCGAGACGTCACGGGCTGGCCACTTGTCGGAAGGATTTGTGCATCATCGACTAGAAGTTGTCTGAATCACACACCATGGCGCCGTCGTCCACAGCCGTCGCAGGGCTTCTGTCCCTGTCCCTAGCCTTCCTGCCCTCGGTATCAGCAGGATGCGTACCCAGGCAGCCATCGTGCGCGAAGGTGCCCGCGGCCGGGAAATATCCGACGTGGCAGCAGCTCCCGCTGCAGACGACGATGCCGGACCCTTTCTTGCCGCTCGCGTACACGACGACGGACAACGCCGGGAACTCGACGACTTTCGCGCAGGATGTCATGAACGGCAAGGCCAAGGGTCGGATCCAGACGCCTGATGAATGGTATACTTGTCGTCAGCCTGAGATCATCCAGATGCTCCAGGAGTACCAGTGCGTGCCACCCATTCCACAACGCTCCCTCGCCTTGTTATTCGAGGCCGGCCGAGTTTCCGAGTTTCTAACGGACGTTGTTGCAGGTACGGTTATTACCCCGATCACAGCCTCGAGACGGTCAAGGCCACGCGTAGCGGAAACACCGTCAACATCGAGGTGACGGCGGGCGGGAAGACGGGCAAGTTCAGCGCGACGCTGGCGTTGCCGGCGGGCGCCTCGAGCGCCAAGCCCGCTCCCGTCGTCATCAACATCGGCGGCATGACCAACCAGCCGTACCTCCAGGCCGGCATCGCCATCGTCGGCTTCGACTACACCAAGGTCGCCTCCGACAGCAATGCTCATACTGGCGCCTTCTGGGATATCTACAAGGGGCGAGATATCGGTGAGTTTTTTTTCTATCGTTCAGTTCCAGAGCCTATTTGCCACAACTGGCTATTGAATGCCAGTGAAAGAACGAAACTGACCCACATTGCCTTCACAGGTGCCCTGTTGGCCTGGGCCTGGGGCTTCCACCGCACGCTCGACGCGCTGAACGCCACGGTGCCGGAGATCGACCCCAAGCGCGTGGGCGTGACGGGCTGCTCGCGGCTGGGCAAGGGCGCGCTGGCGGCCGGTCTCCTCGACAAGCGCATCACGCTGACGATGCCCATGTCCTCGGGCGTCCAGGGCCTCGGCCCCTACCGGTACCACGCGCTCAGCGGGCAGGACGAGACGCTCGAGAACTCCAAGGCCGGCGCCCCCTGGTGGAGCGACAACACGCTCGGCACCTTCGTCAACCACTCCGAGAACCTGCCCTACGACGGCCACACCATCGCCGCCGCCCTCGCGCCCCGCGCCCTCGTCATCGACCAGGGCACCGGCGACCCGTACACCAACAGCAAGGCCACAGCCGTCATCGTGTTCCCGGCCGCCAAGGTCGTCTACGACTTCTTGGGCGCTGGGGACAAGATTGCCATGTCGGTGCGTACTGGCGGGCATTGCGATATGAGCGGATTGTAAGTTTGCCCCTGACTTTTCAACACCCCCCCCTTTTTTCCTACCGCCATCCCCCTCGAGTGGCACCCGACAAGTTAGAGTAGCCAATAGAAGCTGACAAACATGTCCCATAACAGCAACAGCGTTCTCCCTTTCGTAACCCACATCCTTCAGGGCACCACCTTGACAAAGAACTACACCGACCTGGGCAGCTACGGCTCTCCCATGTCGACGGCCTACCCGTGGGCGACGGCCGTGCCGAAGGCGAACCTGAATTAGCTGCACGCGCAGACGAGGAGAGAAGGGACGTACTGAAAAATATTGGATATTAGAACAACGAAAAAGTCGTGATACAAAGACAATCTAGGCTCCTGTTCCATCATATGTTCCATCATGCATGACACCTTAGACGCCGATACGATGCTAGAACCTACAGAATCCCGTATCTAAGTGAACCCCCTATAATGTCGCAGCCAACATCTATGAGCAGGTATGAGCAACTATGTATACCCAGGCAAGTCGGATTTCCCCAAAGTGAAAATGAAAAACATCTCTTCTACGCGAAAGCACCCACGAGCGCCATAAGTGTGGCACCAGCAAATACCGCGAGACCCGCGTTCCTCCTCTTCTTCCCTTTCAGTGTCTTGTAGCTCTTCTCAGTAAGGAAGTCCTCGGCTAGGAGCTGGACTAAGCCGGCGAAGAGTAGAAGACCGCTCGAAACGGCGTTCATGAAACCCACCATCAGAAGTCCAGTCTGACTCTTCGGGTCGTAGAGAGTATGTACACCTAGTCCGATGGCCTGTCCCAAGGGGGTCGTAATTCCATAAGCCAAGACCATGAGCCACGGACGAATCGACGAGCGGGGGAATTGCAGTGCCGCGATCCGTGCACCGAGGGCCAGACCCTCAAAAGTCTGGTGGAAGGCTATGGCGATTAAGAAGACGACGAATGGCGGACCCGTGGCGACTGATACGGCCATGCCGATGAAGATGCTATGAAACAGAATACCAGCTTCGAGAAGCATACATTGTAGCATCCGTTTTCTTTGTTCCTCAGGCGTTAGGGGTTCCTGGGTTATACCACTCTCCGAGATCCGGGCTTGGTGGCCGTGGTGAGTGAGAGGCCGTGTGTGCCCGTTCGTAGCAGGATCCAGCTCGTTCAAATTGAGTTCTAAATCTTCATATGTGTCGCTCTCGCTCTCGTCGTCATCTTCATCGTCGTCATCGTCGTCTTTATGCATGTCCTTATTCGGGACAAACAGCTTCTTTCCATTCGTCTGCAGCGGCACCGTCGTGGGGGTTGTTTCAGGCAAAGGGGACACGTCCGCCATCAGGCCGCGACTTGCGCCCACATCATGCATGGCGATATCTGCCGGTCGGTGGTTTGTTACCCTCTTCGCAGCGAAACCGCCGTTTGTCTGAGACTTGAGAAGTTCCCCATCCTCGGATTCTCCATCTTCTGAATCCCAACCATGATTATGTGCGTGTGAATGGCCGGCACCTCTTGTTGTTAAGTAAGATTCGAGAGCGACTACGGTCAGAGCGGATACCATGGCGACGAGGCCCGCTGTCGGTTGGTATCTCGAAGTGAAGAAGTCGGGTAGACATGGATCGGTAAGTGATATGAAGGCAGTCGGGAGGAGGTGGACGAAGGCCGTGGCGATCAAGACTCCGGTACCGAAATGTTGGCTTAGGAAGATGACCATGTTCGCGCGACGACTGCCCTTCGACGTGTGGCGGGAGAAGAGGGGAAAGCCGCAGGCTGATGAAAGAAGATTGATTGGTTAGCCTAGTGAAGCACGTAATTTCGAGGTATAGGCTTCAAGGTTGGGACTTGACGGCCTCGAGACATACCAAGCGTGCTCAGAGTGAGGATGAGGAGGAGTGCGAAGACGTGGAGTGGTGTATCGTATGAGCCTCTATCGCCGGATCCGCAGGCGGGTTTGCCGGAGGCGCCATTCTCGGCCTGTCTCCGAGCCAGCTCGGCGCGCAGCAAGTCACTCGGGATCGACGACCAGGAGGCATCTGTTCGAACGCGATGAGCTTGGACGTCTTCATCAGCTGTCAAGGCGAACCTCTTCAACGCTCACCGTTTGGAAGTATAGATGAATCCATGGTGGTGGATGGGGGGTCGACTAGACTAAGACCATGCGCAATATAAGAGGGGAGAAAGCGACATCACATCAATCTTTCACGACCTCGTAGTTCGGCACAGACCTAGACGTCGAATGGTTTGCATTCAGTCTGGAGATGGAGAAGGCAGGGCGGGCAACTTTTGGGGGTTGAAGGTTGTTGAGTGAAGGATGCAGGCGGGTTGTCAGAGTGAGGTACGTTCATATGCAGGATACACTGAAGTACACTACGTGCCATGCCTATTTCGGTATAGTAAGTGGAGAAGGCACTCACTGATTTGGAACCCACACCAAGCCAGTTGCGGCTAGATCGGTACTTGGCGAGCGGGTACAGTAATGAGGTTCAAATATATGAGTCGTGAGCTTCTATCCTCGCCATCGACAGTTGACTGACTGGATTGCCGATACATCGCGTCTGCATAATGTAGTTCGATTGACCACATGCTGAAGGCTTCTTTAATCTATCAATCCCCAGCACGAGAGCTCGGATTGGCTGACGTATGACTGCAGATTGTACATAAGCAACCGATTATGCATGCAAGGTACCTAGATGCACGCCAAGAGAGGTACGAATAAGGAGACGAAACGACGAGATTCACACAATGGCTTGGCAGGGCATGGCTAAATTCTTGTCTATAAGAATTACCTATCCCGGCTTCTGGCCTCTCATTTTCATGCTCATGCGATGATGAGGAGCTATGCCTCTAAATGAAGCTTAAATGAAGCTCTCGCAATGTCAACACAATCGTCATAGAATTACCGAATCGACCATTCATTCACTCTCCTGCGCAGAGACAATCCACCATGCCCATCACCCTCGTCGATGGAAGCCCATCACGCCACGGAATATTTCCCGGCCCTCTTCCAGTTTCTTCACCCGATCCGCCAGAAACAGTCTCTGTCGCGCAGTGGCACTCGGCTCGGACACGATGGCCTCGATCTTGTCCTGCGCGAGACTGAAGACTTTCAACGGCGACAGGATCTCGTCCAAGCCCCTGACGACATGTCGCTCGATGACTTGTGCCGTCACGTTAGCCAGAAATGTCTTCTGTTGCACCTAGCCGGTGTTAGACAAGACAATGTATGTAAGTAGGTACGGCGCTTGATTCTTACCTTGTAGATGGACAGCAGGGAATCCAGCGCTTCCTCGCAGCTGAATTTATCCATGTCTTCGGTTGTCTTGAGATGCAGCGAAGAAATGACCGTGTCGATGGTGACATACACGTCTTCGCTCCGGTAGTGATCGCCCATGCTACACCTTTTCGGTCCAGTGTCAGCCACTCTGCGAGTCAATCTTTTCTGCAAGCGACCCTTGAGCCTTTCTTGCCGTCTTTTCTGCACATTGTCTGTGTAGTAATGGTTGTAGTTGATTGGGAAGTCCTTGTTGTCTTGAACCAGCTTCCGGAGCTCACCGAAAGCCGCCTCGCGACGCTTGTTCAAGTCGTCCACAATCATCGCAGACCTACGAGCAGTCGTTTGTTAGCCGGCGAACCCATGAGCGGGCGGAACTACTGCATACCAGAGTCGTGATTTGACGTCCTGCGGCGCCATGTGTGTCAATACATCATCCAGGAATCTCAGACAGAGAGCACAGACGACTTCAACATGGTCGCTAGCCAGCTTCTCCCACGGCTCGGATTGCTCCCAGAAAAGCTCGGCGATGAGATTGGGATTGAAGCTTCCGAGGAGTTCATTACCCCTGGAACGAAGAAGCATTTTTTGAACCCACTCCATGGCATTGGTCTTTGACAAAAAACTCGGTACGTGCAACTTGGCAGCTTCATCGCCATCATTGCCATCATCATCGTCATCATCATTGTCGTCGTCATCGTTACCCTCCCCAGCACTCATCGAAATGGCGTACTTATGACCCCTCGTCCGGAGGGCCTCCTCGAATTTGGCATTGGCGTACTGTAAAGCAGCTCGAAGACGAGAAAAACATTCTCGGGAATCCAGTGAGAACGGTTTGTCCGTATCACATTTGAAGTAGCTGCCTTCATAGTTGCCCTGAAGGGCCGCTTTGCAAATGTTGTGGCAGTTCATGCTTAGCTGGGCGAGGTATGTACGACACTCTTCCGCCGTGGAGCGCGATGTTCCTAGCAGAGCTAGCTCTTTCTTGTTTGCCGCGAGGGTAGTTTCGAGCTCGTCGTTGAGATGCGGCAGTTCGACCTTGATATGCTCGAACAGAAGGTGACTCAGTCGCAGTCGAAGAGTATCAATGCCAACGTTCTCCCTGGGTAAGGTGTTGAAGACGGAGCCCTGAAAGAACTCCATCTCGGAACTGTTTCGCTCCTGGATGCTAAATTCGCGTTCTTCGAATTTCCGATTCTTGACCACATGCCAGCCGAGCTTGAAGAATACGTCTTCGTTCTTGGCAAGCTCTAGGAAATTTGCCTCGGAGCCTGAGCCTACCGGCAATCTATCAAGCTTGGTGATGACGCCCAGGGTGCGTTCTCCCTTCGGATCGAATTTCCGGACCTTCTGCAGGATTGGCTGGTTTGCTGCGTCATTCGTCGCGGCAATCACGGCAAGACAGATAGTGCGCGACTGAGAAATGTAGTGATCGGTAATTCCCGCGACGACGTGTACATCCGCATCGGAGACTCCCTTCGTCGAAGCTTGGATGAGGCCTGGGATGTCCACCAGCGTGACTTGGGGTCTGTTGGGGCCTTCAATCTCAATGCTGAGCACATCTCTAGCAAATGCTTTGCCAGGCGTCTGCTCAGCATTGGAGATTCCCATCACCTTCTTGGCAGCTTCCATGATGACAGGGAGATCCTTGAAATCGGTGATAGTCTCGGAAAAGCCCTTGATGGCATCTTGCTCTTTCGAAGGTCTAGTGTTGTCGGGGATCACCTTCACCGTCAATCTGTCGACTGGCTCGCGGCGTAGGCTGATCTCTGTTGCGAATCGAGTGCATAGATTGTCATTGCGCGGAAATGGGATCTCAGTCAAGGCTTCTAGGACTGAGCTCTTCCCTGCCGATTGATCTCCGCAGACGACGATCTGGGGCAAAGAGAGAACGCTCTCGAGGCCGCACTTCCGAATTTGGGTTACCGTGTCCAGAATTCGCCGTTGCTCGTCCGTCTGCAGCTCCTCTAGGGGTGTGTTGTTCGCCATCTCGATTGTGGAAAATGACTGCCGAAAATGAGGTGTGAGTAAGGTAAGTATCAATGGGGGACTGGCTGGTTGGGCTATGAAAATTTCTCGTTGTTTGCTTGATATCTCTCGCTTCTCACGTGACTAGGAGTGCGAGAAGCAGTTGAGGAAGGAGCAGGTTGCAAATTTCGCCAGAATCTGACGACTTTAAATCCCCAGTGCAGTCCAAACATCATTCTACCTCCAGTCTTTCATCAACACTCTGAGACCTCCAGCCATTGACTCCCCTTTATCGTTCACACCATAGGCCTTCATCTTGGTTGTTCGAGATAATAGAAAACCCAGCGACTTGATTGCTGTCTACTGTCAAAGATATGATGCAGCTTGCTTTTGAGCCTGTCGCAGGTTTCATCGAACTCTTTCACCACCGCCGACTTAGTATGCCGATGGAGTGAGACGTGCTTGACTCACAGGCTCCTGAACCTGTTTTTGAAGATTCATACTCATAAAGACCTCTTGTTAGCCCAAGTGACCTATACTGGAAGTCTGGAACATAGGAATATGCATCCACCTTGCGGGCAACATGTGGCAGATACGACGACCGAAACATCAGGCACCCGAGCAATTTCGCCGCTGGCTGTGGCGAGTCCGCCAGCGAAGGACCTTGGAGACACCTAAGCAGTGGCTGTCCGTCGATGAGTGACAGAGCCCCAGACATGGACTCTTTCTGATTCTCGTGGTGGTCAATGGCATTTTTCTGCTGGCTGGCTTGGTAGTGGGCATACCAGCCTCTACCCCTTGCTCGCGATTGCATACTTTAGTTGTGAGTCTTAGTTGCTTTAAGATGGCAATCCACAAGACTCACCCAAGGTCCCTGCCTAGTTGTTATCGACCAGTCCGCCTCATTATGAGATCATGGATGACCACTCTCAGCTCCTGTCATCGTGTTGTCTCGCAAAACTTCCGCCACAGTCAAACCGACTTCGGCGATTTTCCCAATGCTTACCCAAACGAGACCGACGAGACATATACGCATTACGAATACGTAAAATGGCCGCTTGTATGACCCGGAAACTCCGCGTCATTCCTGTAGCTACGATTCGTGCTACACGCCTTGCTTCGAAGGGATTTCCCGACGTTTACACACCTATTCCAAGTATTCTGCTTTTCCGGATTCAGAAATAAGCGAGAACGCGGATCGATGAAAAAATTCCGCATAAAACTGGGCTGAACTTCTTGTGCGTCGTTACTTCGGAGTTAACTCACACAAGGTATGTACCGCGGGCCTTGTCTTGTCATCATGTCAGGGGTTCAGCCGCATCTGGAACGTGGAGTACACCAAAGACCAGGGGTCCGTTGAAGAAATGGACGTCAGACGCCACAGTGAGGCTTCAAGTTGGACCGCTTCCATGTTTTATATCCCATACTTCGTTCGGCAGCGTATGACAGACAAGACTGAGCGATACGTGAGTTTATCTGTACGTGCCTGTCAGGCGCCATGTCTTTGACAGACACGCTTAGAAATCTATGCCTCGGCGTTTATTTCCTTCGAAGCGTATCTGAGAGCTTCTCACATGTCCAAGTCCAATGATACCTGGGGAGAATCGTCATCATGGCGGGATATTCCCTCGTAGACATGTCATTCACTTCGCGGGCCCGATTAATCTGGTTATTGGAGCAAGGTGACAATGACGGATCTCGGCACCGCATGAATGCTGCCTTGCTTAACCACGATGGGACGTCAAGTCGACCGATCAACAAAAAACCCAAAGAGGAAGGCCGTTGGGCAACCAGGTCGAGCAAGAGAACCTTGATGGTGATGCTGAAGAAGCATTATCCACCATCCTTCTACTGTATACGGTATTTCACAAGCCACCTCATACCTCTTGCTGTGGCTAGCGAATGGGTATTGGCCACATTTTCGACGTCCCTCGTTTCAATCGTTAGCAATGTCCTGTATATAGATATTACCGTCGCATTATGTCTCCTTGGCATTGACTATACCTGCGCGCCAAGAAAATCGACCCGACAACCCAGTCGACCACCCAATGGCCGATCTCCTCTACTCCAGTACATATTCGGCAAAGGTATCATCGCATATCCCGGGGTCAACAAGGCGTGATGCCCGCCGTATAGCGTCTACCCGCCCGTGATGCACTCGGCTGTTAGAAAACCTAGGTAGTCGGACTTCCATCGGAGAGGTAGGTTACTTGAATTCTAGTTGACCGGGTTTGTCATCTGGCACCATGCGATGAGTTGGCGCACATTCGCCGTAGAAGGATCGCAGCATCAACTCCTCGTCATATTGTATCATTTCGATGACATCCAACAACCTGTCCCAGCTAAGGTGGGATGTTCTGCCTCCGCGGATGCAGAAACCAAAAGGGCAGCTGTGAAGTCAATTCAAGGCCAGCCAAGAAATGGCCAAGAATTATCAACCGAAGCTAATCGTCGAAACCCGGCCAATCAGTTTGCCGGCCGGAAGTTGATTATCACCCGTCGAACCTGCGAGAGTAGGGCAAGGTAAGGTAAACCAGACTACCTACCTACCTACATCACCGTCACCTGTTGGAGAGGCATCCCTAGTGATGAGCTTAAGTGCCTACCTGGTCAGCCCGCAGCTCACCCACGCATGCAGATCACACCCTGAGTCTTGGTATTTGGGCCTCGACGTTGTTAGCGATTATCTGATTTGTAACCGAGTCCAGTCGGCCAGTTCGCCACGGCAATGAAGCTTTGAGTCTTAATTAGCGATCGGCGACGAAGAGCGGCTTAGATTCGCTGCCCCTATCAGTACGTGTAAAGTGGGCAGGGATTCGCGCTCCCAGCGTGTAAGCCTGGCCAGGTCAATCGCCTTCCTATCTGAGAGCTAGCTGGGTTGCCATAACTCGGGCACCCTGTGCCTATGCTACAGAATAAGAATAGAATGTCACCATGTTTGCCATCCACATACCTGGGATATGCACCGTGAGGTGGCTTGACGCTCCCAGCCCGCGGGGAACACAAGGCGTGCTGATCCGGAGACGTCCGAATAGCTGCGTGATGATCACTGTGCAGGGCATCAGGGTATCCAGAGACATTGCGGAATAACTACTTCATACCTGGTATGGTGGTCAAGTTGGAAATCTGGTGTAATCGACCGGCCTCCATCGCCCATGCCGTGATTCTCGTTGGTATTACGATAGCGACCAGCCGCCGTTGGCGTCCTCGTGCTACCCGACTTCCAGCCTGCTATCTTCGTGCTCAACGCTGCCAAGAATACGACGAGGAGAGATATCGTCTCCTGATCATTGCCATCGCTACCCTCCACTCAGCCTCTGTTTCACTCCTTCCTCATTCTGACTGGTAACCTGGAACCTGCGTACACGTCTTGATCGATCTGGGAGCCAGACTGAGATGATTAGGAGCTCAACAACTCTTGGCCGTGTGATGAGCAGCTTGGCAGATATTGTGCAACCTCATCTCGAATCCTCTGTATCGAAGTCATCATGGAGTCTGAGGATCTATATAATGGGATCATGTCGACCACATCGAGAAGACAGGTCCCTTGCCATCACAGCTCTCCCTTCACAGACCACCACAGACTTGTTCACCTACTCTGCTCTTCAAGATGCATAGCATTCGCAGCTTGGCTCTCTTTTTCGGAGCTCTGCTCCCCGCTGCCCTCGCCGCTCCCACCAGCAAGAAGGGCAAGGAGCCCGAGTACATCCCCAACAGATACATCGTCACTCTGAAGCACGGTATCAGCACCGCCGAGGTCGAAAACCACTTGAGCTGGGCCCGCGGCGTCCACTCTCGCAGCTTGACCCGCCGTGACACGGTTGGCGTTGAGAGGGTCTACAACATCGACAAGTTCAACGCTTATGCCGTCGAGCTGGATGAGGAGACCCTCGCCACGATCACCGCCAGTCCACAGGTGAATTATGCAACTCCCGGCTGAACCGGCACGTGCTAACACTTGCATCAAAAGGTTGCCGATGTCGAGCAGGACCAGATCTGGCATCTCTTCGATGAGCCCCAGCAGCTCTCCGAGCGAGCTCTGACCACCCAGTCCGGGGCACCCTATGGTCTCGGAACGATCTCACACAAGAACAGCGGCTCCACCAGCTACGTCTACGATAGCTCAGCCGGCGCCGGTACCTTTGGTTACCTCATCGACACTGGTCTCCTGACCACGCACCAGGAGTTCGGCAACCGAGCCTCTTACGGCTACAACGCTGTCGGCGGTGCTAATGTCGACTCCAACGGCCACGGTACCCACACTGCTGGTACGCTTGGTGGCGCTACCTACGGCGTTGCCAAGGCTGCCAGCGTCATCTCTGTCAAGGTCTTCGTTGGATCGTCCAGCTCTACCTCCATCATTCTCGACGGCTACAACTGGGCCGTCAACGATGTCATCAGCAAGGGCCGCCAGAGCAAGTCCGTTCTCAGCTTGTCACTTGGTAAGATACTGTCCTAGGCCCCTCCTCAACCCGAGCCCTAACATCCAATAGGTGGTGGCTTCTCGACTGCCTTCAACAACGCCGTGAACAGCGCCTACAGCTCCGGCGTCCTATCCGTCATCGCGGCCGGCAATGACGGTGTCAACGCTGCCAACACCTCCCCCGCATCTGCCGCCAACGCCCTCACCGTTTCCGCCATCGACTCGAGCTGGACCTTTGCCTACTTCTCCAACTACGGCGCCGTCGTCGACATTGCCGCTCCCGGTGTCAACGTCATCTCATCGTGGATCGGCAGCAACACCGCCACTAACACCATCTCGGGTACCTCGATGTCCACTCCCCACGTCGCTGGTCTTGCCCTCTACCTCATTGCCCTTGAGGGTCTCTCGACCCCTGCTGCCGTCACTGCCCGCATAAAGGCTCTGGGTACCCCTAGCAAGATCAAGAGCATCCCCAGCGGCACCGTCAACTTGATTGCCTACAACGGCAACGGTGCTTAAATCGTCAAAGCCACAACGCCTAAGCGTGCTAAATCTCTACTAACTCCGCATCTTCGCGAGAGTAGCGCACTCAAGACTGTGAACAGCCCATGACCTATGGAGCGCGATGGGTATCACATTGGATATAGATACCCAGCCTAGACCAAGCTTTAGCTAGTATCATATATATAATCCTTTAGCTACCATGATATCAGCCGAGCCCTCATTTATGACAGTGATAGTGACAGCGACAGCCAAAGTGAAAGTTAAAGTAGCGTAGTAGGAATGGGAATGGTGAATACCTGGTAACTAGTATTTGCCACCGGCTTTGTTTCGTCTGAAATGAACATGCCGTCAACTCGGATACTCTCGACCACTGGTATTCGAAGGAGTGATGAGCGCTGCCAAGACTTTCCCCGTCTGAGCGAGTGCTATATCATAACGCGCGCGTATTTTCATTTTTCCATTTACCGACGTTACTTGCGACGAATCGTCATTCCGCAGGTAGTCATGTGCTGATGTAGAACTTATAAAGCCTGTGTCCGAAAGCATGCATCCGTAATCTGATAGAGCCGCGTCTCATTGGTCCCGGCAGGTAAGTTTTCACGCCTGTGGGTACGTATCTATGTCTGGGGTGCGGGAGGGCGACCTCTCAGGAGGAGGGAGTTGTCATCAAAAGATTTAGCCTCATAAGGGAACCGCCGTCCATTTAGAGTACTCAGCGAGCTAGATATAGTATATGAGGCCTGCACTGTCGCCATCCGGATAAACACACGGAAGCTGGATTCGGAGCCACCAAGTCCTCGATCAATCAACAAGTCATCCGCAGGAAGAAATGATGTTCCTGCCGTTGAGCCTTGCCGACCACCACTACCATGTCTATCGTAGTCTGCCGATATATTACTTGGATATGTGATCTTGGCAGCCATTTGAGGTAGGGAATCAATAAAAATGAATCTGAACGGCTGCTGCCAACTTGAGCCCGTCGTAAGGCCTGGTAGTAGCTTAAAGGGGCCGAGGCCCCCGAGAGAATGTGGTACTTCAGAGTTGGCCGCCAGAGCTAGGAACATCAATTTCTCTCGTACATCAGGAGCGCAGTTTTGAAAACATGATTTTCACGTCGTCGTTTGCGGCCGGCGTGGCTGTGGTGCTGTCGCTGGCTTCCATAGCCACGGCACACCCTGGAGAACATCTCAGCGAGCGCGAGATCGAGGATGAAGTGGCGAATTCCCATTTGGTCCACTACATGAATACACGGGCCCTCGAAGCATGCCAAAACGACCCGGAGGTGAAGGCGCGCAAGGAACGAGCGATCGCACGCCGAGCAGCAACTTTCGCCCGGCTGCGCCAGGAGAGAAACCTTGAAGATGGTAAGCCAACAGCTTCCGACCCGCTGTTATGAGTTCAACAAGACTGATACGCGTGCAGCGGCCTGGCTTCATCGAAGAGACGCTGCTTCGCTCCAAAAATGGGCAGCTCAAAGCCACAACAAGACGGGTTTGATCAACTTGGACAAGCAATCGACGAACGAGGAGATCTTCGGGTCCAACACCAGCTGTGTGCTGACCCCTGACAACGCCAACGGGCCGTACTTTGTCTATCAGGAACATATCCGTTCCGACGTCGTGGAGAAGACAGTCGGCGTACCTATGCACCTCGAGATTCAATTTATCGACGTGAATACCTGCAAGCCGGCGACGAGCCTCCTGATCGACACCTGGTCGTGCAACGCGACTGGGATATACAGCGGCGTGAGCGCAGTAGGCGAAGGCGGTCTTGGGACCACGTTCCTGCGCGGTGTGCAGCCTACAGATGCTGACGGCGTCGTGAACTTCGACACCATCTTCCCAGGCCACTACCAGGGGCGCGCAACCCATCAGCATCTCATCGCGCACGTTGGTTCCACGACTCTCGCGAACGGGACCTACACGGGCGGACGGGTCGCGCATCTTTCCCAGCTGTTCTTCGACCAGGTCCTGCGCGATGCCGTCGAAGCCACGGCACCTTACAACACCAACCGCATCGCGAAGACGACCAACTTACGTGATCAGTTCACGGGCTACGCTGCCACATCCAAGTTCGACCCCTTCCCCAACTACCTCTTGCTCGGCAATGGTCTTTCGAACGGCATCTTCGTTTGGGCTGAGCTTGCTCTCAACACATCGTCCAACTGGGACTACTACGCCCCATACGCCGCTACTTGGAAGGAGGGTGGTGGGTATAACAATCCGAAATTCAACTTCGGGGCCGTTGCATCCCCCCCACCGACTCACGGGTAAAAGGATAGTGGTACTAGCGGCGACGACGAGAGCGGCAAGTTGCTTCGCCGTTGAATGGTGATGAGGATGGCTTTCCCGTACAAGATGCTGATGTTATCGTTTTTTCGCACTGGAGATGACTTTCTTGGCAAAAGGCCGAGCTAGCACCATAACCCCCTAGAAGCAGATGCTCTAGCCACAACTGAATTTAACGTATTTGACCACATGCCCCGTATGGCCATAGACGTAGATGTGAAGATGCGCGCGGTATAAATAGTTGGCTCCTACTCATATAGCATATGCAGCACTAGAAACAGCTATGTAGCAAAACTGCTGGTCAATTTCAGCGACATTGCGTCCGACTTATATGGCTAGGAGATGCAAATTTCGGTGGCTCGAGGTTGAGAAGTGCTTAGAGCAACCATCAAGAGCGATTATACACGTGTAGCTTGCACGTTCATTATACCGACTTGAAGATCCGGTGAGGATCAAGTCAGGTCGTGTAATAATTGATGTTTCCCTAGGGATTCAGTTCGAGGTGTTATTCATTTCTCGACACATCGACATAAACGAGTTGCAAATGAGGTCAGATCGTGACTAATACGGGCCACTAAAGTAAGGCTTAGATCCGGAGGCTAATGCCTAGCGTTTTCAATTGTTACTTGGCAAGATTAGGTAGGCAGTTGGTTGTTGGAGACTGAATAGGGCTGATAGCTTCGAATTTCGATTGTGCACCTTGTCAACGGCGTACCGTTGGAGAATCACGTCTCGCTTCCATCCAATACCGTGAGGCCTCAACAGTGTGAAATCGTCTCCAATTCAACATTATCAGCATGTTGGGCATTACATCGGAGTCACCTCAAGCTCTATTACCCTACTCATTCGACCACTGAACGGCTCATTGTGGGTTGGGACGGTACTGTCTCGGCCAGATGTTCATCGCGGTCTTCGAACCACTTGTGACTGGCAAACCGGCGTGGACAGTCCGCGTGTCACCCGTGCCATTAGGAAACAGATTGACCCAGAAAATGCCGTTCCCCGGAACGGGTTTGAAAGCGAGACCGCCGTCTTCGTGCTCGCGCCATAGCCGGCTTTCCTCACGTTCGTTGGGCTGGGGTGCCACAGGTTTGATAAAAGGAAACCACGTCTCACCTCCCGTGCAGTTCGCTTGCAGTATGACGAAGAAGCTCGCGACCCGGTTGAAAGATCGTGGTGATCCGTCGAATGCAGCTTGCGGTATCCGCATCCAGTCGTGATGGAGGTTGTATTCCTGCCCTTCCGAGTATCGCACGAGCTGCGGAACGCCCATCTCGTCTTCATCGGGGTTGAGGATGGTTCCGAGGAATCTCTTCGATCGCTCAAGTACACACTGCACTGCCGGGTCCTCGTCTGGCAAGGCGGCACTCCATGAGGTACGGTAGGGGTTTTGGATCATTCTCCCATTCTGATTCACTACCGAAGGGTTGAAGCGGTCCTCTCCAGCTTCTATCATTTTATCAATGTCTTTCTTGTTAAAGAAGTTGTGGATATACATGACGAGCGGGTCGAGTGAGATGATCTCGGTCTTGTAGTTCTGGTCCTCGCATGCAAGATCGCTGGATGACGAGTTCAACGGTGATACTTGCGACGGCGTGCGAAATGAAGTGACCATTGAGCCCAACCTCGAGCCGAGTAACCACACAGCAAGCACGGTGCTGACAATGGCAATGGCAACGGATCCGGTGATTTGGGTCTTGGAGACGGCCCTCTTGGCCGTAGTAGGCATTCTCGGCATTCTCGAAATAAGAAGATTACGCCTCACGGATGGCATTCTCTAATGGCATATCGTCGATTCGTCTGATCGGAAGAGTTTCCAGAGTTGGGGAATTGACTGAGACTTTGAATACACCAAATCGGCGCGGGTCACTCCGAGGGGCCCCTGGAGAGGGACGAGTCCGAATATGTTAGGTAATTTATCCGGCGAGTGCCACCAACCAATGTTGTCACCTTCATGTCGATCATGAGCTACATGCTTCGTGCTTGTTGACTTCTACGACGTATGAATACAGCAACGTGGATAATGACGAGTCATTCGCGACGTGCGAGTTGGTGCGTGATTCCTCGAACGCGCGGGTCCGAGCTGGGCGGTGGGTCTTGATCGTAACTGTACTGCTTTCATAATTTTGACACTGTTAATCAATTACGTCGCTGTCGAATCGAGATGATGACTTTGCGTTTGAAAGCATTCTGAATCTGATTCATGAAGCAATGCCCGCCTCATTCTACCTAGGTACGGTGAGCTCAAAGTTGGGCGTGGCGCATACTTGTGGCTGAGGTATCTTGCACAGCCACATGGACCTGTTTAACCCGATTAGGGATAGCTCAGTCCAGCAGCGTCCCGCGATTAATCTAACCTAATTGGGTTACTGGTCTCCCAAGCTCCCCTGCTTCACTTTTATCGCAGCGACCAAATTTATGCAGCCTTCAACACATCTCACCAGCATCTCGAAGCCTATCGCCTAGCACAACCCAACGACGACAGTACGCCATGTCTTCCCTCCGCAACGCCGTAAACCGGCGCGTACATCGCGAGCGAGATCAATTAGAAGATCGCAAGCACCGCTACGGACTCCTCGAGAAGCATAAGGTGCGCATCCCATCCCATCCCGCCGTCCAACCTTAGCCTTGGCAAAGGACGAATATCACTGACGAACGAACAACCAGGACTATCGGCTTCGAGCGCAAGACCACAACAAGAAGAAGGCCCAGCTCAAGAGCCTCCGCAAGAAGGCCGAGGACCGCAACGAAGATGTGAGTATATTCGATCGAACCGGGGAGAATGCTCAATCAATGCAGAACCCCCAACCTCACCCGATCAATTGTTAATTGGGGGTTTTTTTTTCGCAAACTAGGAATTCTACTTCGGCATGCTCTCGCGCAAGGGCCCCGCGACGGCCCTGTCCTCCGGCGGCAAGAGCAAGAAGTGGGACGGCACGGTGGCCGGGGACCGCGGCAACCGGGCGCTCGACACGGACGTCGTCCGGCTGCTCAAGACGCAGGACATGGGATACGTGCGGTCGGCGCGGAACGTGGCGAGGAAGGAGGTGCGCGCGCTCGAGGAGCGCGTCATAGCGCTCGGCGGGGACGGCGGCGACCTTGTTGAAGAGGACGAGGGGGATGACGACGACGACATGGATCTCGACCTCGATCTCGAAGACGGAGTGGCCGGCGCGAAGAAGAAGAATAAGAACGGACCCGCGACGAAGAGCAAGAAGATCGTCTTCTCCGACGGCCGGGACGAGCGCGCGGATCAGATACGGCAGGACACGGGAGGGCAGTCCCCCGCCGAGGGAGATGACGAGGAGGAGGAGGAGGAGCAGAAAAAAGCACCAGCGGGCCAGGATCCGGGAAAACTCGCTGCGGAGCAGAAGAAGAAGAGGCTCCTGGCGAAGCTAAAGCGGCGGCTGCAGAGCTCACGGAAGAAGCAGAGCGTGCTGGCGAAGGCCGAGTACGAGCTCGAGATACAACGTGCCAAGATGGCGAAGACGGCGACGATCGGCGGCGTCACGAAGAAGGGGAAGAAGTTCAAGGTGCGGGAAAGGAAGCGGTGAGGTTCGATGTCGTCTATCGATTTGTAGGCGTGGCGCACGTCCGGATGGCTGAACGATAGTTCGTCGGTACAGAAAAATGGTCATGCTCAGCATCAACGGCGTTTCGGCATTCTACGGTCGGGAAAAATTGGTACATTTCACAGGCATGTAGGCGGATGGCGTTCAGGGATTTCCGCCAGGCGCTGATGACTTCCAGTCCCGTCACAGTAGGTATTCAATATATCGCAATACCAACAACACACCTAAGAAATATACGTCTCGTTCGCGTCGTTTCATTTCACGTATACTTCCCAACCAGAAAACCGCCTCGCTTATTCCTCTAACCCGTTAATCATGTATTTATTTGAAAATATCGAGCGCCACCCTTTCGGTCCCATTATGTTCCAGCTCGGGTATGAGAAAAAAAAAGAAGAGCCCGCCTATGGGAAACCGTCCAACAGTCCGCGTGTGGAGAATGATAGGTAGGTAGGTAGGTTATATGGGGTTTGCTGATCATATAAATAAAGGGGCCTCCGTCCCATCCTCACTGATCCTTCTTCATCTATCTATCTGATCTGACCTGGTGAAGTCATTCCCACTAGATACTTAGATAGACATAATGCAATAAATAAATAAGCCCAGCCCGATCCAAAAATTCAACTCTGGGCCTGCCCCCTTTTCCCCGCGCGCTTCGGCACGTAGGTGTCGTATTCCATTCCATTTCACGTCGTCTCGTTTCATACGTATTCAAATCGCGGTAGCGCAAACACGGAATCATACGTGCCCGCGCGTGAGAGGGATAAATAAGAGAAGCAAGAAAGAGAATCAGCTCGGTGCCCTCCCTCACAGCTTCTCGCTCGTAATGCACTTCGTCAACCCGACGATAATAGCCATGGCGGCCTTGAACGCGAGGGTGAGCGCCCAGATGACGCACTTGAAGGCGAAGCCGAGCAGCTTGATGATGGTCCGCGTGGTGCCGGGCAGCTTGTCCCGGTCCGCGGCCTTGATGTCGAGCTTGCCGCCGAGGCTGCTCGCCTGGCTCTCGAGGTCGAGCTCGAACGTCTCGAACCGGCCGGCCTTCTTCTTGTTCTTGCCGTTCTTGCTCTTGTTCTCCTTGTCTTTGGCGACCCCGAGGATCTTGTCGCTCAGTCGGCTGCCGCTCCGCTGGAACCCGCCCGAGGATCGCGAGGTGGGGGACTCGCGCAGGTGCGCGGCTGGCGGCGGCGCGAATTGCTCGACGAGCACGTTCTTCTCGTCTATGTGTGCCACCAGCAAGAGCGCGGCCGCTGCCACGTCTAGTACGTAGTAGGACTCGATGCGGCCGGAGACGAGCGTGTCGAGCTCCATCCACCCCTCGCCCGTGCCGTCGCGCGTGAGGCGGCCGAGGTGCTGAGGCGACTCGATGTGCTCGATCGTGTACTCTGTGCGGCTCCAAGCCGGACTCCTCTCGATCGTGATGCAGAACGGCGTTGCGACGGCCGGGTGCACGAGGAAGTAATTCGTGCTGTCCTCGTCCCAGACGAGACGCGCGCACTCGCGTTCGGCCGCCGCGACGGCGACAACATCGTGCGGCTTCTCGATGGCGACTTTAGCGGCTGCGCTCGGGTATAGCAGCGCAACGAGGCCGTCGTTCGGGGGTAGACGGCGCGATGGCTCTTCGAGTGTCGTGGCGATCGCCTCTTGCCAGGGTTGCTTGCCCTCAGCTTCACGGAGCGCGCTCAGTAACCCGGTGGAATTCCGCGACACCTCGGTCGGGTCTCTCTCTTTGCATGGTTTGCTGGGGTCATGCCTGCTGAGCGTCACATATGCGGACGCCGAGGTCGGATCTAGGCGCATGTGATAAAGCGGTTGTTGTGTTCTCGACGTCAGCGTGTAGACCGGCGTGTCCTTCTCGGGGAGCAGCTTCATGCAAAACATCCGCCCTTCGCTACTGGATGCCTTCCACCCGCTCGCCGCCTTCCAGTAGTCCCGGAGCTCCTCGGTCGTGCTGACTGGTGGGATCACGGGCGGTTCGTGTTGCCGCCTCGGCCAGCGCTGGGCGGATCCGGCGCTCATGGGACTCCGTATGGGACTCCGGACTGGTGGGCTCCTGGGTTCTATCTGTTGTGGTACGTGGGACTGCCTGCTGATGACGGTCCTTGGTATGTGGGTTGGACTGGTCTGGGTGGGGAAGTAATGTTGTTGATCAAATGGCAATGTGTGGTCATATTGAGGAAATATCGAGCGTATAGCAGGCTCCTCCCGGTGTACAGCTGCTGGAGCATCGTCGAAAGGCAACTTCGCTATCGAGCTCCGGTATCTTTCACTAGGATCAACGGTGGTCTGTCCCGACAATGCCGTATCCGTCCTCGGTGGCACGTCCTTCGGGGGCACGTCGGGCGTCGGAGACGGCGGTCTTTGTACTGAGGGGCCGGGTTGGCTCTGATAAAATGGGTTGTTGGACGCCATCCGAAGCTCGTTTGCCATGGCTGGGGTCCCATCGATCACATAATCGGCCGGGCCATCTGGAGCACCACGCCCCCCATTGCGCGGCGGCGACATGTCCAGAGATGGGCCACGTCCTCGTGGTGACTGAGGAGTGCCAGCGCGCGGTCTAGACGGCGTCCTCCTCGGTGGTGGTGGTGTCTTGGAGATGGTCGCACTTGGGAAGAGGGAGAACCCTCCAGACGGTCCGCTGGACGACATGCTGCTGCTGCCCCCAACTTATTATATGTAGCCTCCAATCCGGCGTCTCCCAGGAAGGATACTCTGCTTCTAAATTTGTGACTCGACTTCCCGGACCTGCCTGCGGGGCGTGATTCTATTGTTGGTGTTGATCTATCGGGACATAACCGACGCGCCCCTCGCTACGACCAGGTCGCGAATAACAACAACAAGACACACGGGAGGATGCAGCATCAACACATTCGAATGCGCTTCGAGACTCTGTGCTACCAACAGGCAGAATGGAAGTGCAACAGGGTGGCGAGAGGGTACGAATCATATCCCAGGTCTCTGCTCGGCAGACGGGTGGGATATGTATATACACACCTGCACCCATCCATCCATCCAGCTATCCATCCATACATGGTACTTTCACATATAGATGCACTTACAGACCAGCTACACCTACCAGAGCAGAGAAGCGGAGCACGCAGCACATAGCATGCAGCACGTAGCACGCAGCAGCACGACAGAATCTCGACCCCAGTCCGTTCTTCCATGACCTACCTATCCCATCCCATCCCTATCCCGCAGTGGATAGTGGACAGGCGCGAGACATGTCGAGCTTGTCGGCGCGGCGTCTTCGATTAAGCGCCTGCTCGTCGCTGGGGGTGGGGGGATTCACGACGAGCGACCACTGGGAGAGAAGCACTTACCCATCTGGTCTGCAGAGGTAGTCACTCCGTCACTCCGTCACGCCTTAGGCCTGAGAGCTTAGGGTAGCGGGCCGCCCTTGCAGTCATGGTCAGTAGAGTCGGCATATCCATTCGGCCACGGACGCGGTGTGTCGGGCTTGGAGGCAAGCATCGATTGGGAGGGAGAGAGGTCAGCCAGGAAGAGGGGGTCCCGGTCTGATTGGCCCAGTCACGAAAATAGACTAGCGGTGCTGCAGGACGCCAGCGCCCGGTCGATCCAATCATGTCGGCCGTCACACCACAGATAGCCGCCTCCAACATGTCGATAAGTTGAAGCGCCATCTCCCCGTCCAATGACAGAGCATCCTTGCCCAGGTGGCAGGGGAGTAAAAATAGGGCACTTACCTAATTCGCGTCTAATTCGTCAATCTTGTTTACAGGGGATGGATTGGGGACGATTATTTTTCAATCCCTGCCTGTGCTCTTCAATCAGCAATCGTGGTAAATCTGCACAGCAATTCAAGACCAGCATCCCAGAGATCCATTATCTTGCCCAAATACTGGATAATAGTCGATAGTCGAGATGTGCCCATCTTCCGGTCTCCTTCTCAGCGATTCGCTTTCATAGTGAGAGCTATCATCAGATTCTCCTCGCGCTGATGCGACATGCCATGCAATATATGATGCTTTGAGCTCCATTATCATGATCACATGTAGTTTGCGCATCTTATCATCATCTCAGAATCCCCTCAGGGCGGCAATATGCTTGGCTATCCAGGTTATGACATTGGATAGATGTCCGTCTCTAAGGATTGACAAGGTGCGCTAGATAGGACGCCCACGGAGTGCTTCTGCGATTATAGGGGACACGCGCGCAGCGAAGCAGTGTACAGCACCACACTAGAGCTCATCTAGCCGGCTCGGGTACCGAAATATCGCGATCTCGTAGACGTGTCAAAACCCGACGGCCTCGCCTTGCAGGAAAAGCCTCTCGAGACAGGGTTACGTCTGTCCGTAGCCGAATCCTGTCGTCTCTCTCGTGTCAAACTGACGGAGCAGACGATTTCCCGAGAGCTCTACGGCTCCGTTTTTCTCACAATTACGGTGTCTTGGTGGAGTTAAGGTACCAATGCCAAACGGACCGCCCGCGGCTACGACGGGAGGGGCCGTCGTCGGGGGAAGTAGAAAGCAGTGGGACGTCCTTAATAAGTCGGCAGGCCATTTCGGGAGGAATTGCATGCCATTTAAACTGCCGTTTATGTCCTTTGAAATCGTCAATGCCACGTCGAACATCTCACTGACACAACGTGATATCGTGATCAATTATCCATCCATGCCCTGGATAGAACGGTTCGCTGGCACGGATCAATGCATCATCTAGAATGGAAACGTATTCAATTAGAAGTATCTAAGTTTTGAAACGAATTGAAAACATGACTTAAAAAGATGATATCAGGGTATCTGAGAAGGCGGCGTAGAACGCCCATGTAAAAAAGCACTGCATGTAAGTAAGTGCTCACGAGTACCGACAACGGCAATTCGATACCCGGATATCCGCACGTTGCGTCGGAGGGGCAAACAAATGCGTTATAGGACTAGAGTCGCTCCAAAAAATAACGTATGTCTGAACCTTGGCCCTGGGATATAACAGGGTCACAGCCAAAGAAGCCATCGGACGACGGTGACGACGCCTCGGCCCGCGCCTAGTACGACCTGCGCGATCATGACGATGAACCAGACATACCACATAAAACCGACGAGGACCCATTCGACGGCCAACCAGCCGGCCCTGCGCGCCCAGCGAAAACGACGGCGTCGCCGCCTAAGCATCTTATCCATAGCGTCAACGACGCTCTTCGCCTTGAGCCGCTGGTGGTCCACGATGTCATGACTCACTTCGTCAGCATCGTCGGCGGCGCGGCGAGTCATGTCCATGAAATCAAAAGCGACCCGGTTTTGGATTACGTCTATTCGTTGCTGCAGGCCTGGCGCCGTTTCCACGGAGAACCTCGACGCGGATTCCTCAAACAATTTAATAGAACGATCAATACTGTGTGACAGGATGCGCGCGGTTGTTGGGAAGAGCTCTGTTTGTGTCACACATAATTTAGATTCTTCATCCGACATAAAACGGCTAATCCCCGTCCATGCCTGGCCGGCTGTTTTGCTATCTGGCGCGGATAGGAGATGGGGCTCATTGGCACGCCGTGAAATCTCACTGGCCTTGATCCCGGAGCGGATAATGTGTGTACGGAGACGTGCCACCTCACGTCTAGAGATAGGCAAATTTTGAGATAAGGCTGTACGATCGGGAATACCCCAACTTCGATGCCCAAACACACGTGCCCCATACTCTGGAAGAGACACCGGAGACTCCGTATCGTGAATGGAGAGAGCGTTTTGAAGTTCCTTCGAAGACTGCCTTGACCTACTTGTAGTATGTTTCAGATCGCGAGAGTAGGAATCAATCTCGGACATGTCGGACTCGGGAAGATTTTGGGGGTTACTCTCGTCAAGCTCAGATAGGTCAGGCGACGCTTTATAGATATCAATTCGCGGCGGTTTCAGCTGATCAAAGCGAGATGATCTGCTGGGAGGTCGCGATACAGCTTGAACGGAGGAACCGTCTGTTTCATGCGAGATGGGTTTATCAATAGAATCGATCGCTGACTTGAAGTTGGGCATAATATCCTTATAATTCTTGACTGGGCGGCGGGTTTCATAATATTGTGGTGAGCTTCCCGGTGATAAGAAGGCCGATCTTGTAGAACGCCCCCTGTGGACGCCAGCATCGGAATCGTCATCCGACGAGCCAGAAGCGTCTGAATCTTTCTTCCATATAAGATCTGTCACCTTAGAGACACCACCGCGTATCATATCATCGATTTTTGCACCCCCTTTGAATATGGTCTTCAAAACGACTTGTTCGTCAGGTCTGAGACTCAAGCTTGCCATTGTTCGATGTGATCTAGGATTGTCAAGTGATGCTCTTGGTGTAAATTCCCGAGTGGCGCTCTTGGATCGTGGACGCTGAACAAGGCTAGTTGCACTTTCGGTAACTGGAGATAGGCTAGTGGCCCCGACTGAGTCGATAGGGCTACTAATCCCGCCATCATTATCACGATCTTCACGGTCGCGACTGCGATCTCGGAATATACTCTTGACTTTCGAAAAGGGATTTCGAGCTGGCGAGCTAGGACGGCTAACATTAGGCGACAAATCCATTCCAATGGCTGGTATGTAACCGTTTTGGGGAGTCTTTTGTGTGGTATCGATAAAGGGTGGTCGAGAGGAGTCGAGGTCTATAGATGATCGATAGTGGTGAGTAGGAACCTCCAGACTCGCGCGCCCAGAGGTTGCAGGTGGTGTTTGGATCGATCGATCTAGGATAGGCTTGTCCGTGTGCTCCACAGGTTCTATACGTGACTTGCGAGTATGACCCGGGCCGGGAATTTGAGGGTTACGCTCAGGAGTAATCATTCCTGTGGGTAGCGGTTTTAGGTGACCGACGTCAGCATCATCGATGGGGTTTTCTTGTTCATCTTGAGACTCCTTCGCAAGAAGTTCCTTCATTTGCTTCTCGAGTAAATCTTTGCCACTAGCACTGATGGTACCCTTACGAACTCTTCTACGACGATCGCTCTCGTTGTCAGACGAATCTGACGACGAACCTCGTCTAAATTTGAGGAATTCGTGGTGAGAATAGAGTGAATTGCTGTGTTTATGCCGAATTTCTTTCAAATCCTGAAGTTTCTGGCGGGCACGATCCCTCTTTGCTATCGTAACAGGTTCGGTGTCCGCTTTTATTGGAGTAACAATGTCATGCTCGGGCATGTCGTGTGCATCGCCCTCGGACTGCTCTTTGATCGCGGGCGTGACAAGTGTAAGCTTGGGGGGCTCAATTGTTTGTGTTGTTGATTGCGACGTCTCCGTTCTCGCGGTGTATATCTTGGTATAGTGGCGATCCTCGATCAGAAATTTGTTGCCATCTTGCTCGAGCCAGTATATATCTGCAAGCATATCTGCTGGGTCGATACTCCACTCGAATCTCGGCCTCTTGGGCTTATTCAGTGCCGAGGTTGGCCTAGGAATGTTTGACGCCGGCAGGTGCTGTCCCATAGACTCGTCTGCCACTGGAAATGGTGGTAATATTTGTGATTCTGAAGTAGGTGAGGTTGCAGTGAGAGTCGATACGTCGTCAACCCATTGTGTAACCTTGAGCACATCCCCAAACCCCTGAGCTTCACCATCTATCGTCTTTCGTTCGCGAGTTCGGATCTTACGGTTCCGTATGTATTGCAGCGGATTATACGCACGCCCCAATGCTCGGCTCTGGGAGCTGGAGAGCTGCTGGAGGGATGAATTTGTCGAAGTAGGCGACGTGATGGCACTTGAAGTCGATGGCCGCGAATGAGTCCCTTGTTTCAACGGGGGAAGAAACACGAGCAGTCTCCTGTATTGAGCCATAAGCTCCATGTACTCTTTCGCTCTCTGAGCCCTGTTCAGCGTCGAAGACGAAAAGTGGTAAGTGTAACTGTAGCTACCATCATGATCGGCGGGTGGATACAGAGGGCTGCTGATCCTTGGCGACGACACGATCCTCGCCGGTGAGTTCCTGTCTGCTCTGGGAGATATGTTGCGTGAACTCCGCCTTTGCTGCTGCAGGTGCTGCTTAAGACTGCGTCCAGGTGTGCTGTCGGGAAGCTGGGTGAGACGGGGTGGGATGGGGTTTGAGATAATCCTTCTCGAAGCCAATCGTCGAGAATCGCTCAGGTCAAGTGCCATCGACACAATCTGGGCAGAATCGACATCCAAGGGGGCCGAATTCGGTCGTAGCGATGGGAGCATGGATCTCGGTCTATTCGCCATTTGGCTGCGCGGCCTGTCCTCATGGCTATCGGCTCCACCCGTAGACAATCGCGCGGGAAGCGCCCTCTTCCTCTCAGACCCGTCCGGGGCAGCTCGTAGATCACCCGACACCGAGGGATTGGAATCTTCCGATAATCTCAGTGGGCTCTTCCCCTTCCGACTATCAACAGGGATCAGGGATCTCCTAGGTCCGCCGCTTCGACTCTTAGGACCTGGCGCCGGATCTTGATCAAGAATGTTGTTCGACAGGAGAAATCCACCGCTCGGCCGTGGTTTGTGAGATCGACGCTTCAGGCGCGCATCATAACTCGGACTCTGATCCCCGTGCTCGACGAATCGCGGGTCTGAGCTCGGTTCTTGATGGTTACGAGACGACGATCGACCCAACGTTGTGCTCTCTATCGGCGCATGGCGAGGAAGACTTGTCGATGTGCTCGACTCGCCGGTTTCGTAGCTTCCATAGCTTCCGTAGCTGCTGGAGGATCGCGGGATGGAGCTTCTCGCAACCGGCCGCGTAGGGGCGTCGGGGCGAGGGAGAGAGCTTGCATTGTGGTCTGCCATTGCGGTTGATGTCGGGGCTCGGTCGGGGTCGGGGCCAAGGTGTTCGTCGAGGCGCTCCTCTGCACGGTAGACGCCGACTTCGACTACCTAGAAACGTCAAGCTAGAGATAGGAGAGAGATGAGGCTACCGGTGCTCGGGAGGAGATTCGAGAACTAGGGATGTCGACATTATGGAATCCTTGTAGGTGATTAGGAGGCCTCAGGTGATGGGAGTCGGGCACGGAACAACAAAAGGGGGCATCCGTTGCAGATACTGGACAATGCAAAGTCGTGCTCTGTGCTCTGTTTCTCTTGGTAGGTACACTACACCTAAGGGAGTAAGGGCCTAGCCTGGTCTTGCATTCATATGATATATACCACTTCAACTTCTAAGCTACAGCGATGCAGAGGGCGACGGGATGTGGTGAATCCTGAGCTAGAACTCAAGGTGATGTATGGAAACTTGATTCCAGCAGTCGCAGGGTCCGCATTCGGGGGTGGAGAACAATACCAAGGGATGACGACCTCGGGTCCCTTTTTGCATATGCAGTGCTAGGGCATATAGCGATAAATCGTACACGATAAGGTTTACAAGGGCCAAGAGTCTATCTTGGAGTTGATAAGCATTTAAGCCGTACACTGGTTATTACGATGTTGTTTCGGATATGTCGTCAGGTTCATCCTTGCCCGAGAATTCATGACGAGTGTCTGACGCTGCAAATCAAGATGCTCGTCAAACCTACGCCGAGCTCAATTGCCTATGCCGGCTCAGCCGTCAAGGATAGTTTTGGTTTGTATCCGTGATATATTTCGCGGGATACGTTATGTCACCACTTCGTAACTGAACAGATGCTCCTCTCTTATCACACCGAGTGACGAATGGCGGGTTCTCCTTTCATCGCGGCATAGTTCGCAGCCAGCCGTAAAGATATGGCGTCGCAGCGGATTCTGTGTTATCCACGGCCTAGATTCTTGCAGTACGACTATTGATTCGATCATAACGGGACTACACTATCTCTATGAGAGCACAGTCGCCGGCTTAATGTCTCTGATGCATGGGCAAAGGCACCACAATTTTCATTAACCTGCCCTAACATGGATCGTATCGACTGGTGGAAATATCATCCATTGCCACAGTGAGAGGTACTCGATCTTGAAACAGGGTCGAGTTCTTGACGAATTCGGCAAGCCGGTGCTGGTTCGGATCGCTGTCCCCTGATCACATACCAAAGACAAGTCAAGGTCAGCCAGTCATCGTCTGCTGCAGCATATGACTGCAGAGACCGCGACATGATAAAGATAGGGTGCTGCCGGTGTGGCGCTTCCCCAACGGAGACCGCTGTCTTGGGATGCCGTTGAT
Organism: Nemania sp. NC0429; assembly: GCA_022578495.1. NCBI lineage: Eukaryota > Fungi > Ascomycota > Sordariomycetes > Xylariales > Xylariaceae > Nemania > Nemania sp. NC0429. The sequence continues at coordinate 77,207 of MU392171.1, read as the reverse complement.
TATCTTCAACAAAAGACTCGCGCATATGCTAGACACGGGGAACATCGCGATAGCTTACAGCGCCGCAACGACGTCTTCTGCATATATCACACCGCTACAAAGAAAAAGAAACAACGACGACGCTGCACGCTATCTCCAATAGACGCTTAATTCCACGATCCGTCCAATTTCACACTGCTTCTTAAGACTGAGCGTCTCCTCTACCAAAATGGAGTACAGCGAAATCTTTTCGCCATTGATCTCATCCACGTCATAGCAACAAGACTAACATGAATAGTAGAATTGGAAGATCGTTCTTCGAACACGACTGCCGCCGCCTGTGTGGTGCTACCAGGAACTACGACTCCAAAAGCCTGATGCCCTGCAAGCCACCGAGAGCGAGGCTTAGAAAGAGGTTAAACATGGCACGCTTTAGATGCACTCTAGCTCTCCCAGATTACTATTCTTTACGATGCAGATGTCTCACATACCCCTCCCGAGCTCCGTGTGTGGCCACATTTAGAAGAAGACTCAAAAAGGAAAAAGAACCGAATACCTCTACATCGTGAAAGATGAGTTTCGAGGCAACCCGCACCAAGAGTGCCATTGTGGCTCTTCTAGTCGACGATGGTTCAGCGATGATTATCTCGAACCTATGAGCATGAGCGGACTATCTAATAGGCAATTAGGTGGCTTGGTGTCGGGTTCTGCTCTACCGCCCACTGGGTAGATCCGGGACTACGCTATGCTCTCCAGCTCATGCCTTACCCACTGAACTTGTTGAGTTGAGTATAGTGCAGATCATAGTCCAGACCCCAACGTACTTCATGCTCCGCATTTAACCCAGTCTATCAAATTACAACGACATCGGCTCGCTTGCATTAGGTATAATGTCTCAGCTCACTATTAGATATCGCCTGTTAGGGGGGATGGACGAGCTGAATATCGGTCCAAGTGCGTAAAGAAGTCTTGGCCTATGATAGCAGTTCTGTTGAGATCGAGATACGGCAGATCAATAACCTGGATCAATTGCTTCTGACGCCACTCCGGGTTATAATGTGTATAAAAACACTGTGATGAGTCTCGCGGAGTCTTTTACTTCTTGCCATATCAGATCCGTCTATTAATTCTCCAAAGCGAATATCACGTGGCTGACTTCCGACCTTCGTGTACTACATAATCATCATGTCTGTGTACAACAAACTACTCGGCCAGGACATCTTCGACACTAGGGAAGACCACCTGAACTTCCCCAGCCCTAGCGAGATTAGCCTCGTGTACGAGAGGGCTCGTCGAGTCTGTCATGAAAGCTGTGGGTTAAAAGAAAACCGAGGATGTATCTCCTGAGCATTTCCCAAGCTAACTTTTCTTCACCAAGGCATAACAGTAGAAGATATAGTGAAACTCCGGCCAAGATTCTGGGAGGTTTATCGTCATCGTAAGTAGCGGCCATCCCCTTTCCCTCCTTCGAACAAGCTTCAGTCGTGATCTCACGACTAACTGGGTAACTAACGCATATCAACTATAGCCATCTTGATCCGCGATACAGCTATGGGGACGGCTCTCACAATTCACTGGAATCTGTGCATTGGGACAATCGGGGCGTATGCGTCCCGTCGCCCGGATCTCGCCCCGCTTCTAGAGAAACTTCTCAAGTTCGAGTTATGCGGTGAGTTCATGCTGACCGAGATCGGCCGGGGGCTTGATGCGCGGAACCTGGAAACGAGGGCAACATTGCTGCCAGATGGGTCGTTCGATCTGCATACGCCCACTGCCTCTGCAGCAAAAGCAATGCCGCCAACCAGCCCCCTAGCCGGCGTGGCGCGGGTCGGCATAGTGTTCGCGCGTCTGATAGCGAATGGCGAAGATCGCGGTGTGAAACCGTTCATTGTGCACCTAGGCGATGAGAAGGGGCTGTTACCGGGTGTCACGTCTCGGCTGCTGCCGAAACGATGCGGTGCCAAAGCGCTGGACCACTCCATCACGAGCTTCCACCACATGCGTCTCAGCTTCGACTCCCTCTTGGGATCCCCGGATCGCGCGCAGGACCAGCGCGCCGACTTCTTTCGCCAGATTCACAGGGTCGCCATAGGAACACTGTCCCTGTCTGTGGTGAACATCCCCGTCCTTCAACAGAGTGCGCTGATAGCCGGCGCGTATAGCTGTCGAAGGCATGTCACGGGCGACTCCGGGAAACGGGGTATACCTATCATCCAGTTCCCCACGCAGCACAGGCCGGTTCTAGATGCCATTGTGCAGAGCTGGGCATATGACGCCTTCGCAGATGAGGCTATAGCCCTGTTTTGTGACCCGAAGCTTCCCATGGAGGTCCGCCACGCCGTCGCGGTTTGCTTCAAGACGGCCGTCGGCACTGATGCCCAAATTTCGATCAACGAGCTGGCTGAGCGCTGCGGGTGGCAGGGACTATTCGAGTACAACCGTATAATCGAGCTGGGGATGACGTTACGGGGAAATGCCATCGCTGAGGGGGACTACACTGTGCTATGCATACGTGAGTATATCCCATGCCAAACTTTAGATTAAGTGGTGCGAACTGACACCTCTGGAAAGGTTTGGTATCGGAAGTCCTGCTCAGGCGGTACGAAATTCCCGAAGCTCGGATGAAGACGTGTTTGCTTGCGAGGCACGAGACGGGGGTCTGGCAGGAAGTTCGGCAGATGATGGAATCACTCGGCTATCAGGATTACCGCAGCGAGGAAGCCAATGCCTATCTACTACCCCGTTGCCGAGACCTAGTCAAAGCAACAGGCCACAGGATGGCCTACGAGGCCGCGGCCACGAGCGGGAGACTGGCAGCGGAGGCCCTGCGTCTTTTCGAGTCATCGTGTATCAAGACCGATCTGAGCTGGTACTGCCAGTCTGCAGGGCTGAGTCGAAGCGAGTTCTTCGCTGACGATACGAAGGCGGCGAAGGAGGCCCTCCCGCTACTCCACGCGTTTCTGTCCCGCGATGAACAGCGGACGGGGATACTGGCGCCTATCATGGACGAGACATCGTGGGATGACTTCGTCAGGAACCTTCCCGCTTTCAAAGACGTGGGATTAGTTGGTTCGTCGTGAATTATATAGATTAATTGTATACGGCCTATTAACTTGGGTACTGGGTACTTCGTACGAGTGAAGAGGTGAATTTGGCTGCAGGCATTTTAAACACATCCAATATACCGATAGTACCACGCCCGGATAATAGTTTGATTGGGTGTATATCGATGTATGAGACCTTATTATTCCACTCTTTAAGAGGATCACGCATGCTGGCCAAGTCTGCCACGTCAACTTGACTTCTTGGCACCTACAGCTAGCCGGCGGTCATTCTACCTTACTTACCATCGACTGCTACTAGATCGCAGAATTAAAGTCAAGTCACTCGTGAGAAACAAAGATCATGATTATGTTTTGATGAACTCGATTGTGCGTGCGTGCCTCTGAAAACAGCCGGAGGTAGAATTGTATACACAATATCGATTACGGGGCCTTGCCATCGTCCCCTCCTCCAGCACAGCAGACATCTCAAATTAAACAAATGCTCTTGCTTTTCCCTGTGCCATAAACGGGCAAAAACGACAACGACGACGAGGTTTTCCTTCCCTTGAAAATGACGAACAGAAATGTGTCTGTTATCCCTGGGTATTGTGACCATGTATGTGGACTCTGCAACGCCATGCGGCCGATCCATGCAAAACCTCCGTCCGTCCATGTGATTCCATGCATTAAAACGCCTGACAACCGAGCCAGGCCAACAGAAACAAAACCGAAAACAAGAACGACAACAAAAACAATCCATGATGCTGTTTCGCCTGCCTCGAACCCGCAGACAAACAGCGTAAACAACCATTCCATCGTGTGGTTGTACCCTCAAATCAACATAATCAAACAATGCAAACCACCAATCCCGATCCGTCATGGGGTGCTTCAGAATCAATCATACTCAAACATGACAGAGGCCAACCCGCCTCTGTATCCTTGCATTCCCGCAACATCCTCCAGCGAATGCAAACCATCAATCTCAATCCATCATGTGGTGCTCCAGAATCGATCATCCTCAAACAATGCACAGGCCAATCCGCCTCCATAGCCGTGTCTTCCAGCGAAAGAGCTGGACAATGCCAACAGTCCCCCCCCTCAGTCTCGTTCCATGCTCGAAAGCTATTCGCCTGACACATCAAGCAAGTCGGACATCTCAATGCCCCTCCTCCATTTGGTTTCATCAATTGAACCAGAAACCGGAAACTCGGATCACCGCGTACGTCCATGGCCAAGAGCATCAAACAACCAGAAAATGCCAAAAGAAAGTCCACCCAATACAAAAACAATAGGTCCAGAGGTAGTGGTTGAAGAGAGAGCGTTGCGACCGCAAGTGCATAAAGGGTAAGTAAGCGCAAATACATCGATCAATCGACTCCTAGCCGGCGAAGGCAGGAATTGCAACATCGTTGTTGACAAGCTATGTGGATGCAAATAATCCACCAGATCCATGCTAATGAAAGCAGGGCTTGACAACTCCGAGCGGCAAGTATATAAATGCGAATACCACCAGATCCGTGAAGAAAGTCCCAGTCTGTGAAGATATGGGTATGCAACATGAGGTGTGCGGTGCTCAGCACAAAAACCATTTCCAACTATTTCCATTGGTTTCGAGAGGGCTCGCGACTTTGGGTGCGAACTGCATTCTCTTTCGTCGTGCGGCCATCAGGCGCATTGCGAAGTTAATCCGATTGTTTCCATTGTTTCTTGAGAGGGCTGGCGACTTTGGGTGCATACTGCATACTCCTGCGTCGCGCAGCCATCAGGCGGCTTGCGAAAGTGTCGTCTTGGCTGTGGGTCACCAAACTTTCGCCAATATTGATGAGACCAGCCTGTCGAGGAGGGCAAGTCTGCATGATACGCCGGTTGTTGCCGACTGGGGAGGGGGAGTGAAGAGGCTGGATAGTCGGGGAGCCAGGGGTGACATTCAGGGCAAATTGAGCGACCGTCTCGGGAGCTGGAGTCTGAGGGACGGGCGTGAGAATGTTATTGTCGGTGACCTCCCAGTCCATGTCGGTCTCGCTCGGAGCATCCTCATCCTCGTCCTTGATCTCGCTGCTATCGGATGGGCTGCGCGTCCAGATAGTGCTGTCACGGCGACTCATCTGATTGTTATTGGGGACCATCGGAAGCCCACGGGGAATGTCCGGGCTGCCGTTGGGGTTGACAATCGCCTGGGGCACCAGGCACTGGCCATCATTTTTACCACAGTGCGCATTCATAGTGTCGACCTTGTAGTAAAACTCGTCCATCCATCGGTTCTCTTTCTCGCAGCTATAGAATTGTTAGTCTCAGCTCCTATCCGGTATTGGGTCAAAACTTACTCCAAGACCCAGCTAACACCAACGCAATAAACAGCGCCCTTGCTGGCAATCACCTTTTCAAGTGTTCGCTTGGAACCTTCCTTGAAAATCACATGAGTGATAGCAACCTCCCCAGGAGATGGCTTGGGGCAATTCATGCTGGTCGGGTTCCAGGGCCAGTTCATCACACAACGAGCGCCCATACGGTGCAAAACATCGACGAAGAGTTTACCAGCATCGGTTCCATCGTTGGCATGGACGTCGATATACACTATGGCATTCTCTAGGAGCTTCGGGTTGACCTTAGGGCGGGTGAAAGGGGTACGTCGAGAGGATACACCCGAGCAGTGTCTCTTGGCACTAGGAGAAGGCGAGTCGTCGCCCTCGCGCTTGAGGGCTACCTGTGATCCAAGAGGTCGCTCTGGTGTCACCGGAGCACCGTCTTCTTGAATATCCGCCTTGTTATCGAGCAAGGCAGGGTCGATGGGCACAGAGCTTTCGTTGCTGTGCACTGGGTTTGCATCTGAGCCTGCGTGGTCAGGCAAGTCAGACTGAACGCTTCCCGGAGCGTTGATAAGAGACATCCCATCGTACTCCCCAGCAGACGAGGTATCATCATCCTCGAGCCCCAAATCACCGAAGTCGTGTCTGTCGTACTTGGCGGCAATATCGGCTTCAAGAAGGGCCTCCATTTCGGCCTGGGTGTCCATGGCATCACGAATTTTCATCTCCTCGTCGAAAAAGCTTCTGGGAGCGGCAGGTCGATGACGATCGAATGGGTTATCCCCATCGACTAGAGAGTATTCGGAATCCGAATCGTCAGATGGGGTGTCATGCTTTTGGTGACGCAGGGCCGGATTTCTCTGACGTGGGTGTAGGAGTGGACTGTAACCGATGCCCGCGTTTTTAGCAATATTGATTGCTTTGCGGGCCGCTCTTCGGGCAGACTCGGGAAACACCAATATCTCGCCCTTGATCAATGGCGAGTGATCTTTAGCAGAAGTCGAACTGCCGTCTTGGCCCTCGGTCATGGCCTTGTTGTTCAAGGCAACTCCGTCTTCCGAGTTAGACTTGTTACCATCCTCCGCGCCCTTGTCTTCGACTTCGACGTCAACTGATTCGATGTGTTCATCATTCTTGGTAGCATTCAGCTCATCCTTGGGTGCCTCACTCATGGTCAACTGAGAGGTGATCGCGGCCGGAAGGGGTAGGGGGCTCTGGTTGAGTATAGAGTCGTCGCGTCTGAACAGGAAAGGTGAAGAAAGGCGGCTAAGGAATGTAGCCCGAGGAGTAGGCGATGCAAAATAGGTGCTGTCTTCGTGTTCGGCCTCCAGGATAGTGTCCAATTTCGTGGGAACCAACAAGTATGCCGGTGGAGAAGAACCAACTTCTGCGCGAATCTGAGACTGCAGCTCCTCATCAGCGGTGTGTTCCATGGCAGTGGTTGTCTGCACATCAGGGAACTGGCTAATTACGGTGGGTGTCTGTTCACCAGCGGCCTGGTCCATTGCAGTGGGCGACTGCACATCAGAAAGCTGGTCAATCGAGGTGAATGTCGAGTCCCCCTCCTCATTGTCCATCGTAATGCTCATCTCCATGTCGGTATCCTGATCGATTGTGATACCATCCTGCCCAATTGTAATGGTCATCTTCTGATCAACGACCTGTTGAATTGCCGGGGCCATTTGCTCCTCAGAGTCCTGGTCAATAGCAGTAGATCCCTGCTCCTCGACGATCTGTTCAACCACAGTAGATATCTCCTCTTCGACGATCTGGTCAATTGCAGCGGATGTCTGCTCCTCGACGACCTGTTCAATCACAGTAGATATCTCCTCCTCGACGATCTGGTCAATTGCAGCGGATGTCTGCTCCTCGACGACTTGTTCAATCACAGTGGATATCTCCTCCTCGACGATCTGTTCAATTGCAGAGAGTGTCTGCTGCTCATCAGAATCCTGTTCAACCGCAGCCACGTTCTGCTCATCAGGAATCTGGTTAGTCGCCATGACCGCCTCCACATCGGCATCCTCGTCAATTGTAGTGGGCGATTGTTCACCAACGCTCTGTTCAGTGGCAATGGGCGTCTCCTCGGCAGCATCCTGACCAATCGCAGTGGGTGTGGTGGGTGTAGTGGGCGTAGTGGGTGTGGTGGGTTCATCGGGGATCTGCTCCGTTGCGGTGCCTGTCTGCTCATCAAGAGCTTCCTGAGGCTTGCCTTCCTTCTCTTGAACTGAGGGGCCAAATAGTTTCAGAGGTGATGCTGGACGCTTAGCCGGGGTATTCAGCATCGACTTCTTAGTAGGTGATCGGGTAGGGCTCGTCTGTTCCGGAACGAATAGGAAGGCGTTGAAGATCGTGGGAGGCCGCTTGGCAGGCGACTGAAGCATAGTCGATTTAGTCAACGACTGAGCATCTTGCGATTCACTGCTGGTAGACGGCAAGGTGAGGGATGGAATTGCATCAACTCGCTTGGCTGGCGACTGAAGCAGTGAAGACTTGGGAGCCGACTGAATAGCTTGCGAGTCGCTGCTCGCAGATGGCATGATGAGCGATGAAACTGCCTCAACTCGCTTAGCTGGCGATTGAAGCAGTGAAGACTTGGGAGCCGACTGAACGTCTTGCGACTCGCTGTTCGCAGCTGGCATGATGAGGGAAGAAACCGCCTCAACTCGCTTAGCTGGCGACGTCATGGTCTCCTTGGATGGGGAAGGGGGTCGACGAGCTGGGCTACTGAGCACGGAAGCAGCAGCAGGCTCGGCCAATTGTGCTGCGTCATCATCCTCCTCTTGCTCAAGGGGTAGAAGCTCAAGCTTCTTAGCAGCGCTGTGGGGCTTCACGGGACTCTTCATCAAAGGCTTGAGAGGAGTCTTATCGTAAGTAGCAAGCTCATCATCGGAGCCAGAATCTCGCGAATCTCGCGATAGAGGTCGATTCTGCCCATCCTTTCTAGGGCTGAGCGGTCTCTTCTCTGTCTGCTCCAATGTAGCTGCTCGTGCGCTGGCACGTGTGGTTCTGCCAGTAGTGGCACGGCCGCGGACGGGTTTGGCTTTCATACCCGTGGCGGGGGCTCCAGAAGTCTCGGTCTTCGCTTCAGGTGCGGGACCGGCAAGCGCGTTCTCTTTTCCTGGTTCTTCAAAAGTCACGGTCTTCTTAAGGATACCGGAAGGCTTTGAGGCAGGACGAGAAACGGCTGACTTGAGACCTGGGGTGGGTTCGGTGGCATAATCGGTGGTGATGGTACCGGCAGCCTTGCGGCCTCGAGTGGTCTTCCTTGCAGGCTGCTCGGAAGCCATGGTGGCATCGTCTTCGGTGGCTACCTTGCGCTTTCGGGTGGTACGGCGGACGGTGGACGATGTTGGGTTCTCAACAGCAGAAGATGTGGCTGCTGTGGCTGCAGTGGCTGCAATAGCTGCAGCTCTCTTGGGTCTACCACGGGTAGACTTGGTGACGGAAGGGGCGGCAATGCTCTCTACTTCCTTTCCCTTAGATTTGGGAGGCTGAGTTTGGGAATCAAGTTCCGACTCAGAGTCAGTTTCAGGATCAACAGCTTTCTTGGCTGATCCTCGCAGCTTCTTTGCTGGGCGGTTCATGGCGCGTGTCTCATTAGGTTTATCATCCTTGGACAAATCGTCCTCATCATCGCTATCATCAAAGGTTCGGAGCTTACGCTTCCGAGTAGTGGTACGGGTGGGAGCTGTGGAGGAAGAGGCGGGGGTAGATGAAGAGGTAGCTGTGGTGGAGGATGATGATGAGTCGGAGGTAGGGGCAGCTGCACTGGTAGAGGGAGCTGCGGGGGTGATGGATGAAGAGGTAGAGGTAGATGAAGCTGTCTTTGCAGCGGCCTTTGCGGCAGGTTTCTTTGTGGCGGCAGGCTTCTTCGCAGGAGCGGCCTTCTTCGCCGGGGCTGTCTTCTTTGCGGCAGCGGGTTTCTTTGCGGGAGCTGAGCTCTTCGCAGATGAGGTAGTAGTAGCCTTAGATGACTTGGTCACTCTAGCCGACGCGGTGTTGGGGCTCAAGGCGGCCGCAGAAGCAGAGGCCGCGGCTGCCCTCGCACGCGTCATGCGCTTGGGAGGGCTTGCAGACCCCATCGCGACTGAGAGAGAAGGATGAGGTGCGGGTGAGAATTGAGATGGGAAATGGAAATAGCGTCAATGAATTAGTCGATCGATCACAGAAATGAGTTACCAGCTCAGTTATTGGGCGTTGTCAAGATGGGTGCAGATGCTTGGTTGACATGGACTTGACGTGCGTGGGTTGGGTTGGTAGAAGGGAGGGTTACTCTTGATGGGTCGCGGGAAGAAATTAAGTAGGGCAGTTGGACCAGGACAAGGTTTCTGAGCGTGGCGTGTTGTTTACCCTACTGGTCATATTTACTCCACTTACCGCTTGCGGCCGGTTGCCCATCCAACTCTCTCACCGCCCACCTTTCACCTTAAGCTCCCTTGCCTACGACCCCTCTTTTCAGGTACCACACCACTATATTTTACCCATTACCTACACCCAGAAACAGAGGTACCTGGGTACCTGGGTACCACAACCGTTACAGCTAGAGACACCGCGTCTTCCCAATGCAACCCCAGTCCAATCCTCCCATGCGCTTTCCCGGTTCACCGCAGAGCCTCAAGAAGCACAGGCGGCTACATCATAGTACCTATGATGTATTTGAAACCTACGCGTGGTACATTAAGAGGTACGTACCTACCTACTTCGGTACATGCTTCTATGCCGCCATCCTCTAAGTACCAATGTTCCCAATATACATTCGCACATTACCTACAGCTCTGCTACAGCCTACAGCAAACACCACTGCAGACCGAAGTTCGGTCTGAAATACAGAACGCGCTTTGCTGCAAGATTTTGCGAAGGGATTTCATTCAATGCAGTACCTACATACATGTAGTCCATTTGTGGGCAATGTACATTGTATTTGTACTGTACCCATACAACGCGCGCTTGTTTTTGACGCGCTGAGGGTGAAGGAGAAGAGCAGAAAGCACAGTTCTTTTTTTACTCAGGTGATTCTTTTCTTCTGAATGGAGTAGGTAATGGCATGGAGTTTTTCGAGAAGTGATTTTATTTCATTAAATGTAGCATTTACTTCGTATTATAGTCATCTATGTATACTGTGCATTGTGCATATGCGTTCGGTTCTCTACACTAGGTAGATGTTTCCCCGGCCTCGAGGGGTTGAGCTTCCTTCTTTTCTCTCTTTGCCAGGTTCTGCAGCCCCGTCTTATGCTCAGTATGCTCCTTGCTCAGCTTCCTCTGGCCAATGAGGGGGCTGATGAGGAGACCGACGGCGGAGATGGCCGTGAGCACGATAAACATGTCTCGCAAGCTCTTCCAGAACGCGTCTCGCGCCACTCTGCCCTGTTCTCCCTGGAGAGACGCGACGAGTCCCACGTTGGCCCCTGCGCTGCCACCCGACAGTTTGTTTGCCAGCTCCGGGCCTAGCTCTGCCTGGAGAACCGGGTACTGTTTCTCCATGCCATTTTGGAATACTACCCCGCTAATCACGATGGAGATGGATGTCGCGAGTTGTCGTATGAACTGGAACGTAGCAGTCCCGGCCGCGATGTCCTTGGGCTGAAGACCAGAATGTAGAGCGATCAGAGGAGATTGGAAGTTGGGCCCGACACCTATTCCTGCGATGATTTGATAGATGATGAGCTTGGCCCAGTTGACGGGCGAGCCGAGGTCAATGAACAAGCCGAAACCCAGAGTTAGCAATACCATACCAAATACGATGGCCGGCATATATTGTCCCGTCTTCTTCATCCAAACGCCCGTTAATGCAGAGACGAAGGACAAGGGGAGAGCGAAAGCCAGTGAGTAGGCGCCGGACAGGAGGGGCGAAACCCCAATCACGGCCTGGAAATACAACGGCAAGTAATACGACCCCGAGATAAAGACGGCACCGTGGACGAAGCAGATGCCGAAGGCGACGATATTTCGGCGCGACGTGAAGAGCCTCAGAGGAATGACGGGGTATTCGGCTACGTATTTCTCGACCACGATAGCGACTGCAAAGGTAACGATGCCAAACACGATTAGGGCGATTACGGGGACCGACTTCCAGGGGTAAGTGACGCCCCCAAACTCGAGGCCAAAAAGGAGCTGGAGCGTGGCACCGACGATCAGTAGACTTCCAGGCCAATCGATAGCGGCCAGCCCTTCGCGAACTGGCGTCCTGGGATTGTGGAGTTTGAGGACGAAGAATAAAATGGCGAACCCGACACCGCTTATAGGGAGATTGATCCAGAAGCACCACCTCCAGGTGACCTTGTCCGTGAAGACGCCGCCGAGAACGGGTCCGATCGCCGACGCAAGAGCCCAAACGCCGCCGAAGATGCCGTAGTACTGACCACGCTTGCGCACCGAAACCAGGTCACCCACAGCAATGTTGGTGAGAACCACGATGCCGCCGCCTCCGCCGCCCTGTATGGCCCTCGCCGCAATTAATTGTCCGATGTTCTTACTGAGGGCCGCGATTAACGATCCAATCCAGAAGATGCCCACAGCAACAAGCATGATCGGTTTTCGCCCCCAGATGTCGCTGAGCTTCCCCCAACTCGGCACCGTGGCTGAGCTCGCAAGCGTATATGCCGCACCTACCCACGTATACCCCGACGGCGAATTGAACTCGCCTATGATGGTAGGGATAGCGGTCGTCACGATGGTTGCGTCTAAGGCGGCAAGGAAGAGCGCCGAACATAATGCGACCATGATGATTGACATTTCCAGAGCCGAACGCTCTCCCTGCGGTGGTGTGTCGGGATTGCCCGCTTGTGTTGTTGTCGCATCGCCATGGTCTGCTGGTTCCGATACCCCAGTTATGTTGTCTGCTTTCTCGATGGCCGTACTCCGATTGTTGCTCGTGGTGTTGTCGGAATCGTCGCTCAATGTTGGCGTGTTGGACTTTTCAGCGACTTGGTCGACGAAGCCGACATCTCGCTCGAGATCGACGAATTTCTCGTCTGCAATGGTCATGTCTCTTCTTTGCTTGGCCAAGACAGTTCTGTGAAACGTGCCACTGAGGCAGATATATTTGGAGAGCGACGCTGTTCTGAGTCGCCGTTTTGGGACGCCGTTTTGGGATTCCTCGCTTGCAGATCCAAGACTTTATTGTCTGACAGAAGCGGCAAGCTCACAGGTTGTAGGACATATGGGGGAAAGGAGGGCATATCAGTTTTGTACATTACTCTAGGCTAGGTAGATTATTATTATTAATCGAAAAGAAAAAGGATCACTTTACCCACGAGATCGGACAACCACCATGCCGAGCGACACAGTAAATCGTAGGAATAGCTGCCGTGGGCCGACATCTCCAAGCAATAGGAATCCCAGGTGGAAAAAACGGCTCGGCGGCTACATCCGCTTTCGGTCTAGCTCGTCCAGTGGCCAACACAGCTAGTCGTACATGGACGGGCTGGCGCGGACTCCGTTGAGCAGAAATTCACAGCTCCTAACCCAAATAGGTACTAACGTGGCCAACGGCATCCGTCAGAACCCGTCATCTCGACTCGACCATCTGAGACACTACACCTGACTGGGTAATACCGCCCCTCTTTCTCGGTGCCTACGCTAACAATAATTTTTTCCAAGACGTTCGATACCCAGTAAATCTCATCATCATCGACATCCGCACATAATCCGCATCGATCAGGGCTAAAGAAAAGGCGCGCCTTAGGTATAATAGCGCTCCCGAATCGACTGCCCAGACGGATCCCCCCTCCCCTTTCCGTTCCGAGATTCGGCTACACATAGGAGAAATAGGATAGGGAGCGACCGTTGGACATGAAGTACTGGGCCTCGTTTGGAGGTTAAGTGGATGACCAGCCGAGTCACCGCATTCGCATTCATGTGTCTCGGATAGGTATCTAGCTCGGAGTTTAGCCCTCGGATAGCATCGCCGAGAGCGAGCCAGTCCTCGCCAGTCATCGAGCGGGTATAGCTCCATCCTAGTAAAATACAAAAATATAGGAGCAGATCCATGCAAAAAGTGATTACTACGTATCCAGTTCTGTCTAGTGTTGTGTCTAAATACTTGAATGGATCCCTATTGAAATTGAAGTGCCGGCGTGGCACGGAATTACTCTGAAAAGTTGGTTCGGCTCCGGTTCCGAGACTTCAGCCAAGGCCCAAGATACACGTACATGGGACCCTTATAATTGTGCTGTATTAATGATAACACCTAGGTATCATCAAGACGCTCTCTTCTCACGCAGAGATTTCCGAAGAACACACCGGTCTCCTGACGCCAATGGGGATGGCGAGGGACCAAACGTGGACGGGTATGCCACCCTACAATATCATCTGTGTTACCTAACTCATGTAGATATGAATTCCGTGCACAGTCGCATCGGGAAATAGTACAGGAACGTGAGATTCTAGGTCGTGCCAAGATGTTTTAGTAGACTTCGATCAAGCAACAACATCAGATAACGTTCATAGACAAGGGTACCTGCTTTAGACTGACGGACGACATGACACGCGCATGACACGCACGCACTTCGGCCCTGTGCAGTATATAAGCATAAGCACTTTAAAGCCCAAAATTTGATTCCTATCTGCAAGGCTCTAAGCAAGTAGGTACTTACTTTCTAACTGACATGAGCAGAAGTACGAAAAGAAAACCCCAACATTACATATCATGGGACCCCACGATGCGACCCTACTGATTTCGCATCATGTACCCCAGAAAGATAGATAGGCATTATGGTTAAAAGAGGCGATCTAATCTCCAAAACTGTTTGTAGCCCCCCTCTTCCAAAAACTATTAACAAGGACGGAAACGGCCGGGATACTAATTCCGCGGTTCGGGCGCACTGACGGGCATTGCTCGCGAAAGACCCTGGCCCCGGCATCTTTCCCTGCGCAGAGGCGGGGCGAGCTTGGGACCGTATGAATCTTATAAAAACGTCTCGTGATCCGTGGGATTCCTACTCCGAACCCCTGGGCCTGGGAGATAAACGACGGGCAACTAAATATAGAGGTAGATCTCAGCCAAGCAAATGACTCGATCCGCCATGTTGGAGCTGGAAGGTAAACTTTACGTCGGGACTTGAATACTTTGTCGGAGGACGCCGGGCTCAGCGGCATCAAACAGAATACCCGGACGCGAACCGACACAGAAGATGTAAATATGCAAATGAGGAGATAATTGGGGTGGATGAAATTTAGGGTCTGCCAAGATGAACGAAAATCGATATTGGACGAATAGCTGGAGGAGACCAACTTTCATCTAGGTTAGATCACGATGCGAATCGTGATAGTAAATATAAAGCAGCCAAGTAAACTTCCTATCTTCATCGCTGCGAGATCCCCAGGCAGATCACATCTCCCACATTATTCGATATTCTCGTTTCCCTCGCTCTCGCGTATGAAATACCGAGTGCCGCTACACATGAGATGCGGATTCTAGAAAGCAGGGGATAGGTATTGCGAAGTAATACGCTCAATACTCAGAGGGAAAGGCTCATTGATCGCCTAGATATATAGTACCCGATAGAAAAGCACGGCAAACTTTATCCATATCGTTTGAATCGCGATCAGTGAAAAGTACAAATCTATTGAATCGTTTATGGCACGGCGGCAACGGGTCTCTATCTATAATCCCATACCGCTACTCCTGGATGATTGCCTGCCTGCCTGCCTGCTTGCCTAATAATCTCCGTTTCCCGCTTTGAATACACTGGTTGATGATCGAATGACCAAAGATATTACAAAAGAGAAGCGACACTTGTTTTGTTGATGTATAATACAAATCCGCTGGGGATAAGGGTGTTATTTTTTATGTTCGAGTCGCCTATATTCAATTATTCTCCGCCTTCTTCGCCTCCATCTTCTCGGGAGGAGGAGGCGGGGCCTGGTTTTGCTTCGCCTGGGCGAGATCAGCCTCCGCATCTACCGCCTCGGCGACCACTTCTGTGTCGAGACCCTGCTTCGAGGCGGCCTGTTGACGCTCCTCCTTCTCGTCGATGTCGTCCACGTCTTTGGGGGTTGCAAAGCCGGTATCTTGGCTTTCTTGATCTTGCTCGTTCTCCTCCTCGATGAGCTCTTGCTGCTCCTTGAGCACGTCGAGACGTTGCTTGTTCGTCGCAGCGCCCTCGGCATTATGCACCTCGAGTTCAATCTCGTGGTAGAGCTCTTCAGGAATAGACGAGAGCACACCAGTCAAAGCCTCGATTTGGCTGTGGAAACCACCCTCCTCGAGCTTCTGACCGTACATGTAGGCGTTGCTAAGAACCAATAGTGTAGAAGGTACGTTATGCTTTAAACGTAGCTCGAGCCAGGACGCCAGGTCCTCTCGCAGTCTACTGGGAGAGACGGTGTGCGTCTTGATACCTCGACTGGCGCATGCTGTCTGCAGTTCCAGTACGTTGAGACTGTCTACGCCCTCGAAGCTGATCGCCTTGTCATCTCTCTTGATCTGGCGCATCCGGTGACGGACTTGGTATCGGAGCATGGTGTCCGTGCCAAATGTGTTGAGGTTGAGGTAGCGGCACATGGATACCAACTGCGGCCTCGAAAGATTGTCCAGAGTCAGGTCGTCTTTGAAGGCCTGACATACCTTGATGACATCATCCGTGCTCGGTGTCTCCCCAGTGGCTCGCAGCTTTCGGAAGAATGTAGCAAACTCCTCCTTTTGTGTCGTAGCAGGTGACAGCGGCAGGCCGGTCTCCTTCATCGTCTCGCGGAGGAAAGAGCTAACCTCCTTACGGGTAGCTCTAAGCGTCGCGGCCTTCTTGTCCTTGGACTGCTGCGCTTCGTATGTGCTGGGTAGGAGGTTAGGGAAGAGCTTGAGAGCGATGGGTAGGAGAGCCTCGGCGAAAGGGACGATGATGAAGACGGAGAATGGGACAAGGCGGCCCAGATCCTGGACTGTTCGCCGAAGTTGACGATTCTCTCGCCGTGTCAATTCGTAGCCGGCGGCCATCTTCAGGGCCAGTCGGCTACTGATTTTGATCTCCGTGGCTAGTAGTTTCGTCCCATCCCAGTAATGCTGGACCTCATGCTTTATCCGTTGGCCGAGGGTCAACTTCTTAGGCGGCTTCTCCTCTTTCTTCTCGACATCTTGGTCCTTCTTGACTGCCAGATCCGTCAAGGATTTTGCTTCGGCCGAGGGTTCGACTATGGATGACTGAGCGGTTTTTGCGGCAGCAGCCGACAGCGCCGTGTCTGCTGATGATTCTGAGTTCGGCCCCGAGGTTTTGTTCGCTGTTGCTGCTGACTGCTCCTTTGGAAGTGGCTTCTTGGCCTGCTCGGTGTTGAATCCGGGAGGGGGACCGCTGTGGCCGCCAACAGAATGCCGCTCGGTTGATATGCTTCGAAGCGGGATCAGTAGCGCGCGCGTAGTCAGATCAAGAGGTAAGTTTCGGGTCTGGCGTCCGAGATACGAGGTTGGAAGTCCGAGCCCGGGTCTTGTCGCAAGCCTGCCGGCAAAGGGGTTCACTATAACTGCCCGTTGGGCAGCTCTTGCGGAGGCGGTCATGCTGAGGGAGGGCTGATGAGGAGAAGTGGTTTGGACGACGAATTCCGAGGCGTAGGAGATGTATAGAGGTATTCCGATAGTGTCGGAGGAGAAATAATGAATGAGAGTCGATGTGGAGAGAACTTGGTGGGAGAGCGTCAGATGTTGGGACGAGACTGACTTGGCCGACACAATGTCGTAGTCGCGCTAACCTGGTTTAGTCTAGATCGCGGGTCTCTGGAATGCCCGGTTCTAAGTTTTATCAATTTGACAGATGAGGCTTAGCGTCAGTCAGGGCATGACTGAGCAGATTACATGTACCTCTGAGGGATGCTTTATCGATAACAGGGGATATGAACGTGGAGAAGTGAAGTGCTGTTACCTAGTCCCTCTCACAGTAAGATACACGTTCCCTACCCCCTTTTCCCTACAACATCAACATCTACACCCTGCTGCAATAAAAATTTATGAGGAGGGCTATCACCTTCGCGATTACTGAATACGATTTAGTCGCCTTTATCTTTATTCATCATATAACTATCGTCCTCGAGAACGAAAGACTTGATTCAAGCCGCGATTGAACAACTGAGCGCCAATAATACTACGTACATATGCTAGAGTCCCCGCTTCAGGGCCTAGATCCTTTGAGGGTCGAGTCGAGGGCACGTTGGCCGGTCTGGCCTTTTAATGGAATGGGACTTACTCATGCGGATGGCTGACAAGTAAATTCTCGCTGTATTATCGACTCGGTCGCTCATTACTTGTACGTACCTAGTCTAGAGTACATCTTCTACATCGCCTTCAAGATATACACGACACACCCCTAATCTACCCCCCTTGACAGCACCATTGTCGAGAGCCAGTTCAAGTATAAGTGATGATACAGTCTATAAAATACATAGTTTCATACTGCCTAATAGTGACTACCTAGTCTACTTAATCTAGGTATGTTGACTATGTGCTTGTCTATGAATCGTGTATATGTGCTCTCTATACAGATCCTTGACGTGGTGCCCCTGTAGCATATCACTTGGAGCATACGTTCTTGATAACCTTGGAGATCTTGTCCAAGTCTGTCTTCACGACATCACCAAGGATCCCGTCATTGGGGCGGAAGTCGTTGCGGTACTTGGCCGCCTTGCCGATCGCAGCAGCATCTCGAATGCCAGCCGCGCCCAGCACGATGTCGAAGATGGCCAAGGGCGCGCTCGAGGGGTCGTTGACGATGTCGTAGATGCCCTGGGCGACGCCCCCCGCCTCGCCGAGGAGGGCGATGATCCGTCCGAGAGACGCCAGGCCGGCGGCGGCGAGGGTCTCGCCGACCGCGGGCACGATGAACAGCACGGCGCCGAGGAAGAGCGAGATGAGGGCCTTGCGCTCCGCCTCGATGATCTTCTCCGCCTCCTCCTTGACCTGCTCCATCGACTCGACGGCCTGTCGCACCATCAGTACCGGGATGGACAGAGCGTCGACCAGGTCGTTGGGGGCCGCCCACTGCCCTAGCTTGATCTTGGCAAGGGCAATGTCGATTTCGCGATCGAGCCCCTCGAGCTTGTCGAGGGCCTTGGACACGACCTCCTTGGGATTCGTCACGTCCTCCGGTTGGAACCCGAATGCCGCCGGCTCGTTGAACCACCAGCCCGTGTAATAGCAGCTCTCGGGTACCACCGGGACGTATACGGGGTCGCACGACTTGTCTGATGTATGCGAAGGGCCCCATTCGTCCACCCAGTTGATGTCGTCCTCGGAGATGCCTGTCTTGTCGAACAGATCAGACCAGAAGGCGTCCGCATTGTCGCCCGGAAGGCTCCAGTAGACCGTCTGTAGGTCGTGGTCGATAATGCCTCGCTTGGAGTAGTCAGGGGGGCAGGGCTGCGGCAGAGCACAGTTGTTAGCAGATATTCGTACAATTGCATGATTATGAAGAAGCGCAACAACTATCGCGACTGATAAGAGTCAACAGAGGTTCGAGGCTTACCTGAGTAGTGTTGATATACTTCAGCGGCCCGTAGCCACTACCAACCCAGGGCCCCGTGATCTCGCTACACTGATCGAGAGTGCTCCATTGGCAAATGTCAGACCCTGCGCCGTTCTTGTCTTCGCAGATTCGCTGGCAGGAAACCGCTTCGACGATCTGGCACTCGAGGTTGTCGTTGCCATGTTCGGTGATGTAGTTCCTGACGGCCTCCCCAGCCTGTTTGGCTACAACCTCTGCGTAAACCGTAAACTTCCTGTCGTACCCATCGTTCAGAATCGCCTGATATTTCGTGAGGGACTCGGTGGCAATATCTCTCAGGATAGGAAGAACGTAGACCGCCGCACAGTAGTCGGGGATGCTGTCAGCATATTGTTCGATCTCGTCCAGGCTCGTGTACTTATCGCCACAGTACGCAATGTCCTCATCCCAATCCCCGCCTGATGGGGCATCGGGGCTATCACCTCCGGGGAGGAACTCTTTCAAGTCGATGGCCCAGTCCGAGGTTCCGGCAAAGTGCAGTTGCTTGTACTTGTCTACTCGCCTCTGCTTTGTCGTCTCTGTCATGTAAGCGACCCATTCGGTCTTCTGGTACACCACGAAATCCGTGTCCGACGATTGGTCCCACCAGTGCGTGCTGCCTGCAGTGATGGTGGCAACTTCGTGGATTTCCGCGTTCGCTAGATAGCCTGCTTCTCCGGTACAGCTGCCGGGCTTCGCCTGCGAGCTCGTCGGGCCTCCCAGGAATAGGCAGTTAGGCCCCGTGCATCCCTCCTTCGCCATCTTGAATGAGCGCCCGTAGCTAGAAACGCCGACAACAATTTTGGTGGAGGGCACGCCGGCCTTGGTGATCATTGCCAGGGCATTATAGGTCTCGGTATAGTTGACGTGTGATCGCAAGCAGCTTCCTTGAGGGCACCCATCGGCGGCAAACGGGCTCTGAGCATCCCATTGTCCGTGAATGTCATATGTCATGTAGATGATGTAGTCGACGATGGTCGAAATCTTCTGAATCGGGAATCCCTTAAGATACCTATAATAACAGAGCATTAGATAAGTCTGAGAGAGACGAGAATAGATGCGAATGGCTTGTCTCCTCGGGGAGGGCACACAAAGCCCGATCACCACTTACCAATAAGAAGCCGGAGCCGCGATAGAGAGCGTCATACCAGCTGGCAATTGGGCCTTCACTAGTTGTAGGAACTCTAGATATCTATCACCGTCGCCCTTGTCTCCTGGGGGAACACCTGGGATATCAGGAGCGCCGGGATATTCCCAGTCAAAGTCGAGGCCATTTAGCCCGTTGTCTTTCGCGAATTTGACCACGTTGTTGGCAAAGGTCTGTCGATTGGCCGTGGTGACAGCGCTTCTGAAGATGGGGAAAGAGTCGGCGTCAGTGGAGAATGACCAGCCACCAAAGGCCAGGACTTTCTTGGAATTGGTTTTCATGCCCTTGAATGCGGCAAACTGGTCTTTCGTCTCAGCGCCAATGCTCACTTTGAAATCAGTGGTGATCTCGGCAAAGGCGAAGTGAAGGTGGGTGTATGAAGGGTCGGCTCTCCGCACATCCATGCGCAGACATGTTCGGTTGAGGTTCCAGGCTTCAAAGTAGCCGATCTTCATGAAGCTCGCCGGCGCGTTAGCATTGTTTACGACGCCCGTCTCGCAGTTCGATACGCAGCCGTTCTTCCCTGGCGCCGAGGTGCCCGGGTTGCCCGTTGCAGATTTTGATATCGTGCAGAAGTCCGCCGTCGTACCACAGTGGCCCCAGATATTGCAGCACACGTTCAAGGGGCAGGGGTTCAAGGTCGAGATATTGTATGATCCCGTTGGGAGTTTCGTTCCAGGCTTCGTAGGGCCACACTCAGCATCCGCGACCGAGTTTGGTAGGGGAGGATTTCCCTTGCTGAGACAGATCTTCAGCCCAACCTGCAAGTTTCCGCAACCAGACCAGCCCCACGTGGTCTTGTTGTTGAAGGTATCGAGGTCTTTGAGTGTGAGCCCATTACTGCCGGCAATCAAGTCGCAGTATTCTCCTGATGCGACAACGTGCGTCGCACAGGTTCCGTCGGGAGATGGCTTGGGGCGGATATCGGGCAGGGAGCCACTGGAACAGCAGACGGCCTGGCCGACCTTCAAGGTTGAACACAATGTCGAGCCTGGATTGTACTTCGTAAAGTCTGCTGCGGAGATGCCACAGCGTTTTGCAAGTTCGCCGCAACCATTGCCACTCTCGACCTTGATTGTCCTACAGTTGGCCCGAACCTGCAACGATCGCATACTGAGAAAGCCGTGATTAACGGTTTCATCTGCCACCGTCCAGAAGGGCGTGTTTTCCCACGACTCCGACTCGTCCGCCTTGGCTTCATTGGTGCAGTTACCATCGCTCCACGAGCTAAGTGTCTCCTGAACACCAACGAAATCGCCTGTGGTATCGATGACTATGCCAAAGACATTGGGTCCGCTCCTACCCTCGCCGCATACCTCGAGAGTTGTGTGGCTGCCGATTTTGTTGGCTTTGGCCTTCTCCAGAACTTGTTGGACTAGGTTGTCAGCAGCAGCCTTGTTTCCAACTCGATCGCCAGAGTATACACCGACGACGACCCCTTCAGCATAGCCGAGGATCACGCTCTGGTCGCAGTTGCTTGGTCTGGATAGGTAGTCTTGGAGATCCTTGACAATGACTGCAGCATTTCCTGAATCTTCGGCCGACGCCGTCCCTGAGAGCATAAACTCTGCTGTGACAGAAGACTGAACAGGTTCTTTACAGACCGCAGGGGTTTCTCTCTCAACTAGAGACAGGGCATTCACATTGGTATCGGCGTTGCGAGTGGTACAGGCCCGAAGAGTGACATCTGTGTTGGGATCGTCTAGGGGGGTTTTGATATTGAAGTCGAATAGAATGGGCTCGGGGCATATTGATAAACGAGAGAGGTCATGGTAGTAAGTCCAGGAGATGGGAGTGCTGTCAGGGGCACAAGCCTGTGGGCAGGGCTTAAGCTGTGAGAGGAACTCTTGCGCAAAAGCTTGAGAGGCAAGGAGAGTGGCCAGACAGATGGCCCAGAGAGACCTCGTCGAAGGATTAGGCCCCATGTTGGAAACCATGTAAAGGGGTGGTAGGTGCTGGAGGCTGCCGTGTCAAACTTCTCGGTCAACATGAGGCGGCTGACGTGCTTTTAACATCACGACAAACACCAGCGAGTGACTGTCATGTCCATATCAGTTCACGGCATGCGAATCAAGCAACGAGAGTAGTCACTAAGCTTTTACCCAGCACACCTGCCGAGTAATGACCGTCCATAGCCTGGTGCCCAGATCTAGACATTCCTTAGTCCCGTCCTAAGTCGGCATGTTGTGGCAAGCGTGGCAATCATGGTTTGACGATTTGAGCAACGTGCCAAATTCATCCCTCACGATGACCTGAAGATATTGTTAGTCTCGACTTGACCGAGAAATACACGATATCACACTCCGCTTTCTCATTCTTACCTGACCAAGGAACCGTTTCCACATGACTGACTCATGAGGACTCTGGGAAACATTATACCGCATCGCGAACTTCGGAATTGTGTCCTCCTTCTGGGTAATCTTACTTTCGCCACTTCTTGGCAGCGACGGGTTGCTAAGAAATATATATCGTCTTCTTGGCATCCGGCGAAGGCGCCAATTTGGAGTTTACTTCTTGACATGCAGGTGTGAGGCGTCTACGCCGTCTCCTGGCTCTCAGCACCAAGTGTAAGTGTCGTGCATGTGGCATACCATGACTCTGGCGCCGACACTCGCAAAGTGGAGTAAGTTACTTAATTATACACACCCTCCCCATCAGTCTGTGATGCTAGATCTACTAAACTGTCAAACTAGGAATATCCACTATGGCCTACTTTGGAGGCTCGCTTAACAAAGGATCTGTACGGGGCCGGCCGTAACTACAGTAGCGCAGTCAACCCCTGCTATCTACGTCGTGCCTGCAGGCTGCAGGTACAAAAGGTCAAGACGCATGGAACCTTCGTGGGTGAATGAACAAGCTTCCCCAAGTCTTGGGGGTGTTATCTCGGATCTAGTCTCAGATCTAGACTAACGCACCATGGGCTTATTTCCCGATTAGGCCGGTCGAATTCGCGAGGCTTGTTTTTCGGCCAAGACGTTTAACCAAGGTTGATCTAGGAAATCCTTCATACTCAAGTGAGAGTCTGCTCGCGTGCGCCGTATGCATCTCTGCCTCCAAATAGTATAGCTCATCATAACCAATACGGTAGAGTCAAGGAGGTAATCGCATAACGCGGTAGCAAGCGGTGTAGTCTTAGTTAGCGTAGCAGTGGATATTCTATAACAGGCAGGTAATCTGTATGACGCAGTAACGAGTGGTGTAGACTTCGTCAGCGTAGTAGTAGATATTCTATAATAAGGTTAAATAGGTGGTGTGTATTATAACGCAGTGCCAAGCGATACAGATCTAGTCAACGTAGTAATGAATGAATTTCATTATACGTAGGTGATCTATATAACGCCGTAACGAGTGGTGTAGACCTAGTCAGCGTGGTAGCGGATATTCTATAATAGGGTCAAGTAGGTAATCCGTAGAACAATTCTCTCCCCGAATGCCGAAACTCCCACGTAAGCATAGAGGCGTTAACCTCAGAGTGTCTAAAGGCTCACTCTAGTTGACTATGTCCAAACCACAACTCGTGGAAAATATAGTGCAAATATATCAGCTCTCCACATGATGGTTAGCTCGAGCCCTTGGTTGTAAGGGCGTTGGATTGAATAAATTTAGGACGGCTTGCCCGACAATCTCCGCAGACTTTGCCAAGCAGCCGTAAGCGACATCACGGGTCCTGAATTCGGAAGCACGGCGTATCGTGAGCGAAGCTATTATTCAAGTTTTCGCAAGATTTCTAACTCGCGCCCGAGGCTAATAGCGAAGCCTAAGCCTCTAGGCTTCTTCGCCCGAGGATATCACATTCCCCCTATCTTGAACCCGGACCGATGAGAAATATATTTTTGTCTTGGTATGTGTACTAGTATGAGCTAGCACTGCGCTCAAAGGAAGGCATCGACGAGGCCTTTTCCGAAGATTCTTATCTAGCTCCTGGATGTATGTTACGGTTATGTAGGTAAGAAAAATGAGTTTTGTCTACACTTATATATAAGGCCATTGCCAGCTTTTCAGCAAGGCCCCTATTAGAGCCGGGTCGTTCGGTTCATCATTCTCCCTCACACTGTTGTGAGGCATTGTACCTGCCTCCTTGTAAGTCTTGTTGCCCATCACGGAATATCAAAATAGCAATAATCCCTTCGACTATCATGGCTGACAACACGGGCAGGATAAAGGAAGCTCCGAGAGAGCCAAGCAGGCCAGACGAGATTGGTAGTACAATAAGCCATGAAGTGGACGAGTTTTCTCTGCCTACTCACATGGGCAACCTCAGTCACCGCCAGCGTGAATGCTGGCGGTTATGAGCGACTCTATTACTGGTGGGTCTACCAGATGGAAGTCCACGTTTATGGAGGTGACGCGACCAGGATGACCATGGGCATTGGCTGTGAAGGAACTGGCCGTTTCAACACATGCAACTTTAACCAGTTCATCAACTACATATCCTCTGGGTACGCCAGTGATTCCCCCAGCTACCTCGACCACAACCCATCGGCCATGAGCTCGGATGATATGGAAAAAGCGGCGAATGCTATGTCCAACGCCATCTATGACGGCGACCTTGGAGATATTCTACCCCGATTCGTCCACAGGGATACGACATCCTGGTTCCAGCTTTGGTCCCGAGTGGCCCACGCCACGTACGCAGTCAAGGAAGACCTGACAAACCGGAACCTCGACCCTGCCAAGGTCATCGGTGACGAACTGGATGCTGCGAACTACAACCTCGATTCTGCAGAGGCGGTGAGTGGACTAGGCACGAGACAAATCTTTGGCACGGTCCTGATTGCTGACGTAATATTTTTTAGGCTCGGTTCTACGAACACAATGAGAAGATGAAGCAGTTTTTCCAAAACGTGCACCCCACCCTGGACGTCATCTGGGCTGACAAAACCGTCCATGGCGTCACCTACGAAGAGGTGGATGTGGACCAGACCTATGCGCAGAACGAGGGCAGCGACTGGACGAGGGACGATATCCTGGACGCCATCGACGAATTCAACAGTGGAAGTGCTGATTCCGAGGACAAGAAGCACTGGGACATCCTACAGAGGGTGGCAAAGAACAAGAACTCGTGTAGTTTGTGATATCTTAATCCCATTTGTGTATTTCGGATGGACGGCAGAGCCCAGCCGAAAACAGCTGTGGGCGTTGATGGGACTGGATTGCAGCAGTGTACTTGATAAGATATAGATTTGGAAAGACGTTGCCTATTTCGAAAGATGTGACTACCTTAGTGTTTCGTAGTGGCCGAAGCGGGTGATAAACGCGGGTTCCACACGTCCTCTCCCGCAACGCGAATCCGGTTCAATTTGGTGACAGATTTGGGATGGGACTTTTCAATTATGGATGGCATGGACGAAATAAGCTACGGGCTAGAGCTATGTAGGTTAGTCTATTCGGGGAACGTGCAGGAACCGATAACCTTATACGTATGCTTATATTAAGCACCTGCTAGTTTCTAATTAGGGCTATGAGCTAGGAAATACGAGGGGGACAGAGACTCGGGGACTCCCACTATAAAAGGTACTTAGGTTGGTATAGTAAGGATTTAGCTGGTTCTTTCAGTGCCATAAGTCTCCATTTCCGGTGCGACATGCCCATCCCTCTCGCTTTTATTTTTGTCCATACCTCTTCTTGGCAGGAATCCCCCATCTCCCGTTCTAGTACCAATCTGGTGGTAACCTACTCCCACAAAGGTAGGTAAGGTTAGTTGGTATTTGTAGGCTAGTAGGTCCACTACACTAGATCTCCCCAGAAAGCACAAGCCCTACGCTAGGTGCCCTTGCAGATGTCCCCCATACCTGATGCGAGTCATATGTCCGACATAGATCCACCACCCGTCTGAACTACTAATGGCCATTACAAGTGCCTATTACATACTTCTTCTTAGTCTCGGTGACGATATTAGTCTAGGCGGGTAAGTAAGTACTCAGGAAGTACCTAGTTATAGCAGAATACCGCGAAGGAACAGAGATATTTACTTAGGTAGATACACTAAGCTGAGGTCGACTCGGCTGCTGCTAAGGTATCTAATGTCTAGTGAGTGTGATTCATGGACCGTCATCAGGTTTATACCGTTCATACCTTAGGTACATAATTTAGGGCGAATCTGGACGACTTCAACCACTGGTATTGATGCCATAGTCGTGTGTCTCATTTGATTTATGAAGAATCGATTTCTTGATATTGAATGCGATGTCAGGGGCCTTTATGGAGAGTCTTTAGCAAGTATATGGCAGAGTATAAAAGTCTACTTTTGTCGGAGGATTTCTGCCTCGGCTGGACGGGACGGCATCGTGAATCGAGCAGGGGCAGGGGCAGGGCAGCTACTGATCCTGTCACAGTGGGTACGTGGAGACGCGGCTTGAGCCTTCGAGCTGGATTCAAGGGATCTGACGGGGGATTGAGTGAGTGGGTCGCGCGTCTTCGATGGAGACGTTGTAACGCTGGATTAAGCATATCTTAGCTAAGTTGCTCTCGTGCTTCACATATTGGTGGCTTCTAGTCTCTGTGGACCCTGAATCGACTTACTATTATTTTTACTATCTATTATCACGCCAAGCCTTACACGAACGAGTCCTTCTGCCTCTTGCGCTGTGCTACTACGGCTGGTCACCTCGTCGGTTCGACCCGTTCTTGGTCAATCGGCCCCCAGCACCACCTATTGTCCCAACGTATCATCGCAACTTTGACCGGAGACCATGAACAGAGAAACGGAAGCGGAATGCCTGAGGGCACTGCGTGGCGAAAGCCTGCCGGCCAACCTGGACTCCGTCAAATTCCGGCTCTGCGTCCTTCGCGGAATCCGGCATTTCGACGGCTTCGGCGCCGAGTTGAGACGTCTACACAGCCCGCCAACGACATCCTACTCAAGCTCATTAATCAGGGCGCTGAATGCCCGAGATGTCATGAGCAACCGAATCCCGGACATAGAGACACCAGACGAGTTTCCCTACTGCATCTGGTATCCAGATGTTGCCTCTGAGGAGACGTATCGCCGCCTGGCCGCGCGCTATCCGTCTATGCGCTACCTCGTTGGACGCGCCTGCGCCGTCGCCGGGTATGCCGACCTCTTTCGCGAGCTTCGGCTGCTACCCGAAGTGTCTATAGCGGAAGAGGCGAGGGATGGTATAGCTAGGAATAATCCGGGATGTCGCGCCATCTACGAGGAAATAATCAGTCAGCCTCTTAGATACGCCATCTTAGACGACTACACTCGAACCTCCACGCCGGACAAGCCGCGGCGTGTTGCTGGTTTGAACGGCGACACAACCGTAGTATCGACGCTTGAAAACGGCCGGCTCTCGTTTAAAGAAGCTGGATCCATCAGCTATAGATACTTCAATATAACCGAGGACTGGTGCGTCGACGAAGGCGGTTTAGAAGAAGAACCAGGACCCGTACCCTGCGGCGATGATATGACGCGCCTTCTCTACACGCCATTACCCGAGGATCTCCCCGCAGGGAATAAGAATCTGCTGATTCTCATGGCAGCGTACTACGGCGACGTAGATCGGTACCACCGCCTGCGGCGCCCAGATATGCTCCGGGGAGAGCTGGAGGCCGTCGTTCGTGGCATTTACCATAATACCATGTTCGCCATGTACACGGCGTCGCAGCTCGACGCGCCCCCTAACAAGATATTCGTGCCGTCCTCGTCTTCGCCCCTGAAGATGCCTACCTCGAAGACCACGACGATCCACCGCGCCGTCAACGCCCGCTTCATCATGAATAATGACCTCTCGCGCATCACGGACGCGCAGCCTGCGGGCGCCCTTCCGTATATGATCTGGTACCCACACCGAGCACACCCTGCCACGTACGAAGAGCTTGCGCGCCGGCGCCCTGAGATGATTCCCGCCGTGGCACGAGCCTGCATTGTCGCAGACTACGAGAAACTCTGGGATAGTCTCGCCTGGACGCCTGACGCGGCACTCTTCCGCGAAGCTAAAGCAAGTCCCAAACCGCAATATCTCCAGACACTGACGAGTCGGGCGGAAAATATGCTAGGCCCTCAGCAGACGCCATCTCCTCGTGGTGTACCGCTCTGGAAACTTGCTATCAACGCCAATAACATGAAGGATCGCCGGCCGCCAACGGCTCTGTGGCCCTCGATGTCGGAAGGGAATTTTGAATGGGGCCAGACGGGCCCGTACGAAGGCCTACAGGCAGATGCGGGAGACGTAGAGCTGTTCGTTAGCGCGTCCGAGTTGATACGCCCACCGCCCGGCAGGTCCTGGATAGACGTCACGTCGATATACAAGGGTGAAAATAATTCCTCTGAAACTCGCGACGAAGTGAAACGAGAAAGCTAAACCATCGACCATACTAAATTAAGGGTGGGAAATGGGGTGTTCAACATGTATATTTATGTAGCTGACCCTTAAAGGAAAATTATATGTACCGAAATAGTTTGATGTGAATGCTGTAATGATGCAATTGGGCCTCCATCTCCATAACGTAGCCCGTGTTTCCATCCAGTCCCAATGAATATCGAGCGATGGGAGGGTGGGAAAAATGGGAATGAAGGAAAGAAAAACACTCGGGAATTTGTACAATAGGGCACAGAAAAGACTTCAAGTGAAAATCATCGATATAAATGCTCGCTTATTGTTGTTGCTGTTCTTGTCGTGGCCTCGTAATGTTTGGGCCCGTTCCTATGCCTGTCAACGTTCTCACAGCCCAATGGATCCAGCTCTCCTTTTCTAATTGCGCTTTCAGTTCCTCAGCTCTTTGTTCGATCTCTTCTACCTGGATTTCGAACTGTGCAGCACTATCCTCCACGTCCTCCACTCGGGATAGTAGAGCCGTTATCTCGTATTCTAGTTTAGCCGCATCGCCCTCGACTTGATTAAGCGTCTCGGTGAGATGCTCCCTGTGTTCTGCTACTAGCCCTTGATAGTCGTGATGTGCGCGTTGATATTTCACAGAAGACTCGTGATATATGGTTTGTAGCTCATCTAGTTGCCGGGAGTATGTCTCGTTGGTCGACTGAAGAATCTGTACTTTGCGTTTGACCCAAGGCTTTAAGTTCTGCTGGATGTCGGTAATACTCAAGTACATGGCTTGTGCGACCTCGACGAGACGTATGTGATCTTCTGTCTTCGTGTTGTCATCTGCAGCTTCGGCATCATCAAACCCTGCTACCTCCTCCCATTTGAGAACGGCTTCTTCCGCATCACCAAATGACAACCTGCGAGCCCAACGGGCTTCGCTCGGCGAAGCATCAAGGGATGGTCGACTGCTAGCAATGCTATATCGGCGACGCAGAGTTAACAACGCGGAAACTGAACGAGATGCTGCTGCTTGAGAAATATCCTCAATCTCGACTTCGCTTGTCCGTTCGCCTGCGACAGAGCCAGCAACGGATGGGTCTGCTGTTGTCACATTATCCTGGGTTTGAATTTGGGATATTTGTTTCTTGTCGTGAATAGGTACTTTCTGAGTCGCGTCGTTGATTCGTCCAGGCATACGTAACTCGGTGGTGGGAGCCTCTCCAGGATGTGCTACACCGGTAGTAGACGTATCAGCAGCGATGTCCTTCTCCTTCTTGAACGTATTAGAATATTCTTCGGGTTTGTTCTTCCACGTGAAGGCTTTACCCAGTTGCGCTGAACTGGGGAGCTGAGCCGGGCTATTGACCAGGCCTGCCGATGTACCAGACAGAAAGGAATGTTGAGAGCTGTTCATTACAAGATCGCAAGATTCGTCCTTTGAAGGCCGACTTGTGTGTCCTCGTAACCCACTACCGCTTGTCATAGCGTCCTTGATTCGACCCAGACCTGATCGAGCATCGCGGGCAACGCTCTTGAACATCCCTCGGCGCATTACATCCTTGTCCCCGGGGCTGTCGGCCACGCTCGCCATAGAGCTAGGAGCGGGTGTCGAGTAAACTGCTGGGGAGCCCTCCCTGTAACGGTGGTCGGCGTCGTCTTCGAAAGACGTTCTCGGGTCATCTTTGCCAAGTAAAATCATGTCAGGTCCAGACTTTTGAGGATCAAAGGCCGGTGCACGTTTAGGCTTTCCGTGCCAGAGCCATTTTGCACGTTCTCCAGTGACGAGCCCTACAAATCGATCGAGATCTGTAGTCTCGATATCGCCGATGCCACCCTTGTCACGGCTGCCAACCATTCCTAGTACCATTTCGCCTCGCTTGCCACCTATATCCGTGACAGTTGACTTGACTGCTTTCTGTACGCCCCAACCCTCACCGGCGGCTGCCTTGGCAGTGACAGTATGCAGTCTGTTCATTGTTTGCCGATCAAGCCGCCGGCTTTTCTCGAGCTTATGGTATTTTTGGAAGTGGTAGATACCTCTTTCGGTCGAGTCGATGTCGAACACGTCTTTGGGGACCGGCGCACCCGCATAACTCAATCTATTCCGCGCCCCGCCCAACAAGCCCAGTAATGCAGCCACAGTCGTCGGTCCTAGTATACCGTCCGTGGGTTCTACATTGAAGTATTCGACTCCAAACTCGGTCCACCAATCACCAACAGACGTTTCCGTGACATCGCAGAGCAGGCCATCGATATAAACCTGATCAAGCTTGCCGAACAGATAGAGAGCAACTTGGCAATATTTGACCAACTCGATGACAGCCTCTTCGGTTGAGACCTTGTCACTTGTTTTATAAAGTTGACGAAACTTTGCTACAGCAGCAGGTATGGGTTCGGATAGAGTTATGCCAGAGCGACCCGAACATCCCAGCCTCTTGAGGTTCTCGTTCACGATAAATATTCGTCGCTGGTTCCTGATATTTCCGCCGGGTACAGATATGACTGTGAGGGCCGATGGGAAGCTGCTTAGATTTGTCACCATCAGTTCGCCCAAGCTCGTCTCTCTGGGTCGTGCGTGGTATTGGTGGATGGCCTTGAAGTAGATGCGGAGACGTGTTGACCATGCTTTCTCGTCCGCAGGCACCGAAAGCACGCCTACTGCAACTCCGTGGTTTATGTCGCCGGTGTAGGTGACGATGACGAGTGTCGGCGATTGGCGGGAGCAGGCCCATTGTTCGACTAGGTATAATTCGTACTCTTTCAGCTCGGCTTTCCGCTCGACGACGCTAACAGACTTGTCTTCCTCCAAGTACCTGGGACGGCGGATGGATATTAGCAATACGCTTGTCCACCCAGTGGCTATTTCGGCCTACCTGAAGGCAACGGGATCTGGGATCACTATGCGGCGCCGTTCAGGGGGAGGCGAAGCCGGTCGGTTCGAGGCAAGGGCTTGTTTCGAGTCGGGAAGGGTTACTGGAGTGTCGGCTGGCGGTGGGCGGACACCATTGTAGGATAGGGCTCTGGCAAGCGTGGCAGCGTCTTCGTCATGATGGTGTCTTGATTCGTCATTTTGAGTGACGGATTTCCTCAGCGACATGGCTCACTCCATGTACGACAGCCAAGTCGACGAGCTCGATGGTTCATGGTGTACTGGGCATGGCAGCAATTCGCAGTGTCGTAAGTAGCGGTCAGAGACTAAGTCTCGAACAGACAGTCAGTGTTATCTTGATGTGTGCTACTATGTGGCTAGAGGGAGAGGTCGAAGGTCTAACCTACGTGGTAGCTGACGCGGAAATGATGTAACAAAGGGGACCCCTACGTAACTGGTAGTACTGAAGTACCTTTAGTGTACAGTGGAATCGCACGTGAGCTATGCCGCTTTTAGCGAGCTTGGCTTAAGTAGACCCGCTCTCGCCCATGCCAATCTATTATAAACCTGCGATTCTATTTGTTTTTGAGAATTAATAACCAGGCACCCATAGTTGGTTATCCGGGCACCCTCCGGCCCGAAACGGCCTGCCACACTGCTACCGGCCCGGTCCACGCCCCTGACCTGGCCAACACTTTATCGCAGATTCGAAAGAACCAGGTCTATTGCAGTCAATTCAATTAATTAGGCCTATTAAAGTCAATTTAAAGGAGCGTTGATAACCGGGCATCCACGTTTCGTTATCCGGGCACCCTCCGGCCCGTAACAGCCTGTCACACTGATGGCGGCCCGACTCACCCGCTGACTTATTTATAAGTTAATTCAATCAGTCGCAGTCAATTTAATCAGCTGCAGCAAAGCAGAGTAAATCGTTCTCCTCTAGCGCCAAATATGCAGACTTTATACAGCTCGTCTAAGCCTTTGCTTATAACAACGCTTTGCAATTACATGCCGCGATAAACTACTTAGGTATTTTGCAACCATGTTGGCTGCGTAGACCGGGCCGTCGGTGGTGTGGCAGGCCGTTTCAGGCCGGAGGGTGCCCGGATAACAAAACGTGGATGCCCGGTTATCAACGCTCATTTAAAGATACCCTTGCTGTAACACCAGCATAAGGTAAAAGCCGCGGGAGGCAACAGGCAGGCCGAAGAGACCACTAACTCTGACGCGCCAGCGAGGTCAACGACCCTAGATACAGATCAATGCTCTGCTGCAACAACAACAGAAATTACAGCGCAACAAAGCTAAAAGCCTTAATCTACTAATTGACAGAGACAATAAAGCGCTGTATTAACTCAACCTAATTAATTGAATTAACTGCAGTAATCAAATTGACAATAAAAAGTTGGCGGAGTTGGCGACTTAGATCGGGCCGGAGGGTGCCCGGATAACCAACTATGGGTGCCCGGTTATTAATTCTCTTGTTTTTTGTATTCATAGCTTAGCTGAAAAGAAGCTCCTTTGGAAATGATAAGTAGAGCAGTCAGAAAGCCGAATCTCGAACTAGGCTTTCAGAAGAAGTTTATCTCTCAACATTTCGTCTTTAATGTCCCACCGTTGTGCCCTCTCGCGACACCCTTCTTGTGTCAGCCAGAATACCGGCGTCCTGCCTGAGCTATCTTTCGACTCGACGTTGGCGCCTTTGTCAAGAAGTTCCTGTACAACAGATTCAGCAGATTCAGTCAACCAGTTGTTCCCCGTTTCTCGATGCATTCTTTCGGCAGCCCGTGATAGTGGTGTCTGACCTGAGGTATCTTTCGATTCAATATCAGCGCCTTTTTCAATCAATAGCTGTACAACCTGCTGATGCCCTTGTCCGGCAGCCCATAATAGCGGTGTCTGGCCAAAGCTACTATCTTCAAACTCGACATCAGCGCCTTTTTCGATTAATAGTTGCACGGTCTGTTAATGCCGCTCTGGAAAAGCCCGTAATAATATAGGCGTCCAACTAGAAGTATCTTTTGACTCAATGTCGGCACCTTTTTCGATTAATAGTTGCACAGTCTCCTGATGCCCCCCTCTGGCAGCCCGTGCTAAAGGCGTCCAACCGGGGGAATCTCTCGACTCAATGTCGGCACCTTTTTCGATTAATAGTTGCACAGTCTCCTGATGACCCTCTCTGGCAGCCCATGATAAAGGCGTCAAACCAGAAGAATCTTTTAACTCGATGTTGGCACCTTTTTCGATTAATAGTTGCACAGTCTCCCGATGCCCCTCTATGGCAGCCCATGATAAAGGCGTCGAACCAGAAAAATCTTTCGACTCGATGTCGGCACCTTTTTCGATTAATAGTTGCACAGTCTCCTGATGCCCCTCTCTGGCAGCCCATGATAAAGGCGTCCAACCAGAAAAACCTTCTGACTCAATATTGGCACCTTTTTCGATTAACAGTTACACAATTTCTTAATGTCCATTTTCGGCAGCCCACAACAGCGGTGTTTGCGTTTTGCGAATCTTGAAGTCCTTTACATATTCTATCCTCGCGATAATCTGGTCTGAATCTGCTAAGCTGTCTTGCAATTGTAACAGGGCTCTAATCGCTTCTCGGTGACCATTCGCTAGAGCAGCGAAGAAAGCACCCATGGGTTCATCAGGATTATAGACTTGAATGCCGTGGTGAACAACGATCTCTATGAGTTTGACAAAGTTATTCTTGGCAAGAATGTATAGTAGACTTTGATCTGATTTATGACGACGTGTTCCGAACTGTGCAAAAAGATTGTCTAGATAAACCCAGGCTTTTAGATCAAAAGACTTAAAGAAATCATGCTGGGGTAATGTAAGGGTGCCAGACTAATCTCTAAATAAAAGCACAGAACACAGAGCGCAACACAAGCCACGTTCTATATAAAAAACGACTTAGTAATATAAACTTTAAATTATAACTAAAAAATTAAAAGCTAAATATAAGCTAGGTAAAAAAGGCTTAAGCTATAAGTATAAAAATAATAAAGTCTACCTTTGGTTATATAACCTAATAACTTTTTTTTTTTAAAATAATCGCGTTTTTATAATCTATGCTGTTAACTTTTATTTATTATGCTAATTTTAAATTTTTGCTAATTTTATATAATTTTTATTAATTTTAAATTTTAATTTAGTAAAAGTTTAATAAAGTTTATTAATATTAATTAATTTTATATTTATTTAATTATAGTTAGCTTAAAAGTCGTTCTCGTTTTTAGTTTCGTTTTTATATCTGTTGTCGTTAGCGTAATTTTTTATAATAGCTATAATTTTTTTTTTAATTGTTTTTTTTATAATAGTGCAGTTAAACGCGGCGATTCGACTTTTTATTACAAACTTTATAATAAACTTTTTAATATTAATAATAAATATATTAGCTTATTTTATAAGCGGCTTATTATAAATTTTATATATAATTATATTTAAAATGTTTTTAATATTTAAATTATAATAGCTTTTATAATAAATTCTTATTAAAAGCATTTCGAACTTATATTATAATGTTTAGCTAGCATTAATAAAAATAAAAGTGTAAAATCGAACGTTAATAAATATTTGCTAATTAAATAAAAAAAAAATTAAATATTTATTATTTTAAAAATTATATAATTAATAATATAATTTATAATAATTTATTTTATATAAGCAAAAGCGTTTTTATATAATTTATAAATATTAAATTTAAAATTTTATTAAACTTTTTTTAAATTTATAAAATTAGCTAAAACCTCGGCTACATTATAAAGTAAAAAATATTCAGTCTTTAATGCCGCATATTTTATACCGTTTTTTTTAGCCTAGCGTTAATATTCTTTATTATCGGCTTTATATTAGTTTATTTGTCGCTATATACAGGCTTAATTTTAAAATAGCTTATTTATATTTATATTAGCCTAACCTAGTAATATAAAAACTTTTATTTTTTAAAAACTATAAAGCTTTAATAAGGTTTTTTTAATATATATAGTGCGAAAAAATTGTAAAAAGTGGCGGTACGCCGGTGCATAAATGAATAATTGCAGTTATATCGCAAAGTGATGCTTAGATTTTAAGAAATAGTATTAGAAGGTTATTTCTATTTGCTGTTCTAATTCTATTATGTGATAGGTCTTTATATTTGTTTAGCTAAAGGTCGGTAATTAGTTGCGGACTGTTTAGCGACTTTATTATATCTAAATACTTTTAACTAGTCGTAGTCCGCTCGGCGACTCCACTAATATTTCGGTATTTTATATATATATTAGTATTTTTTTTATACCCTTTTATACTATCTCCTTTTTTTATAGTGTTAGTTTTTAACACTTTATATTATTATTGACTATATTATCGTTTTTTAAATACTATATGGTGTTGCATATTTTGCTATATATTGTTTATTTTATTGCTAACCGGTCGGTGTTTATAATAATTAGTTAGTATTTATAGTTATTATTTTTTACGCCTGTTTTATATATTAGTGGTGGTGGTAATATAAATAGTAGTCTTTGCAGTATTATTTAGTTGCTTTATATTTTATAACTATTGTTTATATAACTTTTTATATATATATATATATACTCTGCTTATACAGTTAAAAATAGAAATTTTTTTGCTTATAGTTTTTTTTTTTTTTTTTTTTATAGTTTTTAATTAATTTTTAATTATATTATATTATTTTAATTTTTATTGCTTTTTTTTTTTATAATAACCTTTTAATTTATATACTATCTTTAATTTTATTTTAATTATTTTTTAATTATTATAGTTTATATATGCAGTAGTTTTTATTATTTATTGACTTTTTGCCCTGCTTACTATTAAATTCTAATATTTTTACAACGTTTTACCGCCTTTTATACCATATTTAATAAAAAAGATAAGCTGTCGCCCTCTAAACGTGCTGCTTTTTATTACGCTTTAATTATCGCTTATGCTTTAACTTTTAGCGGTAGCACTATTAAAGCTAATTTATCTGCTTTTTATTACAGTCTGCTCGGCGGCTTTATTATAACTTTTAGTTATAGCAGTCAGTTTATAAAAGCTAATTATACTATAGTCGCTAATAAAGCCTTTATTTTAAAATATTTTTATATTAAAAGTTTTTTTTTTATAAATAATTTTTTTATTTAATTTATAAGTACACTTAGTCTTATTTGCGCTTTTATTATTATTTTTAACGCAATTTAGCTTTTTATTGCGGTTTAATTTTTTATAAGCTATAATTTTTGCTTAATTAAAACTGTATTTTTTAAAAATTATGCCTTTATCGCTAGCTAGTTTTTATTTAATTATCGTTTTATTACCGCTATATGTTTTTTTTATTTATTATTTTTATATATGTTAACTTTATTAATAGCGCGCTAATAATGCCGTTTTATTTTGCTATATAAACGCGCAGCGCTTTTTTTTTAATTATAATAATATATATCGCCTTTTTTCTAATTTATTTTTTACTAACCTTTTAAAATTATATACTAAAATTATTATTTTTTTTTAGCAGCTTTTATTTTATTTTTAAAGTTTTTTTGCTTTATTGCTTATTACCGGCGTTTTATTGCTAATTTAAAAGGCTTTTATTACTTATTTTTTTATCCCTTTATTTTTATTGCCTACTATTAGCAAATCGTTAGCAAATAGTTTTTATAATATTTTTATTACTGCTAATCCTAATTTTTTTATAGCCTAAAATATCTTTTTAGCAGTTAATCTTATTTATAACTCCGTTTTTATTTTAAGCGCCCTTTTTACTAGTTTTATTGCTTTTAATATTATAATATAAACAATAAAAAGTTTTTTTACTGTTTTTAAAGGTCTAGAGACTAGTTTACGACTTATTTATAAAAATAAAAATAAAAGTATGGCTTTTTTTTTTAATAGTTTTTTGCTAAATAATCGCAACTCTAATAGCAATAACGATAACTTTAGTAAAAACGACTCCGACTGTTTTACGTTTATTGCCGCTTTTATAAGGCTTAGCCTTATATTTAGCTATAAAAAATTTATAAAAAAATACTTTTTTAATAAAAAGCGCGGCTAGTTACACTTTAATTACTAAATATATAGTAATAATAACATTAAATTTTTAGTTTAAATTATTAAGCCTTATAGCAATTATATTATAAAAATATATACCGATTTTTATCTGTTTTATTTATATTTAGCTAGTTTTTTTTTTAGTATTAAATATATTATATATACTAAAAACTATTAGGCCTATTTCTGCATATATTTTTTAATTTATTTTTATATAGTCGCCGACTTACCTTTTATTTTTAGATTTTTAAAAGCATTATAAGCGCAGTTTAATACATTATTTAATTTAAAATTATTTTTTACGATCGGGCATTTTATATTTTCGATTGTACTGCAACTGACTTTTATTATATGAACTTTAATCGGGCTAGCTTTTTTAATCGCCGACTAAAAGCTTTAAAAAAAGCAAGCTTTGCTTTTTATAAAGCTATTTAAAAAAAAAAGCAAACTGTTTTAATAGCTTTTAATTTAAAACGGCTCGCCATTATTTAAGCTAAGTTTATAGCAATTTATTGCTTTTTTATTTTATAGCTTAAGCTATATATTATAAGTTTTTTTTTTAGTTTTATATTTATTTATTGTTTAATTGCTAATTAATTATAAATAGCGTGACTTTGCTGGCGTTAATATTGATATTGCCGACGCCTGTCGCGCTATAAGCGCCGCCTAGCCAGAGTATGCTTAAAACTTGGCTATTTATTTTTATTTAAATTAATATATTTAAAAATTATATACCGACTTTGCTTTTAGCTTTATAAAAATTAATTGGCTATATAAATACTGTTGCAGCTTTAGCAAATTCTTAGCTTTATTACAATCTTTTTAAAATAATGAGGGTTTTGTTGCTAGGCAGTTGCAAGCTAATGTGCTGCTTAATTTTGCTGCTTGTACCCCTTAAAAGTCTGTTAAGCGCAAGCGTGCAGGTCCTACTTCTTAGAAGTAAATTTTCTTTGTGGTCGGCGACCAGTCTCTGTGTGTGTATGGGTTGTTTGGTGGCACTTTGTTAATTATCTGCGTGTTGTTAGTATTGCTGGAGGTCTTTTTTTGTTCAGCAACCGATCTCTGTATTAGTGGTCTTTATATTTTGTGTGTGTGGCAATTTGTGGTTTTTTTGTCTGTTCATCGTTGTTATGTCGGCGGTTGTTGCTAACCTGTCGCCAACCTATGCTAAAATAAAGTTTTTGTTTGTAGGTTACGCTTTTGTTTTGCTAACTGTATGTTAAAAGGGTGGCAATCCTACGCCGACCTGGCTGTTATGCCGGTCCTGTGTACTTCTAGTCTTTATTAACCATATATACCATACCTTCTGCGATCGGTCGCCGGCCCTTAGCTATGATTAGGGCAGATCATCCCATTTGGCGTGCATTTTCTTCACCTTCTGTTTATATCTTGCTTGCCCCGGTCATTCCGGTGGCGGACGATGTCCTCTACCACCCACTCCTCCTGTTTGTCTTCTAGTTCCGGGAGCATCAATAGGTCGTTGCCTGCTTAACCTTCCGTTTACAGTTTTAATAATAAAATAGAAAATATATTATAAATTTTTAAATATTTTTTTAATAATTTTATTTAATATGCTTAAAGTTTAACCTTATTTTTAACTTTTATTTTAATATAAATAAGTGCTAGTTTTTTTTTATATTTAAATTAGAAATATATTATAAAAAAACCGATAATCTATTTTAATTAAAACTTTATCAGCGTTTATTATTTATTATAGTTTTTTTTTATAGTTTAAATAATGTTTGCTTAATATTTATTAAATGCTTTTTATATAGCCGCAGTATATTAAAGCTTTTTTTTTATACCTTATACTTTTAATTATAAACGTTTAGATATAAATTTAATAATTTTTAAATAGTATTTATATAATGCTTTAAATAGCAAGCACTTAATAATAATATAAGTGCTATTATTATATATAAATTTTATTTTTAATAAAACTTGAGCTTAAGCATTAAATTTATTTATAGTATAAGTTTATAAATATTTTTTTAATATTTAATAAATTTATTTTATTTGCCTGTCTATTTAAAAGTGCTATATAATAAATAGTCGCTATTAAATCTTTTGCTTATTATAAAACTTTTTTTAAAACCGGCTTATAATAAGTTTATTTTTATTATTTATAATATTTTTTAAAAATTTAAAATAGCATTTTATTTGCTTATATAATATTTAAGCAAACTTTATTATATTTAACGTTTTAATAATAAATATAAATAATATAGTTTTTATAAACTGGTTGACGATTACTAAAATAACATTATAAGCTATGCTGTTTGCTTTAGTATATATAGGCAATCTGGTAATAAAATTAAAACTAATTTTTTAAAACGGTTAGTTTAATAAAAATAACGATTATAATTTTTTATATAGTTTATATTTTAGCTTTTATATACCGTTATATGCCTAGCATTTAACGATATAATTTTAAACGTTTTGCTTTAGCTTTTTTTAATAAAACTTTTATTAAAATAGTTTAGCAGTTTTATTTTTTTTTATATAACCAGCTTTTAAATTATTATAGTGCTAATAAATTAGCTATTAGTGTAATACCTTTTAATTAAATATTATTAAGCAGTTTTTAAATAAAAAAGCGTTTTTTTAATCGATATAGTAGCTTTTTTTTATACCAGTGCAACAGCAAGCAATTTTTATAAATACTATAATATTAAAGTCTTTAGCCTGCAGTTTTTTAACTATATTATAAAACTTTTAAAATATTTTCGGTTAAAATATTATTTTATTTTTAGCTAATTTTTTAGCTATAAAACGTAAAATATATTAATTATAAATAATAGCTTTAACATTATTTTTTTTTAATATAATTATAATATAGTCGGCATTTAATTATTATAACTAAGTTATCGCTAATATATAAGCCGTTATAGCTGTGCATATTTAGTAAATAAAGTATTAATATTTATATTTTTTATTTATAATATTTTTAAAGCTGTTTATAATTATATAATAAAAATATAAGCTTTTATAAACTTTTAAATTAGCTATTTAAGCTATTAATATAAAAAACTCCGGCTTAAGCTATTTTTAAAACATTTTTTAAAAAATAAAAAATGTTTAATTTAATATTTTTTATACTTTTTTTTTTTATACAGGCCTGCTAAAACCTATTATACTTTAATAAATAGCTTTTTAGTTAATTATAATTTTTTTTATAGCATAGGTATT
Source organism: Nemania sp. NC0429 (assembly GCA_022578495.1). Taxonomy (NCBI): domain Eukaryota; kingdom Fungi; phylum Ascomycota; class Sordariomycetes; order Xylariales; family Xylariaceae; genus Nemania; species Nemania sp. NC0429. The sequence goes on along the minus strand of MU392171.1, from coordinate 36,901 downwards.
ATATTACTATATTAAATCTCGCCCGCCATATAGTTAAGTCGTTTAAATATATTATTTACAGGGTTTATAATGCCTAGGCGGTACTTTATTTTAAAATTAAATTATATTAGCCGGTATATCTAACAAGCTAACCTTTTTTAAAAATCTTTTGCCGGCAAATTAATTATATTTTATAGCGCTATATAATCTATTTATACTATAAAAATATAAATAATACTTTTAAAATATTGCTTTTAATGTTTATAGCTTTTTATAATAGCTAAAAGTTTTTATTAACTAATAGCCTATTAAATTTTAGTGTTTATAAGCTTTTATAACTAATATATAACCGGTTGCTACTTGTTTTTATATAATTAAAATAAAATGTTTAAAATAGCTTTAATTAATACGTTTATTTTTATTTTTATTTTTAGCTAGTTATTTTAGTAATAAAAAATTATTGTAAATATAAATATATTTTTAACTTTATTAAATATTTGCTTTGTATTATTTATCCATTCGAATTCCGCCTAGTTAGCGTCTACTTTTCTTTTTTTTAATAAAGCGGTAATAAGCGCCATAATATATAAATATTTTATAATAAACTTTTAATAAAAGTTTATAAACTTTAAAAATATTTAGATATTATAAATTAATTATAGAAATTTTTATTTTTAAATGGCCGCTATTTATTAACTATTTATTTTAATATTTTTAATATTAATAATAAATTTTAAAAAATCTATTTCCGTTTTAAAAAATTTATATTTAAAAAGCTTTATAAAAAGTTAATACTATTTTAACTTTTTATAAACTAGTTAAAAATAAGTTTTATATTTCTTTTTAATATTTAAAAAAATTACTATATTATTTAAATAAACTATGCAAATATAGTTTATTAGGCCGGCTAATACTTTATATATATACGCTTAAAATATCGCCGATATATTAGTTAATTTAAATAATATAATTATATATTTAAAGTAACTATACTATATTTAAAAAGCGGTTTTTTACTTATTGCCCCGTTTAATGCAAATATAATAATAAATATTTTTTAAGTCTAGCTTTAAAAAAATTTTTATAAAACCTAATTAATTCATAATTTTTAATATTAATAAGAAAGAATATTTATTTTTTATTATTATTTTATTTAAACTGTAATAATTAATACAAAGCCGCATTATTTTATTTTTTTTAAATGCCTTCGTTTTTAACATAAAAAGGTACGACTAGAGTAGAATAAAGGTTTTCTTTACCTTAAAAAATTCTTTCTGCTGCAGATTCCATAGTAAGAAAAATTTCTTATTTAGGCTTAATCATTATTATCTATTTAAGAAAAAAAAATCCGTATTAAAAAGGTAAATACTATAAATATTTAGGTACAACAGTACATAGGTACTAGTATATTTATACCCTCCGCCTTACTTTATCTGGCCCCTAAAGCCTCTAATTAGCTAAATTATACTTAGCCTTTATTTATTTTTTTATCACTATTATTATAGCAGCATTGCTAAAATAAAAAGCAGTTTTCTGCTGCCTTTATTATAATATATTTAGTTAACTATAATACACTCGATTGACTGTAATATATCTAATTAATTATAATATACCTGCTTTGCTATAATATATTAGATTTAATGCTATATACTAAATTTTATATAATATATTAAATTAATTATTATATATTAAATTAACAGTTAAATTAGTTATTAAACAGTAAACTAACTAACTAAATTAACTAATAGATTATATAGTAAAAAATTCTATCTGCTTAACCATTGGTCTACCTAGGTATAAAGGTATTTAGGTATAAAGCTACTGAATTAACTAATAGATTATATAATAAAAGATTTTATTTTTTTAACCACTGATCTACCTATATATAAAAGTACTTAAATACAAAGCTACTTAAATATAGTTTTTTAATTTAAACCTTTTTTATATAATAAAATATTAATAAACATTATAAAAGTTATTAAGTTACTAGTGTCTGGCCGGACTACCTGCTTTATAAAACTTTTCTGTTAATATAGCATTTTTTAAACCTACTTTATAATAAAAGCACTTTATATAACAAAGTTATTATAATATAAACATTACCTTTAAAGCTTTAGTAAATAACTTTTAAGCTTTAACAGCGCTAACTTTTATTATTTTAAAAAATATATAAAACATTTTAGCATATTTTAAAAAACGCTTTAAAGCTAAAAACTATATTAGCATATTTTAAAAAACGCTTTAAAGCTAAAAGTTATACTAGCTTAAACTGGTTATAAAGTCCGCCGTTTTGGTTTTATGCTGGCAATAAGCTTAGACAGTATAAAAACTATTATATTATAAACTATATAATAGCAGGTAACTGTTGCTATTCTAAGTGTAATTGTTGTTATTTTAAGTGCTAAATGCACCTTTTAATTTAAAAACTTAAACAGGGTTTTTAGTTATAAATAAAATATATAAAGCTTTAATGCCCCGGCTAGTAGGTGCTGTTTGCTTTTTATTTTTATTTTTATAGCTATTAAAACTTAAATAATAAAAAACGTCGCCGTTATTAGTATTAAAGTTTTTATATATTTTAGCTACAATAATTAACTAAGCGTTAATAGCTATACTGCCAGCAATGCTAGCTTTAATGCTTAGTTAATTATTATAATATTATTTTAATCGGCCTTAAAATAAATTAGCTAATATATTAAATATATAAGTTTATTTTATATTAACCTTTTTTATATTAGCATTTAAAAGTATAAATTAATATAATAACTAAATATTAACTATAAAACTAACTGTATAAGTTTTTTTAAAAACATAGTATTTAATAGCTATAAAAGCTTATTTTTTATTAAAAGTTTTTTTAGCTTTAAAAATAGCTAGCTTTAGCTTGTTTAAAGTATTAGGAACACTAGCCTTTTTTAGCCAGCCATTTCTAAAGCATAAAATGCTAAGGACAGTAAAAAAAAAGCTATTTTAAAAAAATAAAAAATAAAAAAACGTAAGCATAAAAAATAAAAAATAAAAAAATATAAAAATAAAATATATAATAAATAAAAAAAAGTAAAAAATAAAAAACAAAAAGATATAAATATAAAAAATAAAAAATAAAAAAATGTAGCTTTTTAACTGCTTAACTGTAACTGCTATAAACTGCTATTATAACACACTAAATAAACTATAATATACTTACCTTACTATAATATACCTACTTACTTTACTATAATACACCTACTTTATAGCAATACACCTACGATATACTTTTTTATTTTATTATAATGTACTTACTTTACTGCACTATACTAAATTTAATACTATATATTAAATTTTATATAATATATTAAATTAATTACTATATATTAAATTAATAGTTAGGTTGGTTATTAAACAGTAAACTAACTAATTAAATTAATTAATAAATTATATAATAAAAAATTTTATTTTTTTAACCGCTAATTTACCTAGGTATAAAAATATTTAAATATAAAGCTACTAAATTAACTAATAGATTATATAATAAAAAATTCTATTTTTCTAACCGCTAATTTACCTAGGTACAAAAGTACTTAGGTATAAAGCTACTTAAATACAGTCTTTTAATTTAAACCTTTTTTATATAATAAAATATTAGCGAACACTGCAAAAGTTATTAAGTTACCAACGTCTGGCTAAAACGTTGTTAATATCTTTTAAAAGCAGACTACCTACCTTATAAAACTTTTTTATTAATATAATATTTTTTAAACCTATTCTATAATAAAAGCACTTTAAATAGCAAAGTTGCTATAATATAAACATTACTTTTAAAGCTTTAATAAATAATCTTTAAGCTTTAACAGCGCTAACTTTTATTATTTTAAAAAATATATAAAACATTTTAGCATAGCATATATAGCGCTAATTTATAAGCTACCGCTTGCGCTAGCCGTTCTATACTTAGCTTATTAATGCTAAAAGCACTTTTTTAACGCTTATATTAAATATAAAGCTAAAAAACTAATAATTGCACATATTACAATCTAATACTATAGTTAAAGCTAAAAATATTTATTAATACCTATAATTGCCAGTCTTTTATAACTAATGCATTGCCTAGGCAAAAGCAGCAAGCCTTTATAATAAAAATAAAAACAATTAAAACTATATATAAATATTAGCAAAAAAACAGTTTAAAGCTTTAACTAAATACTAATTTTATTTAATAAACTAAAAATTTACTTAGCTATAATTAGTATTTAATTTAAACTTTAAACTATTTTTCTGCTAATATTTATATGCAGCTTTAATTATTTTTATTTTTATTATAAAAGCTTGCTATTTTTGCTTAGGCAATATATTAGTTATAAAAAACTAGCAATTATAAATATTATAATTTAATGCTATAGTTAAAGCTATAAAATAAAAAGCAGTTCTTTTAAAAGTAAAAGATTTTATCGGGCGGTATAAGCCCGCGCTAATCGCTTTAGGCTTAGCCTATTAATACTAAAAACACTTTTTTAACGCTTGCTATAAAATAAAAAGCAGTTATTTTAAAAGTAAAAAAAAAAAAAGCTTTTTTTATTTTATAGTATATTAATAGCAATTTTAAAAAAAAAAGCTTATATAAACTTTATTAAACTCGGCGCGCAGGCTATTATATCCTAATTATTAACTATATTATTTAAAAATTAAAAAGTACTTTAGCTATAATTAATAACCTAACTTATACGGCACTTTTGTTAACAATATTATATTTTTTATAAACTTTTTTAAAATTAGTTAACTTTTAAATATAAGCTATATTAGCATAGTTTTGCCTGCTTTTTTTAATTTAATATTTTGCCGCTAACTATTACTCCTTTTTTATAACCGCCTGTTTTTTATATAGTTATATATATCCTTTTACTAATACAACAGTATTTTTTTAATAACTATTTTAGCTATAATATATTTATAATAAAATAATAAAGCTATATTTATATTATATGCACTAATAAAATTCATTATTTTAAAATTAAACTACTATTTAATTAGGTATTATATATACTATTTTATTATATATTATAGCCGAAATTAGCTTTACGCCGAGATAGTATATAAAAAATACTAACAAAGCGGTTATAAAGTAAATTAGTACTAACTAAACAAAATAAGACTTTATTATTATTATTTATAACTTTAATATATTAATATATATAGCAGACTTTTTAATTAAATTATAATAACAGACTTAAAAAAGTAGGAAATTCTGTCAAACAGTATATATTATATGCTAGCCGCTTTAAACTTAGCCTATTAATACTAAAGGCATTTCTTAACGCTTGCTATAAATTAAAAAGCAGTTATTTTAAAAGTAAAAAAAAAAAAAGTTAGCGCATAAGCTATCGCATTTTAATTATTAATTTAACTAAAAATAAAAACAAGTAAAAAAAAATATTTAAATATAAAAGCTATATAATTTAAAAATTAAAAAATACTCTAGCTATAGTTAATAACCTAACTTATATAGCGCCTTTGCTAACAATGTTATATTTTTTACAAACTTTTTCAAAGTCGACCTTTAATTAATTAATAATAATAAAAAAATGCTTAAAAAATTAAAAATAAAAAAATGCTAGTTTAGCGCTAAAGACACTATTAATACTGCTTTATGCGCTTAATAATAAGGTCTTATAATATATTTATAATAAAATAGCAGGCTTATACCTACATTATATGCACTAATAAAATTCATTATTTTAAAATTAAACTATTATTTAATTAAATATTATATATGCTGCCTTATTATATATTATAGCTAAAATTAGCTTTATAGCAAAATAGTATATAAAAGGTGCTAACAAAGCGGTTATAACATAAATTAATATTAATTAAACAAAATAAAACTTTATTATTATTATTTATAACTTTAATATATTAATATATATAGCAAACTTTTTAATTAAGTTATAATAGCAGATTTAAAAAGGTAAAAGATTTTGCCGGGCGCTATACGTTATACACTAACCGCTTTAAAATTAGCCTATTAATATAAAGCGCACTTTTTTAACACTTACATTAAGTATAAAGCTAAAAAACTAGCAATTATAAATATCGCAGTCCAGTGCTATAGTTAAAGCTATAAAATAAAAAGCAATTATTTTAAAAATAAAAAAAAAAAAAGCTCTTTTATTTAAAAAAAAGCCTACGCCGATTTTATTAAATTCGGCATGTAGGCCATTACATCTTAATTATTAATTTAACCGAAAATAAAAACAAATAAAAAAAAGTATTTAAATATAAAAGCTATATTATCTAAAAATTAATAAATACCCCAGCTATAGTTAATAACCCAACATTCCGCCGCTAACTATCCCGCCGCTAACTATTACTTTCTTTTTATAACCGCCTATTTTTTACACAGTTATATATATTCTTTTATAAATATAACAATATTTTTATTATATAAAATATACTTATTAAAGTCCTGCAGCAGCCATATAATAAATATAATTAGCAGTTTTTTTATATTTTAAATTTTTATAAAGATTGCTAGTTAAAAAATATAATAATTTAAAATATTAGGCTAATATAACATTATTATATATATAAAAAGCTACTATATATAAAAAACAAACTATATACTTTATATAATATCGATAAAAGCAATACTAAATCTAAAGATAACCAAACTGCAGTTAAGATTTTAGTATAAAAAGTTATTCGCACCCACGCTTTTATACAGACTAATAATGCCTTTTTATTTCACAGATTTAATTAGCAGCAATAAAAAAACGCTTAAAAAATTAAAAACAAAAGAATACTAGTCTAGCGCTAAAAATACTACCAGTATTAGCGCTTGATAACAAAAAGGTCCTACAGCGGTGCTATTATACATTTTAAATTAACTGATATTATAAACAGCTACTTTAAAGTTATTAATAATAAACTATAAAATCAGTTTTACGATAAGATAGTATATAAAAAGTCTTAGCAAAGCAGTTATAAAATAAATTATAATCTGCAGTTTTTATATGCCAAAACAGTAATAATTAAATAAAAATATTATAGCAAACGCTAATTATAAATCTATATTTAAATAAAAATAAAACCAAAATAATATACTAAAGCCGCGACCAAAAATATATAGCAGATAATATATTTTATAGTGCTAGAAGCATATTGCGCGGCAAACACTAGGCCGGACTATATCTTAATTTTGCCTATAATTTAAATAAAGCAGCAGCTAAAGCTTATAAAAAAAATTTCCCCTATACTTTAGTAAAGCAAATAAACGTATCTAATATAATTAAAAATTTAAAAAACTTAATAAAACATATAAATTTTTTATATAAATAAAACAGGTTTTTTTTTAAGCTAATAATTAACCCTAATTAATATAAACATATCTTCGCTATATTAATTCTTTTTACCTTTTTATGTTTATTAAAGCAAAAATAATAAAGCAAATATAGCTGCTTTTTTTTTATATAAAAAAATGCTTAAATAACGGCGTTTAAAAATTATAACTAATAAACAAACTTTTAGCCTGCAATACCCGCCTTTTTCACATTATTATCACAGTACCTGCTATTGCCTTCTTATTGCATAAATTTAATCAGCAACAGTAAAAAAACGCTTAAAAAATCGAAAATAAAAAAATGCTAGTCTAGCGCTAAAAATACTACTAGTACTAGCCTACGCACTCGATAATAAAGTCTTATAATATATTTATAATAAAATAGCGGGGCTATACTTACATTATATACACTAATAAAATTCATTATTCTAAAATTAAACTACCGTTTAATTAAATATTATATATGCTGTTTTACCATATATTACAGCTAAAATCAGCTTTGCAGCAAAATAATATGCAGAAAGTGCTAGCAAAGCGGTTATAAAATAAATTAATACCAACTAAGCAAAATAAAACCTTATTATTATTATTTATAACTTTAATATATTAATGCATACAGCAGACTTTTTAGACAAACAGTTATAATAGCAGACTTAAAAAGGTAGAAAATTCTGCTAAACGGTATACGTTATGCGCTAGCCGCTTTAAGCTTAGCCTATTAACACAGAGTGCAGTCTATCTGGTGTATTAAAGTTGCAGTTAATAAAAATCGGTTAGTCGGGTCTAACGCTTATACTAGCCGTTCTAAGGTTAGCCTTTAAAAACAAAAGCTCTCCTTGCACCTGGTTTAAAAGGGCCTCTAGTATAAATAATATTAGTGCACCTACGTCGGCCTTAAAGTACTAGATTTATCTTAAGCGTTAATTTTTTTTTAAATACTCTTTAAGCACTTTTTATTAAGTCTTTATTATAAAATATATTAGCCTAAACAGCACTTTTGCTTTTTTAACCAGGTTAATAGCATGTTTTGCTTTTTTTAGCATAAAAAGTTTTTTTACTTTTTATTTAAAATAAACCTGCTAAAACTTCTGCAGGCATTTTAGCAAGTTTATAATTTGGTTTTTATTAACTTTTAGCTTATTATTAATGCTTTTAAAAAGTAGCTTTTCTTTTAGCTCGATATTTATAAAGTTAATAATAAACGCCTGTTTATTTTTAATTATATTATAAGCGAACTTTTTTAAATCGATTTTTTTAAATCTTTTAAAATACTATTTATTTATAGCAGTATTTAAAGTAATTTTTATTTGCTTTATTTTAGGTTAAAATAATAAAAACTTAAACGCCGACTAATTATATTTAATTATAAAAAAAATTTATATAATAGTTTTATAAATTTTTTTTATATTAATTATTTTTAATATCGCTTTATATACTTTTAAACACTTAATTTAGTCTTTACTAAGGCTTACTAAGCATAGTATTAGTATATTAACCAGTCGGAGTTTTTTTTTTATAAAGTTTTAGCATATAATGTTTATCTATATATTTATATTTATATTTACTATAGCATTCTTTGGCTTATGGTCGCTATTTAATAGCAGAATTGCTAATATATAAAAAAGCTCGTTTAAACTAAACGCCTAAAATCTTTTAGCTAAAATAGCTTAAACGTATATTATTTTAGTTTTTTTTTTAGCTTTTTTTTAATATTTAACCATTTTATATCAATATTTTAAATATATTTAAAGCGCACTAATACTAATAATTACATTTTAGTCGTTTTTTTTATTTATACTTTATTTTATTATTTTTATTTGCATTTTTAAGCGATATACCTAATTTTTTTATAATAATAGCATATAAATAATTATTTTTACAGACTTTATACTAACTTACTCCGGTCAAAGTTTTATTAATAATTATTTTGCTTTTATATTTTATTATATTTATTAATTTAGAAATTATTTATAAAAACTTTTTATTTTAATAATTTATTAAAATGCAGTTTTTTTATAAGCTTGTTTTTATTTTATATACCTTATTATCTTTCGGCCTTATAAAATAAAGTAACCGCATTTTAAATAAAGACTTTATACTAAAATAATATTTTTTTTAGCCTTAGCTATAGCTTATACTAATAATTAAATATAAACTTTAAATTATTTTTAAACTAACACTTTTTTTTTAGCTTATAAACTATTACCTGCTATTTAAAAAAAAAATCTTAAAATAATTTATTTTTTTTTTATTATATTTTTATTAGCTAAGTTTAAAAAATATATTTAAATAATTTTAAATCAACGTTTTTTTAGCAAATAAATTTTTAAAAGTTTTTTAATTTAGCTTTTTATTTAAATTTATTATATATTAACATTTTATAGTGCGATTTTTAGTTAATTTAAATATTAAAAGCGACTTAGCTAAATATTTATAATATTTAAATTATATTGTTACACCTTAGCTTTTAGCTGTTGCTTTTTTTAATTATAATAATTTAATCTTTAATTTTAACAGCTATTATATTTATTATAAGCCGTTTATAGTTATAGCTAAGCTTTTTTAAATTATTTTTAGTTATTAAATAACTAGCTAAAACATTTAATAAGCTTATTAATTATTAATTTAATTATATATTTTAAGCTATTAATTATTATATTTACGCTGGCATTTTATTAATTGGCGGCTTTTAGCCGTTTAAAAATTATAGTCTAGTCTAGCCTTAATTAAATTAATTATTATTTAATCTGTCCTTAAAAAAGTTTTTTAATTTTTATAATAAAATACCACTGCTTAATAACCTTTTATTAAATTTACTGCGATTATTAGCCGGTTATGCATAGCTACGCATAGACTATAACACTAATTATTTAAATATTATATTGCGAATTTTTAATATAAAAATAAAAAAATATAAAAAGTAGCGGTACACTAGTACATAAATAAATAATTACAGTTACATTATAAAATAATGCTTAAATTTTAAAAAGTAATATTAAAAAATTATTTTTATTTACTATCCTAATTTTATTATACAATAGGTTTTTATACCCGTTTAGCTAAAAGTTAGCAATCGGTCGCAGACCGTTTAGCAACTCTGTTATATCTAAGTACTTCTAACTAGTCGCAGTCCGCTCGGCGACTCTACTAATACTTCGGTACTCTGCGTGTACATTGGTACTTCCTCTATACCCTTTTACAAAAATTTAATTAGCAAAGCTTAATTAAATCTAACCTAAATAATAAGCTTATATTTAACTATTATATTTATAATATTAATTAAAAATATAGCTGTTTTATAGTTATAAAAATAATAAAAACTATAATAATTAAAATATATAATCTTACCACAGCTTTTTTGCTTTTTTTTATATATTTAATAATATTTATTATATTTATTTTTTTAGCGTTTTTTTTTAAAATATTAAATCGTTTTTTAGCTTAAATAATAATTTTTAAAATCTATAAGCTATTTAATTAATTTATTATTTTTTAAATATTTGCTTTATATAATTAAGTTTTTAATTTATATAGTCGTATATTTCGCTTAAATAAATATAATAAATTTTATATTAATTTTTTTAATAAAACCGGGTTTATAAGTGCGCATAAGGTCGGCTATTATAATATCGGCTTTATATTTTTAAGCACTTTATACTATATAAATATTAATTAAGTTTTAAATAGCTTTTATATTTAAAAGTTCGGCGATTTTTTAATAAAAAATAATAATTTATATATTATATAAAGCAATAACAGTAACTATAAATTATTTACTATTTTTATAAGCAAGCTTTAAAATAAAAATTAATATAATAAAATTATAAATATATTTAATATTATAGTTATTTATAACACTGTTGCTGTTAGATTTTTTATTATCGTTTTTTTTATAATAACGAACAGCGAAAATCTGCCTATATAAAGGTTTAAAATAGTTTATAAAAACTGCTAAATATATTAAATAATAAGATTTAAATAATTAATATAATGTTTAATTATTTATTTTTTATAAAAAGTTTATAACGCGAATTATAATATATTATTTTTTACTTTATAATTAATATAAAAAAAATAATAAAATATTACTTAAGCTTATTATATATAAGCTAATAAGAATATTTTTAATTAAAAAAAAAATAAGTTTAAAAATTTTATTTTTTTATTTTTTTTATAGTACAAATTAATTAAAAAAATAAGCAGTTAAAATTAGTTTATATTATTAAAAAATATTCTTACTTTTATTTTAAAATAGCAGGCAAATATAATAAACGTACTAGCTTTAATTATATAAGGTTTTTTATTAATTTAAATAATTATAAAGTTAACAGCTTTATTTAAAATAAATATAACTATTAAAATATAAACTATAATATCCGCTTTTTAATAAAAACAATAAATAAGTTAGTTTAAAAACTATTGATAAAATTTATACTAAAATACTTTTTATAAAATAAAGTTTTAATTTTTAATTAATAAATTAGCGTTAATCCGTTTAATTAACTAATTATTAAAATATTATTTAAAAAATTTAATAGTTACTAATTTAATTAATTTAAAAAACTTTTAAATTTTAGCTTTAGCTTATATATTATTTAGTCCGCTATTAATTAAATTATAAATTATTTGTTTTAGTGCTAATATATTAACATAATTAATAATATTATAAAATTTTTTTAAATTTTTATAAATATATCCAGTAGCAGTAGTAATAATAAAAGCCTATATAATATAATATTTTTTTTTAGGCTTTATTTTTATAAATATTTTAAAATAAGTAGCGGCAACGTTATTTAGCTAGTTATTATTTGCAGCTATTATAAATGCTATTACTTTATAAAATTTTTTTTTTAAAAAAAAAACATTTTAATAAAGCTTAATTAAAAAAAAGCTAATAAAGCTAATATTTTAAACTTTTTTTAAACGGCATTATTAATAAGCGCTTAAATATTTTTTAATATGCTTTAAGTATTATTAGCTTAACTTTAAGTATTGCTTTTTTTTAAATCGTTTAATAGCTATTTATTGCTTTTATTAGCCTTTTTATTTAAAAAAAATATTATTAAATCTATTATTATTTAATAAAAAAACGTTATTTTTTGCTTTATAAATATTATTTTTAAAAAAATTTACTTTATAAAATTTAAGTTTAATAAAACGTTTTATTTTATATTTAAACCGGATTAGCTATAAAAAAAAATTTTAATATTATTATTAATAAAAAATATAAGTTTATTTATTTTTAGTTTATTTTTTAGCAGTAAAATGGTTAAGTTTTTATTAAAAATTAATATTTAATATAAAGTTGCTATAAAAGTGCTTACAGTAAATATTTTACCGCTGCTTAGATATTTTATATAAAATATAAGCTTATAAAAAGTTTTAAAGGTATTTAATAAAAAGATTTTTTATTAATTAATATTAAAATAGAAATAAGCGTTAAAAAAAACGTCGGAATTTTTAGTAATAATGCCAAAAAAAGAAATAACCATTGGCTTTTTATTAGTTTTAGCTGTTAAATAATTAAAGGCAAAAAAGTCGATTTTTTTTTTAATATTATTTATAACTTTTACTTTAAGTTTGGTTTAAATATTTAAAGTTTTATTTTAAAGCTATAGGGTAGCTTATTGTCCACTAAGTTGCTAATAAACACTTTTTTAAAGCGTTTTATTTTATAGTTTATCTGCTAAATAAACAAAAGTAAAAAATTTTAATAAATCGATATTTTTTTTATATTTAAAATAAAAGTCCGCAATAAAAAAATAAAAAATTTTTTTTTATTAATTAAATTAAATAATTTAGTTATATTTATAATAGCTTTAAGCTTAGCTGTTATAATATTTTTATATATTAATTAATAAAAAAAAATAAAAAATTTAAATACAGATTTTTTAGTAACCAGCTTATATAAATATGCGGCGGCATTTATTTTTTTATTAATAATAACAGTAAATAAGTTAATTTAAATTAGCTTTATTAAGCTATAGCTTTATTTTTAATAGAAATATAATAATATATAAATTAAAAAAATAATACTGCTAAAAACATTTTATTTTTTATTAACTTATATATAAATAGCCTTATAATAAAAAAAGCTAATTATTTTTTTAAACTATAGTTTTAATACCTTAAAATTTTATTATATTTATACCTAAATATTAATATAAGCTTTTTAAATTATAAAATTTTTATATATACTGTTTTTGCTAGTTAATAAAAAGAAATATTCTAACTATTAATTAATATAGTCTGTATATACAGCAATTTTATTATTTTTATTTGCAATTTTAAAAACTATATTAAAATATTATACGATATAAGCTTTTTATTATATAACGTTATTTTAACTAACGTTACGGCCTATATAAATAGTGTAAAATAATCTTTTTATAATTATTACGACAGCTTTTTTTGCTTCGATTATAACGTTTAAAAGTTTGGGCAGTTAAAATTTAATATTTTTAATTTTTATTTTAAAAATATCGTTTAAGTGTAAAATTTAAAAAATGTTGCACATAAAAAAAAAATATAAGCTATATTAATAAATATTTATACTAGTTAAAATTAAAATAAACAATAGCGGTTGTAAAAATAATATAGCAGCTGGTAAGCTTAGCTAATTTTTTTTAATATATAAGGTCGTAAGCTGTTTTATATAAAAGTCGGACTAATTTATTTATATAATTAAAATAAATTTTTATTTTTTTTTATTTCTTATATCTTGCGTTAATATAGTTAATTAATTGGTTAATAAAACTAATAACGCTTTTTAGTACATTTTTAAACAAATTTTTATATAAATTAAAATCTTTTTTTTTTTATTTTTTATTAAATAGGCTGGCTATTTTATATACTTTATAATTATATAGCGGCATAATAATTTTAAAAAATTAAAAAGTTTTAAATTAGGCGAGCATATTATAAATAATATTAAATGTTAAAATAAAATTTTAACTAAAAATTTTAATAAAATTTTTAACTTTTTTATGCCTAAACGTATAATAAATACTGTTTATATAAATAAAAACATTAAGCGTTAAAAAAAGTTAAAAGCTATAATATTTTAAAGTTATGCCAAAGTTAATATATTTACAGTCGGCTGCTCAGGCGTATATATATTCGCGTCTTATTTTTATACCTTTCGGACTAACAGAAATAGCCGTGTATTTAATAATAGTGTTTATAAAAATAATATGTTTACAGTTTATCTTTTTTTAAAATAAATGCTTAAAAGCGAAATAAAAAATATTAAAATAGGCGTTATTTATTTTAATATTAGTTCGGTATTTTATAAAAAATAAGGTTTTAAAAGTTTAAACGTATTTAAATTAATATAAAGCAATATAATAAAGGTTTAACTAATTAAATATTTTTTTTAAACTATCGGCCTTTTATAAATTATAAAATAGTATATAAAATATAATTAAAAACTAATAACTTAATTTAACGTTGCTATGCTCGTTAATATATACTGTTTTATAAGCTTTTTTTTATTTTTTTTTTTTTAGTTTAAAAAAATAAAATAAAATATTAAAATTAAGTTTATATATAATATATTTATCGATCTTTTTATTAATTTAAAAGTTAATAAAAAAAAGGTTATTTAAAAAGCTTTAAAAAAAGGTTATAATATAATAGCATTGCGCCTAAATATAAGTATTTTTTTTAGCGCATATATTATAAAAAAGTCTAAAATGTTTACTTTTTATAAAATAAAAATTTTTATAATATAGACCGTAGCAATAAAAACATAGGTTTTTATTAATATAAAAAGGGTAATTAAAATATTTATGCTTAAAATGTCCGCATTTAAAATAAAAAAAACTAAAATAAATTAAATTAATATAAATTTATTATAACTATTAGTCCTTATTAACAATTAAACAAATAAAATAAAAGCTATAAATAAAGTTTAAATATTAATTAATATTATAATATTAAGCGGTTTAATTATAAAATGGGTGTATAGCAAAATAAAAATTCTAATAAGCTAAAACTAAAAAAGGTTATTTTATAAAAAAAAACAGCAGTTAATTATAAACTTAATATAATTACTACTAATTTTATATATATTAAAAAAAAACTAATATTATTTTTAGCTATTAATTTAAAAATAATAAGCTTTAGCTTATTAGCTAATATCTTTTTAATTAAAACAGCATAAGTATACTTTTTTATTAAAAAAGATATTTTATATAATATAAAAAAAACTATAAATAAATATAATATTATTTAAATTATTTTACGCTGTTTAAATATTAATAATAGTTATAATAAACTAACTGTTAATAATAACTAGGCCATATATAAAACTCTAACCGTGCATAGTAATAACCTGTTCTAGCGTTAATACAGTTAAATAATATAGTATAAAATTGCTAGGAAAAAGCTTGTAGGTTTTGCCGACCTAGTATTAGGCAAAAATTAAATAGTTAGCCATTATAAAATATATAAACAAAAAATAAAAAAAAATAGATAATTTAATAAAATTTATTAAATAAATAAAAATATTAATATTAAAAAAATAAAAAATTTAAAGCGTAAAGTGTTATAAATAAACTAATAATTTAATAATTATAGCGATTATATATTAGTTTTTAATATAAGCATAAAAAATATATATAAAAAAAAAATAAAAAGTAAATAAAAAAAAAGTAAATAATTATAATAAAGATATAAAATTTGCTATATATTATATATAAATAAATATTAAGTTATAAAAAAAAAAAAAGCAGTTATAAATAGGTAAGTATGCGAAGGCAGGTATATAAAATCGCCTGTTAAATATACCACTAAATATATTTTTATACTTTTTAAAATTTAATAATTAAATATAAAAACTTATAGTACAGGGTAGTAATATTAGATTATTTTATAAATATATCCGCGTACACTTATATAAATAAGACCTATATATGTCTAGGTTTTTTTTATTATAATTTTTCGATCGATTTTTAATATAGCCGTCGGAACTTATTAATTTTAGTTTATATAATTTATTATTAAAAAACCTTTTAATATTATATTTAAAACTATAGTTAAACCTTTTAATATTATATTTAAAACAATAATAAAATAAAAAAAAAGCTAAATTTTTCGATTTTATAAAAAATTATAATATATGCCGCTGTATTAGTGTGCTTATAATATGTGTCGAGCAATTTTAGCACGTTTTATCGAAGCGTATTAGCCGGCTTTTATATTTTTTTATTATAGCTAAACCATTTGACCTTATAGTAAAGCTAAATAAAAATGCTATATATAGCCGTTATTAAACGGGTATATATATAATTAATTATACGTTCGATAATTTATTTATTTACTTTATTAACTTATAAGCTATCTAGTTTAAGTTAAAGCTTTTAATAAATATTTTTTTTTATAAGTTTAAAATATTTAATTAAAATATCTTTTTATTATTTAAGCTATAATAAAAGCTTAATTTTATATTTAAAGTTGCTAAAAGCTTTTTTAATAAAAAAAAATCTAACTTTAGCGAAACTAAATTTTATTTAATTATATAAATAATATTTTAGCTTATTTAGCTTAGCTAGCTTAATATAAATTATATCGTTTTTTTAAATAATTAGCAGCATTATATAATAAATATTATAATAGATCTTTATATATATTTAAAAAAAGGCGATAGCATTTGCTGCTTTTTTATATATTATTTATTAGGCTTAGAAAAAATTATTATCGATTGCTAATAATATAAAAAAAAAAGTTTTAAGCTTTTTATTATATAAAAGTTTATATAAAGATTTACCGGTTATAATAAAGTTAAACATGTTAAAATAATAAACGACGTGCCTAACATGCTTTTTTTATTTAAAAACCCTTAGTCTAGCACTTATTAGCGTAATTATATATATTTAAAAGACCTATATAGTACGTTTTATTTAACCGTTAGCGGACTAATAATAAAAGGCTATAATATATATATTTATATTAGCTGCTTTATATAAAAACGTCTATAAAACGCTAAACAGCTTAAAGTTTATATTAAAAATAAATATATTTAAAAAGCTTTAATTAAGGTAGACGTAAAAAATATATAAAATAGCCTAATTTTTTGCGGTATAAGTAGTTTTGCCTAAAATAAATTTAATAAATTTAGACATTTTATATATAATAACTAGCATAGCATTATTACTGTTAATAAATGTTAATAAGGCGATTATAAAGTCTAAACAAAAAGCTAATAAAAGTATAATTAAAGTATTAATAAGCTAAAAATCTTTATACAGTTGCTTTTAAAGCGTTTTTGCTATGTCGCATTAAGGGCAAGCTTTTATATATTTAATAATATATTTTTTAATATTTAAAAAATAAATAAAGGACCTAAAATAGTTATATATGCGGTTAATGCTTATATAGGCTTTATTATTATATGCTATTTATATAACTTTTATATGTACTGCGTTAGGTATAATAAAGCAATTACTATTTAATTAAGCGAAATATATTAGTTAAATAAATAGGTTATATTAAAAGGCATATAAAATTATAATAAAGCCGCTTTTATTATTTTTCGTTATTTCGTATTAATTTTATAAACGTTTAAATATTATTTTAAAAATGCGGTTAGTTTAAAGCGCCTAAACGATTTTATTTTTAAAGTTATTTAAAATATATAATAAAGCTATTATAATTTTATTAAAATTTTTAAATTAAACTTCGGCGTTAAGCAAGTTTTTTTTATTATTAAAAAGGCCGTATTTTTATAATAAAAAAAAAATATTGTTAAAAGGCTATATATTATTAAATAAATTATATAAAAAGATATCTGTCTTTAGTAAAGGTGGGCGTACGTTAAAGGCGGTCGCTAATTATAATAAGCGATTTTTTTAGTTTAAAATATTAACAAATAAGGTTTTATTTTATAAATTTAAAATAATAACAATATTAAAAGCTTTATTTAATATACTATCAAAATATATCTAAGTATATAATTAAGCTTTTAATTTAAAGTTTTAGCAAGTTCGATTATTTTTATTTTTTTATTTATGCGCCTATTATTTAGTAATAATAAAAAATATAACTATTTTATGCTTAAAAAAAGATATAATTTAATCTAAATAAAATAAAGCGTTTATATTTATAAAAGATCTGCTTAACATATAAATTATTTTTAAACAATAGATATAACAAAAAAAAAAAAGCGGTATAATATAAAGCGGCTAAAACTTTTAAGCTAACGCAAAATAGATTAAAAAGCTTAAACAATAGTGTTATAATTAGTATAAACGTAAATATTGCTATAATCTAAATATTAAATAAGTTTTTTAAATATTTAAATAAAACCGTAAGTTTTAATTTTATAAATGCTATATCGCTTTTTAGTAGGTATAAAATATTAAAAAAAAAATATAAAATATAAAGCACTGTTTTTTTATACCTGGTATAAAGCTGCTCTAATAGCTTTTAGCTTATTAAAGTCGATATAAAAAATAAAAAGTTTTATATAATTTAAAAATATAAAAACGACTATATTATAAATACGTTATTTAAATATTTTTTATATTTTTTTAGCTTGCTTTTAAATAATATTATGTTTGGCTATTATATTAATATATTTTTTTTAAGCTTTATTAAATATAACCTTAGTTATGTCGGGCTTAAAAAATAGAATTTTAAAAAATAAGCTGCATTTTTTAGCCTAGCGTGCCCTAGCCGGGTTAGCTTTTTTTAAATAATTCCTAAATTTAAATATTTTAAATTATTAAAATAGTTAAGCAATATTAGCGTACTAATGTATATAGTTTTATTAATAGCCTATTAAGCTAAAACTTTTTTTAAAATTATCTAAATTATAAAGCATATCTAATTGCTTAATCGCCTTAATTTTCTTTTTATTAATAAATAATCTAAGTTTAAAAATATGTTGCCTAAAAGCTTTAAAACTATGTTATATAAAATGACATTTAGCTAAAGACATTATATATTTTAAAGCAGCAAAAATGTTAAAAATTATATTTAAATATATAAAATAATTTTTAATGTTATAAAAATAAATAATAATATTGTTAATATAAATAAATATAAAATTCTAAAAATATAAGCGTAAAAAATGTTTTATACAGTATTAAAAAAAATTAAAAAATATTTTAAAACTTATTATAGCAACTATTAATTGTTTATATCTGCAATAAAAAATAATATAAACTATTTTATATCGGTTTGTTAGCTTAATTTTTTATTAAAAAAAACCTTTTATTATATTAATAACTATAAAAACTTTAAATTTATATATTATGTTAAAAATCTCGTTTTATTAAAATAAAAGGTAAGCGTTTTTAATAATTTTAATATTAACTTTATAAAAGTCGATAATAATATAAAGCTTGTTTTTATACTAAACAATAAAAGTAAGCGAAAAAATAAAATAAAGTTAATTTAAAAAAATAGGCTTAACAATACTGGCTTTAATAAATAGTTATAATATAATATCTATTATAGCTCGGTCTTTTTAAAATATAAAATATAAGCACTAAACTAAGTTATTTATAAATATATTAAAAATAAAATATATCGGCATTTTAATACTATTATTAAATTAGCTAAATTTAAAGCAAAAAAAGTATAAATATTTATATATAATATTTTTAATTTATTTTAGTACATTAAAACTTTAATTTTTTAAAATGTTTATTTTAGCTTTATTTAAAAGTATTTATGCTATAAAAAGGTCGGAAAGGTCGGAAAGGTCAGCAGAATTAAAAACTATAAAAAGGTCGGGAAGGTTAAAAAAATAAAATAGGTAGCTATGCCTGTATTAGTCGTTTTTATTATTATTAATATTTTTTTTTTATTAACACCTATAATTTGCAATAATAAAACAGTGCAGAAAATGTCGTTTTAATTTTTATACAAAGATACCGCGTATGCTTTTACAGTGTTAAAAATTTAAATGTTTTTAATATAGCCTAAGACGTCACTTTTATATATTATAATAAAAAGTATACTAAAGTTAATAAAATAATAAACTTTGTTTTAGCTGTTAATAATTGCGCTTATAATAGCGCTATATATAATAAAAATTAAATTAATAAAAAGCTTTAGTATAATTAAGTATTTTTTAGCTATAATTAGTATATTAGCATATAAAATAAGTATAGCTATATTTTTACCGCTAAAAATAGTTATAAAAATAGCGGCTGTAATAAAAACTTAACGCTTTAGCTTTTTTAATTTATTACAAAAGCTATTAAATAAAAAAATATATTATTTTATATTTATAATCTGCAATTAGTCGTTTTAAGTTTTATTGCTTTAAATAATATATAGTTTATATGTTTTAAAAAAGTCTAAACTTAATAATATACTGCAGTTTAATTAATTAACTATATATATAGTTTAAATAATTAATTAAAATTACTTTTAAAAATCTAATAGTTTAATATTAATATATATATATTATTTAATTTTAAATCTTTAACCTATCCTATTAAGCTAAATTAGTATTAGTAATATATAGATTTTTAAGCCTAAATAATTATTTATAAAATATTTTTACGATATAAAGCATAAAAAAAAAGCCAAATTTATATATGTTTTAAAATAGCTATTAAATATATATAAAATAGCTTTTAAGTAAATAAAACTTTTTTAAATATAAAATTTGCTTTTAATAATATAAATTAATGCGATTTTTTTGCTTTTTTTTATATATTTAAAAATTTAATTAGCGGCGATCTTTTATATCTCTATCTAATTAATCGCCTTATTTAAAAATATAAAAACTATAAAATTATATAATTTTAATAAAATGGCTAAAAAAACCTCGTCTTTTATTTTATTAAAATTATATAATTAAAAAAAAATTGCTTTATATATACTTAAAAGATTATTAAATAACAAAACTAAATTAAAAAAAAGGTTTAATAAGTTAAATAAAAAAACTAAATTAGGTAAAAAGGCTAATAAGTCGGATATAAATAGTAAGTTAAATATAAAAGCTAAGTTAAATAAAAAAGCTAAATTAAAAAGAAAATTTAAAAATAATTTAATAGCTGTCGTTAGTAAGACGTTTTTTTTAGCGTTTATTTTAAACGTTTTTTTAATTACTTTCGACTATATTATTATTATAAAATGCTTTTTTATAGTTACTTTTTTTTAAATCGTAGTTTAATTAAAATTAACTTATTTACTTAATTATTTTTAATAAAGCATAAAAGTTTTTTTTATTTAAATCAAAATAAACTGTTTAACCGTTTATTATATATACCTAAGCTACCTTAGTTTATAAACTCGGTTTTTTATTTCGGTTAAACTAATTACTGCAATAATTTTTTTATTAACCGCTTTAACCTTGTTTTTATAGTTTAAACAGTTAATAATTTTATTTATTATTAGTTTTATTTGTTTTATTAGCTCCGTTTTTTAGGTCAGGCGTTTTAGCTTTAGCTTTTATTATTAAAAGTTTTAAAAAATTTATTATTTTTTTAAAAAAGTTTACAGCTATTAGTATAGTTTTAAATAGAAATAAAAATAGGTTAAAATATGTTAAGCTAAGTCGGTTTAAAGTAACAGTATTTCTAAGTATAAGCTTTTTTAAATTTTAAATACGCTTATTTTAAGCGTTTTTTTAGTTTTATTTGCTATACTAAGCATTTATTGCGGTATATTTATTAAAGCTAACTTAAGCTTATAGGTTTTATAACATATTATTTAACTTTTTTAGCTTAACTAAATATTTAAAATAACGGTTAAAATTGTCGTATACTTGTCGGGCAATATAATTTTTATTTTTAATGCTTATTTTATAATATAAGCTAACTTTTATATTAATATATTAATCGATACTTTTATAATTTTTATTAGCAAATATATGCTTTTTATTATTTATAAACTTTATAACTTTTAGCCGATCTTTTTAAAATCTTTTTTATAAAAAGGTTTTAGCTTAGTTAAAGTTTTTTATTATAAATGTTTTAATATAATTAATAAAACTAATAAACTATTAAGCGCTTATAAAATCCGGATTTATAAAGATATTAATGTTAAAATTTTATAAAACTGCCGTTTTTTTATATTTGCTGTATAAATAGTTTATTTTAGCAATATATTATATAATAAACGTTATATTATAGTATTTAAAAAGCTTTAGTTTAAGCTTATTTTATAAAAGCGGATTATTTTGCTAATTATAAAAAAAAAATAAAAAATCGGGTTTTTAAAAATATAAAAAGCTAAATAAATGGTTTTTTATTTATATATATAGCTAAAGATAGAAAAAAAAAGCTATTAGGTATAAAAAATATAAATAAAATAGCACTAGCTATTGTTTATAGCCTGGCATTTAATAAAAAAGTTATAAATAATATAAGTTTTAAGCCGGAAAAAATCTGTTAGCACTTACTAATTAAAAATTTAAAAAAGCATGCTATTTATAAATACTCGCTAGTAAAAAAACAGGTGTTAATAATAGTAAAGGGTGAAATATTAGCGTTTAAATTGCTTTATAACTATTAAAAAAGTGCCTAGCTATATTTTATTTAAACGAACCGTAAATTAATGCTATTAAAAAACAGTAAATAAATTAAATAAACTTATTTACATTAACGATTATTATAAAAATTCGAAATTAGGCCTAAAAAAAATAAGTTTTTTTATTATTATTAATAAGTTTTTATATTAAAGTTCGAGCATACAATTAAATTTTATTTAAAATATATTTTTATAAATAAAAATATTTATTAAAAGCTATATTGCTAATAATTTTATATATTAAAGCTATATTATAAACTTTATTAAACTAAGTATATTAAATATTTAATTAAAAACGTAGACTTAAAATATTTAAATTTTTTAAAACTTAACCAAAATTTACGTTTTAACCGGCTTAACAGACGTTTTTTTAAAAATTTTAAACAAAGTTTAAATAAGCTATATTAAAGCTAATATTTAAAAAATAAATAAATAACTCCCCTGGTTTTATATTATAAATGTTTAAAATATTTAATAATAAAAAGTTATTAATTATAAATAAACTTATTTTTAAAAGCTTTTTTTAATAATTTTTAAAAAAGGCGTATAATTATATAAAATAAAATTTTTAAAATATAAGCGTTTAAAGCTCTGCTATTACTTTTATTTTTTAAAATATGCTATTTAATAAAATATATATTAAAAATAAAACAAATAGTTAGTATAACGCGCTATTAAAATCGGTAGATAAGCTAGCAAAAAGGTTTTTATTTTAAAGCAAAAAGTCCTCGGCGGAGTAATTTTTATAAAAGTTAAAAAAATCTATATATTTATATAAAAAAAGGTTTAAAGTTACTAAGTTTAAACTAGTTAACTTTAGCACTAATAGCGTTTTTTTATAGCATATAAATAGCGGATTTTTTATTTTATATAGCAATTTAATAAAAAGGTTAATATAGTTATATCGATTAATAATAAATTAATTTAAGCTTTATAATATGCTTTTTTTATTTAAAAAATCGACAGTTTATAAAAGCTTTTTTTCGACTTTTAATAATAAAAAAATAATTAATTTAAAAAAGTTTAATATTAAAATAATAAGTATACTAATATTTAAATTTTAAATTTATTAAAAAAATTTTAAAGCCTAGTTTAATTTAGCTAATTAAAAACTATTATTAAATAGCTATTATTTTTGCTTTAAAACTAAAAAATATTAAAAAAAAATTAAGCTATTTATTAAAAAGCGTTTTTTAAAAAAATTAAAATTTTTAATAAAACGGCCAAAGTTATTTTTTTATTATTTTATTTTAAAACGTTTTATATAAAAAAATATATAAATATTTAAATTATAATAAAAAACTTAAGTATTACTTTTAAAAGTTTTAATAATTATTTATAAATAAAAATTTTTAACTTTTTTTAAAATTAAAAGTTTTTTTAGTTAACTATAGCCTGTTAATACAGCAATAATAAGTTATATTTATTTAAAAAATTAAATTAATTAATACTGCTTAGCTTTAAAAAACTAAAATTAATCTAATTAAATAATAATTTTAAAAATTTTTAAAAATTAAAGTTTAAAATTTAAAATTTTTTAGCTGTTTAAAAACCAATAAATCGCTTTTTATAGCTAAAAACACTAAAAATAATCGCTAGCTACTATATAAAAGTGCTAAACTAATCTTTAAATAAAAGCACAAAATATAAAACGCAACACAAGCTATATTTTATGCAAAAAACGACTTAGTGGTATAGACTTTAAATTATGACTAAAAAACTAAAAGCTAAGTGTAAGCTAGGTGGAAAAGGCCTGGGCTATAGGTATAGAAGTAGTGGGGTCCACCCCCGGTCATGTGACCTAACAGGTAACTCAATCGCGGCGATATTGGCATGATAAAGGACTTGCTGGGTCGCATATTCAAGGAACGGAAATTTCCTTGACTCCCGTTGTCGTAGTTCCTTTCCTTCGCCGGAAGAAGGTTTAGGGAGCTCTTCGTTGTCTATATCACGATTTGAGGTGTTTGTTTGGAAGTATTCGTAGCAGCATTTCTTTAGCTGATCATGACTCAAATTTTCAAAATTTGTGCTAAGATCAGGCCATAACTCGTGGATACCTCCGTCTTTCAACAAGAAATCTCGTACGGATTCGTGAATGAATTGGACAGTTCGCGCATTTGATCTGGTAACCTCGGCAAGTCCCTTAGAGGAACTTGAAACGAATCTTTTCATGTCGTCTTCTGTGATCTGTTCGGGATCCCATTCAGCCAGATTGTCCTTTGTCGGATCTAGTCCAGCTACTACTGCATAGTAGAATTCTTCAGGTTTCATCGGCCGCTTCGCATAAAGTATCCATTGAATGCTAAGCAATAGGTCCGCCATGTTTTTCTGGTCTCGTCGTAGAATGTCCTTGAACAGCTCGCTGAGTTCGGCAGGTGTTTCTTGAAGCCTTGTCTTGACCGCAAAGATACGGCCCCGTTGGAACTCCTCGTTAAGGATATTAACGACAAGTACAACCCACATGAAAACGCCAGCTGCCTTTTGGAGAAGCTCAGTTCTGACCAAGTTGACATCCTTGCCTTTGCCAGCTCGAAGCTTGCTTTTAACGTACTTTTCTAAGTCTTGGCTGTGACCGGGTTGATCTTCTAGCGTCAATGTCTGGCCATTCTGGATGCAGATTGTTGGGTAGTGGCGGCTTGAAAAGCAGATGTATAGCTTTCCTTCGGAGTCTAGAACAGATTGACCAAGCTGTTCAAAGTATTCCACCATGTCCCGAACTTGGGATTCGCCACATTCATCCAGGGCATCAACGAAGCATGTTAATCGCCGTCCTCCAAGCTTGGCAATAGCAGCAGAAAAAAGTCTCTGGAGCACGTCGATCCCCCATGAACTATCGTTGTTGTGATCCAGCCAAAAGCGGCCGGGTAGATCGAGCACTTCTTGGAGATCCGGCAGCTTCTGGAGCAACTGAAGCAACAGTGAACGGTACATTCCTTGCGTTGACTTTTCCAAACCATCTCCTCTAGCATTGAAGAAAAATGAAATAACATAACCGCTGTTTTCCAGTGCACGCGTGTATATATATTTCATTATTGTCGACTTTCCAGCGCCGGGCTTGCCGTAAATCCACAGGAGGCCGTGATGTTGTGAGAATTCAGCGGGAGTTAACCATTTGATATACTCGGGATGACTTAGTAGCCAAGCGCATGTCTTGCCGTGGGCGGATTTGATATTCGAATGTCGCGCGTCGATCTTCTCGAACGACAACGAATCCATTAGGAGTCGCCGGCGCTCTTGCACCACTTCATCTATCGGTACATTAGCAAGGCCTGAACTCGGCCAGGATGCGGTACACTTACTAGTTGGCGTTGCTTCGGTCTCTGTCGTGGGAATAGCGGAGAGAAGTTCCTTCGCGTAGGCCGCTGCGGTAGCGGATGCATAGTTCTGCCACTGCTTGCTCTTGTGAGAATCCGAATAGTCGCAGATGCCACGAACGACTAAGCATTGAAGGCTATCCATCAGACCAGCTGCCTCCATCTCAAAGCATATGGTATTGAATTCTTGCGCCAGCCGGTCCCTTGTCGTAGCGTGTTTTATGACTTGGTTTCCAGACGCGATGATGCCGTAATGAATTTTTGGGCCGTTGCTGCCCCGAGAAGGACGGCGCATTTGCCTTGATTTATCACAATCTTTGCAGCTTTCAATCGACTCAGGGTGCTCGTAATCACTCTGGAATAACACATCTTCGAGTTGCTCGCGATCGGTATATTGTCTCATAGAGGGGTACTGCTCTCGTACTCGAGAAAGAATATCGGGTATCTCCGAGGGACTGAACTCGTGTTGCGCTCGTAGTTTCGAAATAGCCGTCATAAGTGTTAGAGAAGGCTGGCGCATAAAACCGGTCGATTGGAAGTGGCCGTTCTGGACAGTCTTGCCTAAGTCGTATTGCATCACCCCTGTGCTGACCACTATGTCGCCGAGCCGTACATCGACCTTTCCAGGGATGCCGCCACCAATTCCGACTAGTAGGAATGTTTGGAGAGAGGGAAAGGTCCGACGCATATTGCTCGCAACGATAGCTGCATTATTAGTACCGTACCCATTTGTCGGTAGACATGCAATGGCAACGTTGTGGCGATGAATGCTGCCTAAGGTATATGTGTTACTATCGTTCGGGCTCTTGGCTATATTCTCGTGAATCGTGTCTAGCATAGATGTTGCGGCAGCCAGCTCGATAGGAAGAGCGCAGACCCAGCCAACAGTATAGTCATCGACTGTGAAGCCTGTTTGATATGAGCCCTTGTTGTAGGTTTCGCCATCACGCTCTCTTCGCTTCGACTCGACTGGCGTAGGATTCTCGTCATCGGCAGGACGTTTATTCAATATAGATGGAGGGTTTTCTTGCCACTCATTTGCCGAACCCATGTCTGATCTCGGTTTGGGTCGAATGACACTGTAACGAAAGGGCAGCCTTGTCGATCTAGCTGATACCGGGCCGTTGACTGTGGTCAAAGAGTGTCTATCGAGCTCGCCGAATCTATATTGTACGGATAAAGACAAGCAGATGTTTAGAGATGGGAAAGACGAAGAAAAGACAAAAAAAGGGGCAGATGGTTTATTTTCTGCCTTGAAGCCTGGCGACAAGGGTCTGTGTTGAGGTGCATGCAAGCCACTGCCACGTCGTAATGGAGGAAACATAGAGGGCTAAGTGACTGACCGGTTGGGCATTGGAGACTGTCAGCAGTAAGATATGAAGACCACACTACTTCGTACACCTAGGTTGTGGCAGGATATGCCTTGCCAATATGCAGAATCGCGGCCGTTCTTATTTCCACCTTTTACCACGCGAATAGACCCCCAAGCGACGTCCCGTAGTGGCCATACTACTCTCATACTTGCTTGGCTTGTCCGTCTGGCTCACCATATTTTCTCACGCTTACTGGTATATCTGTAGCTGGAAGAAATGAAAGGAAGCATATTCGTATCAAAGTCAGAGTCTTTGCACAAAAGGAAACCTGCTCGCACGGGCCGAAAACGATGAGGGCATCGTCATGTTAGCGAGGGCCCCAGGGGCACCTGTTACACGACTTACCTACTACCGTAAATATATCCAGGATGGTCTTTCATGGTAGGTATTCTCTATCACAGTACAGCGAAGTATTGTATCCGACGATTTGGGGTCCGCATGCTCTGGATATGGTTCAGGAGAAGATCAGGTACCACTGTCGACATCGCTACAGAATTCTAGGTACAGATACCTCTATATGTCATGTGATACCACCGGTAGTACGAAGTACCTAGGTACACATACTTAAGACAACTTAGTGCGTCATCGTCCCGAGTGGATCACTGAACCTTCTCTCAACCAATCCTCCATCCCCGGCTTCTCTTCTATCGATTCCCTCATCGAGTCGCAGGGTGCCTTTGGACTCGCGCACGGCGAATCGCCCGCCAATAAGCACAAACACGAACGTCTGACTGGACACCTGGACGAAACCCCAGGCCTGATAGCCGTGGCGGCATGTGAGCAGACCCCAACCACCTGACAAGCCGCGGGGCAGCATCCATGCTTTATCGACTGCCACGACAATACTGTACCAACACCAACACCGCCGCCACGAACCAACGGCCGAGCCGTATTCCCGGCACTTCGCCACTCCTCATTCTCTCCCACCTGAACAACCAACCCCCTCGTTCTTGACCTGGGCAACTAGACATCATCGACGTCCTCAGTGGCCCAGTCTCAGGAAACATGTCATTGCTGGAGCTTCAGAAGGAGCTCAAGAAGTTCAATCAGGCGAGCAAGCTTACCGGGGCTGTGCAAGATGTGGATAGGCTGATTGACTTCCTCGTGAGTGCGAGGGAAGAGGTTGCAGCAGGTACGCCATATCTCCCCTACCACACTCTCTCACCGCAACCTCCGTTTCAATGCAACTCGTCGAAGCGCTACATTGAACCGCTGTATTGAATGGCCATATTGACAGGCCCGCCTAGCAAATGACCCGCATACGACGGCCTTGACCCTCACAAAGTTACAAAATCCCGTCGGCGCGCAATTGGACACCATAAACAGCGATCTGGGAAAGGTGCACAAGAGCCAGAATGCCTTCCACAAGGCCCTCGGCAGGACCTTCAAAGACACCAAGGGGACGTTACCGACAGATCACGATCCGATGGGTCCGCAGACAGCCTTGATCAACCGCGCCATTGTTATGCACTTGCTGCGCGAGGGTCAATTCGGAGTCGCCGCCACTTTCATAGGCGAAGCCCAGCCGCAGAGCGACACCCCCTCTTCGTCATCGCAAACTGGACCTCGACCCCCTTCGATAACGATATCACGACCCGACACACCCCCCGACGCCATGATAACGGACGCCGATATCCCGTCGGATCTAAGGGCGTTTCAGTCCCAGGAGCTCCAGAAGGACTTTGCCGTCATGTATTCCATATTATCCTCGCTCAAAGAACGGAATCTCCACCCCGCCATCGCGTGGGCCGGGGAGAACCGGTTTCAGCTCGAAGCGCGAGGGTCCAACTTGGAGTTCGAGCTGTGCAAGTTACAGTTCATATGGCTATTCAAGGGCCCGCTCGTCAACGGCCTCCCCGACACCATGGACAACGGCGTCTCGGGGGCCCTGAAATACGCGCGGGAGAACTTCGGACGCTTCCAGAAGCGGCACCTACGAGAAATCCAGCGGCTGAGCTGCGCCATGGTCTATTCACCCAACCTCGCTGACTCGCCGTACCGCGCCGTCTTCGACATCTCGCTCGCCTTCGACGAGGTGGCCTCGTCCTTCACGCGCGAGTTCTGCTCGCTGCTCGGCCTGTCCGCCGAGTCGCCCCTCTACGTCGCCGCGACGGCCGGCGCCCTCGCCCTCCCGAACCTCGTCAAGTGGACGGGCATCAACAGGGCCAAGAATACCGAGTGGACCACGCAGAACGAGCTGGCCTTCGAGACCCCGCTGCCCAAGAGCATGCTCTACCACTCCATCTTCGTCTGCCCCGTCAGCAGGGGCCAGACCACCGACGCCAACCCCCCCGTCATCCTGCCCTGCGGCCACGTCCTCGCCCGCGAGAGCCTGCAGAAGCTCGCCAAGGGCCCCCGGTACAAGTGTCCCTACTGCCCCAGCGAGGGCGTCGTCAAGGACGCCAAGGAGATCATCCTCTGATGAGTGATGAGTGGTAACATAAGAGCACCTAAGGCATAGCACAGCATAGCATACCCGGCATCATGTTAATAGCATCGACTCACCTCATGATGGAAAGTGGAAGGTTGACCTTTTCCCCTCTTTTTTTTTTTTTTTTTTTTTTTTTTTCAAACAGACTGCAGGTCATTCCGGGGCGATAATGGGTCATTCTGCATTCTGATTACTCATGCGTGTATGTATGTATGTTATCGCAACGCAGGCGTCTGGAGTCACGGAAATCATATTCTTACAATGCTGGCTGGGCCCAAGGAGTATGTCGGTTGGCCCCACTCCCTTCACTCTCTCGCTCCCACTCCCATTTCCCACCCTTCAATTCCACGAACAGCTTGTACATAATAATGAACGGGGTCGGTTTTTGGAATTAGGTTACATAGTGAGTCACTCAAATTCAATCAAATCTGGATTTTAAATCCCTACCCTTGGGGACGATTCGTCTCTATTACCTAGGTACAAGTAGACAGACAGACAAGTGTGACGGAACCCTTCATCACACACACACCACACACGAATCAGACCGCAGATGGGCTCGTGATGTCGTCGAGTGCAACGCGCAAAGCAGCCCATATTTCAAGCCCGTTGGCTATGACTATCCATGACATAAAGGGCAAGAAGCCTCCGCATCGTGGATGAACAAAATACAATCCATCTCCTCGGTCTCTCCTGAGAGGTTGAGAATCTTCCGATCACTCTCATAGGGGCCTCTTCCAATCCAAGTTCTCTTCACTTCTATCGTCTCAACGGTATCCAGTTCGAGTCCACCTCACCAGAGTGGCCAAACACGTCCCCGCCTTTTTTTATGATTAGAAAGAGAAACCCGACCAGCCAACAAGGATGGGTCGAAGATCGAGTCAGTCGCCTAAACGCCTCGAGGGGAAAAAATAAAAATAAAAAACGATCGAAGGTCCTGGGTACGGGCTCGTCCCCGATCCCTGGTTCCGCGTAGCCTCCCATGGCCGGATATCAGAAGAAATCGAAATATGTTAGGAGAATCATTCAAATCATGTCGGATTTTTTGCACATCTATATCGGATCGAGTACCCGTTTCTAAGGGAAGAGAATAACTTAATCGATGGTCATTCGGCTCGGCCCCTGTGGCTGCTTGACGTCGTGCATCGAGTAACTGGCCTGATCCTTGTCGATTTCATGCCGCGACGACATGAGGTGTTGTTTTAGGCCATGGCCAAAGTTGAACAGGCAAACTAACGCGTTGACGATAGTCAAGACGATCAGAATAATCGTGAGAATAGCAAATGCCGTCAACGACTTTCGAACCGGTATATATGGCGAGAAATGGTGTGGGTCGTAAATACGGGCAAGCTTGTAGATGAAGTACGTGAGGCCTCCGACATAGAGGATTCCGACAATCCACATGCCTGCCTTCCACTCACGACGGGTGGACCATGCGGCACAGAGAAGAATGGCGATGGTAACGGGGATGGCAGCAGCAGTCAACCCGAACTCGACACGCCCATTGCCGCCGACAACTACGAGAAACTGGATCGTGAAGCCGACGAAAAAGAAGAAATCAAACTTCAATAGAGCGATG
This sequence comes from Nemania sp. NC0429, assembly GCA_022578495.1. Lineage (NCBI taxonomy): Eukaryota > Fungi > Ascomycota > Sordariomycetes > Xylariales > Xylariaceae > Nemania > Nemania sp. NC0429. The sequence continues at coordinate 5,424 of MU392171.1, read as the reverse complement.
TAAACCTATCACGCGAGTCAGCTCGGGTGCGCCGGGTATAAAGTGGCAATCACCAGGTACCTGATAGTGTAGGAATCGCTTCTTCATCCTGTAATCAGCTCCTATTTGCTTCAGGATATCCCACGCAAACTCTTGGTATAGTTTCCAGGTGATGAAGGCCATGACGAGCGTGGCCAGACCGATGATGGCTGGAATGGCAATCAGTTCCGCCTGGGTCTCGGTCCAGACGTCTAGATTCCAGAACACGTTGCGCCCGTTTAGAATGATGATAGCCTGGTGGATCTGATCAATCTGGAGGGCGCCGTATATGAGTAAGGCTAGGTTCGCAATGCAGACACCGATGATCTGGATAGTATTCTTGGCGATAAGGGCGTCCCAGACGAGAATAACCTCATATAGAAATCCCAAGATAAACAACCCAAGGAAAGTAGGGATCGTCTTTAGCTGCGACTGGGTATCCTTATCAGATATGAATGGCTCTTGGTCGGTATCTTTCAAGCCACGCTGAAAGAGGGCGAAGGTATAGCTAGATGGGCAACTGTCAGCGTGGTTGCGATGAAAATATGGGTCGAGATGGTGCTTACGCTTCGAATACCATACAGATGACGGCCTGTAGGATGATGGTGATGAAGAACCATCGCGGCCATCTCCTCTGGAAAATCTCGGCCGTGCCCTTCCTAAAGACGGTCATGCGACTGGGCGACGTCGGTGCCATAGTAGGGCTCGGGTTGTTGAGATATTGAGACTGCGAAAGGGAGGCCTGGTACTGGGGGTATTGTGCGTATTGGGGCTGATCGTACTCGGGTTGGGGAGGATATTGGTCGGCGGAATAGGGATGGTATGATTGTGAGGAGGGTATTTGCTGGAACCCGTCGGCGGCAGCCGCAAAAGGCCGATGTTGCTGATTGAAATCCAGCTTGGCAGCGGACGTGACCCCTCGAATGTGAGGAGCCGGCTTGTTGAGTCGAGCTATTGTCGATGGGAACGACTAGTTGGCGGTCTAGTGGTGGCGAAGGAACACAGCGTTAGACTTGTCGAATCTTTGTTTCGAAGGCACAAACGCGAAGATAATAAACGGAAGTGTCACGTCGGCCGGAGACGAAGGAGGGCCAAGGGGGTAGGGTAAATAGGTACCTGATTCAATAGTAAAATGGGTGAAGAACGAAGAGCGAGTGGACAATGAGGGGGAAATGAAAGAAAACAACAAAAGCAAGGAAGCGAGTGGCTAGAAAGTGTTTAATGGCGATGGGGATGGTGATGACTTGTGACTTGGCAAGAGACCAAGGTTGTGTGTGAGAGAGTGTGGGAGTGTGTGGTGAGGTGCCGGGCAAAGGAGTTGTTTAGGGAGTAGGTAGGTGGTAGTGTAGGAGGTAGAGATGCACTACTGAATCCGCCGGGGGGAGGGAACAACTTGGCTGCATCGAAGGTCGGGATTTTGGCTGGGATGCTGCTATGAAAAGACTTGATCCGTTCGACTTTTGCAGTGTTGGGTGAGCTGAAACAGGCTGACAGGTTTGAGCCGTGACGGGGTTAAAGCAGGGGGGCTTAGGCTAGACAAGTACGTACACGACCTAGTGTACGAAGTATCTACATGTAGATACCAGGCATTCGATTGGTGGGTGATAGATTAGGGTCCCGCTGTTATTACAAAGTATTCTATACCACTTCAATCCTCATGTTCTTCATATTTTACCTACTTTGTAAGGAGAGGACGGATATTTATCCTGTCGTTACATAGGGACAGATGCTCTCGGTCCTTGTTCGTCTTTTCTGCAGAAAGATGATGCTGATGACTTGGTCAGGCGGGTGGACATCTAAGGTACCTAGCATATGAGGTACATGTATGCAAGAATGCTTGGCAAGAAAACATTGAAGTACCTAACCTTTACTTTATTGAAGATGCCTGGGTACACATATGAGGAATTACATGTAGGTAGGTGGGGATATTTCATCTCAGCAGGTAAATATCTGTAACAGCAGCAGCAACTGATAAGTAGGCGTATGAATGAATGACTACCGGCTGCTTTGATTTATGCCATGGCTGATGGAGGCAATGGTTTGCGAGAGGGAAAAATACTTATTCAAAGGCGAAGCAACGAGGCAGCTTGCCAAGCTCTCAAGCTGCCATGGACTGAATAATTCATGGCTGTGCTCGCATGTAGTGCACACTAAGTGGAAGTTAGTACGCGGTAACGATAGGTCTGCCCTGCGAAGGGCCTAACTGTGGAGCTTTCTGGTACTCGTATCATTGCCATGGCTGCTGAGGCTATGATGCCAGATACAGACTGGACTGGAAGCCCGCGGTGGTTATTCATGTACTGCGCCACAAGCCTACAAGAGGTTGATCGATGCTGTACCACCTGCACCTCCAGTTAGGTACCACTACCTCTGAGAAGTCTAACCCGGGAAGGCATCCAAATCCAAGCCTGCTAGGAGCCACTTGGGTAGTACCACCAAAAGCTCGTATAATTTACGTAGGTAAATACCACCTTCTAGTACATACAACATTGAACAAGATGCCATCATCACCCGCTACCTAACATACCTTACCTATGTCATCCTGCCTGCTAGATATGCAATGCAACGCCAAAGCGGATAGGTATGCCATTGAAGGTAATAACTATTTCGACTTAGTGTACCTAATTCAAGTTGAGTCTAGGGTCGTGGTGATTTCTAGCAAGCACGTGAGTTCTGTATGGCGTTGAAACAGTTCGCAGATTAGGCTACCCGCGAACATGTGCATATACGAAGTACCTGTGTATCCCCCACCTCGATGTTTGTATATATATATACATCATGTATATCTGTAGGGACCTCTTGGTACCGTGCTCGCTATGAATATCATACATGAGGCATGTATTCAGAAAAGTAATTACTTACGCAATACGCACAGAGATGCCCATGTGTGAAGGTGTCTACTTCGTGGGTACTTTGTATATGAGGTGATCTATTCCAATCCCGCGATACGCCCCACTATATACCCCATTTTTAGATACCACTAGGGGATCAAGAGGTACAATGTACTTACCTAGGTACATACATTACGTGTAGTATTTGCTTGTCGCCGTCGCGCGAAGCTGTCACCACCAAAATGGAGCATCTCTAGTTCTGGCATCACAGGTCCACAACAACGATAACAAGATGACGGACATTGACGAGGATGGGCTTCTGCAGGTGCTCTCTGCAGGTCACTCCATGGACTAGTGAGTTCAAACTTCTGATTTATTCGACATAGATACCGATTTTCTGACCACGACGGCCTCGAATAGCTCCGTGTGGCCTGCTTTGCTGCTGCGTCTGATCGCGCGCATTGAGAAGGTCTGCCATCTTACCTCGTCTCCGTGATAGCCGCCACGGCCCATAGCGAACCTGATCTGACTAAAAGACAGATTGCCCATCAAGAGTTTCCCATACCGAATCTCCCACCACCGCCACCACCACCACCGCTGCCCCTGTCGTCAACAGCAACCATACCATCGTCCATCTCACGAGCACCCGGTTCAGACTTGTCGGACAGCTTCTTGGCCCCATTGCCCTCATCACCTACCGATCCTAACCTGTCGGGCTCGTCATCCGATGCAAACAAGGAGAACAAAGAGAATAAGGAGAGTAACCCCATCGAACCTCGGCCGACGACAGAGCCTCATCTCGCTGCGACCGAGCCTCCCGCCAACCCGGTCCCAGCCCCCCTCTCACCGGACACCCTGCCACTACAGCTCGCTTCTATGCTCTCCGATATCACGTCTTACCTCCAGTCCACCTTCCCGACCTACCCGCCGCACACCATACAACGCATCTCGGAGCTCGTCACGAACCCGAAGCGGCACTATCGCTCGCTGACTACCTATCTCCACGCCCTGGATCGCGTGGTGCGCGTTACGTCTGGATTGAACGTCTATCCATTGCCATCTACATTTGCCGAGGTGCCCGGGGCGCTAGCCAACGGCGTACTGGAATCGTCCTCTCGCACCGGCCCACGGGTTTCGCCTGGAAGCGATGAAGCCCTAGGAGGTGCCCTTCTTACCCCGATTCCGTGGATCCAACACGACCGGCGTTCCATCACGGGTTCATTGCCGCTGCCAGCACAACTAGCACAAGCCCAGCAAGCGCAGTCTTCAGCTTCTACTCCCACCCAAGAGGTGCCCGCCGAGCTAGAAGGAGAGGTACGCACCGAAAGCACCGAGAGAATCGATGGCCCGAACGGGGTGGGGAGCATTGAGACGGTTTCGGTGTCGGTGAATGGAATCCCTTCCATGGGCGCCCGAGGTGTGAGCGTGACCCAAGGTGAGTTATTACGACAAGAGCAAGAGGCCGGTCTCGTGCCCGTCAGTCAGCTCGTACCCAGCCATCAAATCCATTCGGGATCAAATCCAGGCATCGCCGCACAGCAGCAGATCCAAGCCCGCATCCACCAGCAACGGGCACTAGCACAATCTCAAAACCAAGCCCGCGTCCCGTCCCCGGCGGAATCCCTTAACTCGCCGAATTCTGCATCCAATACCGCATCGACATCGTCCTCCGCGACTCTCGAGGGAGAGAGTGTGGCCGCCGACGCTGACAACATAGTAGGCGCAATCGGGTCCGTTCATAGCAACAATGCTGAGGATGAGAGACCACATGCCCGGGGCCCCGAGGAGATTGGCGTGGACGACCTTGGTCCGCAAACCGCCACCGCATCGGCGTTCTCCATCTCCACTACGACAGGCAACTTGCGCCAGGGAATTGACGTTCAAGCAGCCGTAGGTCGTGCACCCCTAGAGACATCAGCCTCTTCCAAGGGTGAGGAGGACGCCAAGGATAACGGCGCTGATGACAACAAGATGGACATCGACGAAGATAAAGCGGGCGCACGGGCTTTAACACCCAAACGCGAGGCCGAGGACGAGCTCGAAGGCGCCGTGACCAAGAAACTCAAGGATGAATCCACTCCAGCTCCTGCGGAGTCGGACTCGAAGGCTAACGAAGGCGAACCCGAGAGCAAAGAGAGTGACCACGGAGACGCTATGGATAAGGACTGATAACTCTCTGCCGGATACGGACCTCAACCAACCGCTCAACTTCTCATGTACGGAACATGAGAGAGATCTACACACGCGAGAGGGAATCAAATGAATATGAAATGGTGACGGGCAGAACAGCGCGGATAGAGCAGGACCAGCTGGAATTAAGAGGGGGGGAACCGTCCAGAAAAGGGAGAAAGGGGCAGAAAGCCACGAGGTCGAGTTTTTCTCTCAACAACTTACTCACTACCTGTATGTTTTGTATGTACGTATGTATGGTCTTTTGCGCTGGTGTTCTCGGCGAAAAGAAACGGGTCGGGTATGACGTGAATGGCTTTTTTGTTTTTGGGGGGGGGGGGGGGGGGGGGGGGGGGGTGATGAAATTAAATCCCAAAACCCAAAGATGGAATGTTTTTATATGTTT